>OZ024757.1:14026001-14056001 GCA_964016885.1 Eledone cirrhosa
AACAGTAAATCATTAATGAACATATATACAAGGAGTGTAGTATGTGTATGACATCTGAACAAGTATCCCCCACTTTCAACTAACTTACCCTCTGCCTCTTGGTCCTGATATTGTATGTATTTATATTATAATGATGTTTTAAAATTGTTTTGACGATGTTTTAACAATATTTTTACGATATTTTAACGCTATATTAAACGCTATACTAAACGCTATATTAAACGCTATATTAAACGCTATATTAAACGCTATACTAAACGCTATATTAAACGCTATACTAAACGCTATACTAAACGCTATATTAAACGCTATATTAAACGCTATATTAAACGCTATATTAAACGCTATATTAAACTATACTAAACGCTATATTAAACGATATATTAAACGCTATATTAAACGCTATACTAAACGCTATATTAAATGCTATATTAAACGCTATATTAAACGATATACTAAACGCTATACTAAACGCTATATTAAACGCTATATTAAACGCTATATTAAACGCTATATTAAACGCTATATTAAACGCTATATTAAACGCTATATTAAACTATACTAAACGCTATATTAAACGATATATTAAACGATATATTAAACGCTATATTAAACGATATATTAAACGCTATATTAAACGCTATATTAAACGCTATATTAAACGCTATATTAAACTATACTAAACGCTATATTAAACGATATATTAAACGATATATTAAACGCTATATTAAACGATATACTAAACGCTATATTAAACGCTATATTAAACGATATATTAAACGCTATACTAAACGCTATATTAAACGATATACTAAACGCTATATTAAACGATATATTAAACGCTATATTAAACGCTATATTAAATGCTATATTAAACGCTATATTAAACGCTATATTAAACTATACTAAACGCTATATTAAACGCTATATTAAATGCTATATTAAATGCTATATTAAACGATATATTAAACGATATTTTAAATGATATTTTTTTACATATTTTTCCATATAAACTACAGGCTGAATGTAATTCTTATGCTTGTAAGTACGACAACATGGAATGTTCTAATGGAATCTTTCCATTCAAGAACTGTAAGTCCAAATCAAATGGACAATTTTGCTGGGATGTTTTCAAAGACAAAAAATGCAACCGTGAATGCAACACAGAAGATTGCTTGTGGGACGGCTTTGACTGTAGCAAAGATATGCCCGACTGTAACCCGACCTATACATTTTACTGCTCAGAGAATTACGGAAATGGAATGTGTGATAAAGGTTGTGATAAGGAAGAATGTCTTTGGGATGGTTTGGACTGTGAAAACCAGGCGAACTTGGCTTCCGGAACTCTCGTGTTCATCGTTCTTGTGCCCCCGGAGACGTTTCAGAAAAGTTCCACCCAGTTTCTGTGGAAAATCGGTGAATTGCTGCGAACTGTTGTTCGAATCAAGCGTGACGCAGATGGTCAAGAGATGATTTATCCTTGGTACCAAGAAGACTCAAATACTAAATCGAACCTAGTTAAACGCTACATCGGCCAGCTGTTACGTATGGATCACCAACGACGACAACGTAGAGAGGCAGTCTTGAAAGGGTGAGTAAATATCTTTATATTTTTCTATGAAAATCTTCTTCTTCGCCCACTTATTCCTGAGGGGATCATGGAAGGCCAGAGTCCTCAAACACTCCTTCCATCGGGTCCTGTCAGAAGCAACTGTCTCCAACTGATCTAGCTGGATCCCCCAAGTGGGACCAGCCAAGCTCACGGATCTTATCCAACTATCTTGCTTGGGGCCTACCCCTGGGTCTCTTGTCGGTTGGTTTTGCCCGTAAAATCTGTCTAGCGATTCTTTCCTGAGATATTCTAATGACATCCCATAGTATGGGAGCTGTGATCTCTCAATTCAGAGAAGTAGCAGTTCTACCTGGAATGACTCTCTGATCTTCAAGTTAGGCACTTTATCAAGTAACGTTACTCCGAAGAATCACAATTTGGCCTTTTGTATTTCTATGAAAATTAAAATTAAAATGTTCCCCCCCCGCCCTACCGTTGGGGTTGTTCAGATTGTAGATTTGTTGCTTGTCTCTGTTTATAAAATTGTTTCTAACATTGTGTGTATGGACCCATAACTCTTAATCAAGTCATAGGGGTGCCATATTGACATACAGCATTTTGGGGGCATTGCTTTAACCCCCTTAGCATTTAAACCAGCTGTATCCAGCCAGAATTTTCTCACCTCTATATATACTATTGTATTTTCAAAGTAAAGGTTTTATCTCACATAATTATCTCGCATAATATCAAATCTATAAGATTTTGATATCATTTATTTTGAAAACAATATCTTAACATCAGTATGAGTGGCTAGTTATAACCGGTTTGAACAGAAAGAGGTGAGAGAATTCTGGTCGAATATGACCAGTTTAAATGCTAAAGGGTTAAATGCATTCTTCTCCTCCTTCTCCAGGACAAAGGTATTTGTGGAGATTTTCTACCAGAAATGTCGAGGCAGCTCCTGTTTCCACAACACAAGCAAAGCAGCTGAGTTTATTGCAGAATATATGAGACATGGATGGAGGGCGGGAGTTGATATCCATAGTATTGACAGTAAGTATAATGTTTGTGTCTGTGTGTGTATATATATGTCTGTGAGTGTCTGCATGTATATATGTATGTGTGTGTATGTGTCTTTGTGTGTGTGTGTATATATATATATATATATATATATATATATATGTGTGTGTGTGTGTGAATGTGTGTATGTATATATCTATGAGTGTGTGTGTATATATATATAAATATGTGTGAATGTATCTATGAGTGTGTGTGTGTGTATATATATATATATATATATATATATATATAATGTGTATGTGTGTATATATATGTGTGTGTGTGTGTATATATACATGTTTATGTGTGTGTATATATGTGTGAATGTGTATATGTTTGTGTGCATATAATTCAGGAATGGCCCTTAATGCTGTTTTGTTTCCTATTTTAGCTGAAGAACCCACCAAAACAAAAGACATGCCCTTCAATCTAGTTTCTATTGTGGTATCTTGTGTCTGTGTGTTTGCCATCATCTTCTTGTTGTTGGTTGTCATGTCACGCAAGCGTACCCGAGGTGTCACCTGGTTCCCAGAAGGTTTCTTTGAAAGTATTCGGCCTGGCAAGGACACATCGAAACATATCCCTCGTCGTAAACCTGATGGTGAAGAGATGAAGTGAGTACAATTGAAACTTCTTTTATACATTCCCTTTTAGCACGGGTTCTATGACTGGGTACTCTTTAACACCAATCTCTTTACAGGGAGTACTGGGAGCATTTTATTATGGAACCAGCACATGATAAGCTGTGTATAATGCCCAATATATTGTGCTCTTCCTTTCTTTTTAAGATAGTAGGATATGATTTGAGGAATATTTAGCTGCTAATTATAGTAGGTCTAGAATATGTTGTAAGTAGCAACTAAAAATGTTAGTGTCAGGAAGGGTGTCTAGTTACAAAACATTGCCTCAAAATGTCCTGTCAAGCCCATGTCAGCATCAAATAGACTCCATAAAAATGACATGACAAAAAACATCCAGTACACACTGTAAAGTGGTCATGCTGGTAACACGACAAAAAGCACCCAGCCAACACTGTAAAGTGGTAATTTTGATGCCCTGATAAAAAGCACCCGGCACACACTATAAATGTGGTTGGCGCTATGGAAAGGAATCTAGCTGTAGAAACCAAGCCAGAAACAGTTCTGTATGAGCAAGACACGGTTATCTGATCTGACTTGTCTCACAATGGGACAACCTATTTAACCCATGCTAGCATGGAAAATGGACGTTAAATGGTGATGATGATGATGATGATGATGTTAACCCATTACTATTTACATTACTCTATATTTACTATTGTATTTTCATGGTAAACACTTTATCTCACATAACTATCCCACATAATATTTAATCTATGAGATTTTGATATTATTTATTTTGAGAACAATACCTTAATGTCAGTATGAGCAACCAGTTACGGCCTGTTTGAACAGAAAGAGGTGAGAGAATTCTAGCTGGGTATGGCTGGTTTAAATGCTAACAGGTTAAATGTTATTGATGAAAATGATGATGTTAGTAATAATTTTGTTTTATTTGTTTTATTGATCTATCTATTTAATTTATTTCCAACTAATTTCCAGGAGTCTTCCAAGAGCCTGTAACTTTCCTCCGTTTGATCCATCTCTTCTGAAACTTGATGCTAACGACAACAGATCAACTCCACAGAGTTCTGATCAGTGGGACCTTGATGATAATGATCCTCATCAGTATAAAAGGATCAAGGTAATGTGATAGCTTTTAGTCAATATGTGTGGGGGGTTTCATAATTAACATGTGGTGGTGGTGTGTTTTATCTTGGAGGGGGGGGGGAGTGTAGTGTTTGTGGTGGGGTTTTGAGCTGGTGTTTGCGGTGATGGTAGTGGTAGTAGTGGTGGTGGTGGTGTTTGTGGTGGTGGTGGTGGTGTTCGTGGTGGTGGTGGTGGTTGTGGTGGTAGTTGTGGTGGTGGTAGTAGTGGTTGTGGTGGTGGTGGTGGTGGTGGTGTTTGTGGTGGTGGTAGTAGTGGTTGTGGTGGTGGTGGTGGTGGTGGTGGTGGTTATCTTTGATAGCTATTATAGATAGAGGGGTAGGGATTTAGAATTGAAGATCAATATAGAGATCGCTTTTAGTCAACATGGCGGAGGGCTTCATAATTATATATTATATAATATATTATATATATAATATATTATATATATTATATATATAATATATTATATATATTATATATATAATATATTATATATATTATATATTATATATATAATATATTATATATATTATATATATAATATATTATATATATAATATATTATATATATTATATAATATATTATATATATAATATATAATATATATAATATATATAATATATTATATATATAATATATTATATAATCATCATCATCATCATCATCAACGTTTAACGTCCGTGTTCCACGCTTGCATGGGTTTGGACGAGGGTTTTCCCACTTGAGGCAAGAGTGATTGTCTTACTCGCATAGGACTGTCTGGCAGGTTTTCTACAGTTGGATGCCCTTCCTAACACCAACCACATTTACAGTGTGGGTCTGGGAGGTTTTTACCGTGTTGCCTACACGGCCACATTACAGCGTGGACTGTGTGTTTTTTTGTCGTGACACCTACACGATCTCATTTGTTTCGGCCTGGATGGTGTGGCACCAACATAACTTTACATAGAAGGGGGCAGTGTGGATGGGGTGGGGGTGGTGGGACGGGGGTGTATTTTGTTAGAGATGCCTACTGACTGTAGTAGATTTTACTATGTATTTAGGTAAGGCGGGTCTTCTCTGTTACTGAGTACCGCCAAAGGTCTCGGTCCAGTGACATTGTCTTGGAGAGGTGTAAGTGTGTGAGGTCGGAGTTTATCAGCTCGTCCCAGGTTTTTCTAGGTCTGCCTATTCCGTGGCTACCGTCTATCTTTATTGCCCTGCACTTTGTTATACAGCTATCGACTTTCATGCGCATCACGTGTCCATACCAACGTAGCCTTCTCTCGAGTAAACAACATCTGATCCCTCTTATTTCTAATTTTTTCCTTAGTTCGTTTATAATATTATATATATAATATATATAATATATTATATATATTATATATTATATATATTATATATATAATATATTATATATATAATATATTATATATATAATATATTATATATATTATATATTATATATATTATATATATAATATATTATATATATAATATATTATATATATAATATATTATATATATAATATATTATATATATTATATATTATATATATTATATATTATATATATTATATATATAATATATTATATATATAATATATTATATATATAATATATATAATATATAATATATTATATATATTATATATATATATCTTTCTTTCTTTCTCTCTCCACTTCAGTTGGATGAAATTGGTCAATCAAATGTTGACGATAATTTGGAATTTGATCAGACAGACACACGTCAGTGGACCCAGAGACATTTTGATGCTGCCAATCTGCCAAGTTCAATTCTTGCATTGACCCCACCTCGGGGTGATGATCAGCATGTCTCCAATGAAGTTGATGTCAGAGGACCTGGTAGGTTCAATATTGTCACCTCAAATTAGGGGTTTGCTGGTTAATATAATAATGAAATTTTTGCGTACAGTGCTGAGGTGCACTACAACTTTATTGGTTTATTGGATATTTTCAAATATTATTACTGCTATTATGAGTTCAAATCCCGCCAAGGTTGATTTTGCCTTTCATCCTTACGTGGTCGATAAAATAAAGTACCAGTAATGCACTGGGATAATTGCTGGCCTTGTGCCAAAAGTAGAAACAATTATCATTAATAAGGGCGGTGGATTGGCAGTATCGGTAGAGCATCGAACAACATGCTTTGCAGCATAGTTACGGCCCTTTACCGTCTGAGTGATAATCCCGCCAAGGTTAACTTTGCCTTTCATCCTTACGGGGTTGATAAAATAAAGTACCAGTGATGCACTGGGGTCAATTTAATCAACTTTCTCCTCTCCCAAATTGCTGGCCTTGTGCCTATATAAGAAACCATTATTATTATTATTTGCAACGGTCGATAAAATAAAGTACCAGTAATGTACTGGGTAATTGCTGGCCTTGTGCCTAAAGTAGAAACAATTATTATTATTTGCAACATAGAGTTACGGTCCTTTACCGTCTGAGTTCAAATCCTGCTGAGGTTAACTTTGCCTTTCATCTTTACGGGGTTGATAAAATAAAGCACCAGTAACATACTGAGGTCAATTTAATCGACTATTCCCTCCCCCAAAATGACTGGCCTTGTGCTTATACTAGAAATCATTATTATTATTATTAATAGTTTTGTTTGTTTTTGAGATGTTTTACTTGATGTTAAAGTCAGCTAAAATTTCTTTGTTTAGATGGGTTTACTCCTTTGATGTTGGCATCATTCCGAGGCCAAGGACTGGACACAGATGGTGATGATGAAATATCAGGAGAAGGGGAATCCGATGATAAGTCCACTGGAGTTATAACAAGCCTACTCATGCAAGGAGCTGCTATTAACGCTCGCACTGACCGCACAGGTTCGTATATGTTATGTTATGTTGCCTTTTCAGTTTTATTTCACCCTTGTCCAGTTGAACACGTGAATGGCATGTACCCAGTACACTCTGTAAAGTGGTAGTACTGGTGCCATGATTAATTAAACCCAGTCCACTCTGTTAAGTGGTAGTACTGGTGCCATGATAAATTAAACCCAGTACACTCTGTAAAGTGGAAGTTCTGGTGCCATGATTAATTAAACCCAGTCCACTCTGTTAAGTGGTAGTACTGGTGCCATGATAAATTAAACCCAGTACACTCTGTAAAGTGGAAGTTCTGGTGTCATGATAAAATGCTTGCAATACACTCAGTAAAGTGGTTCTGATGCCATGATAAAATGCACCGTCCACTCTGCAAAGTGGTAGTACTGGTGCCATGATAAATTAAACCCAGTACACTCTGTAAAGTGGAAGTTCTGGTGTCATGATAAAATGCTTGCAATACACTCTGTAAAGTGGTTCTGATGCCATGATAAAATGCACCCAGTCCACTCTGTAAAGTGGTAGTTCTGGTGCCATGATAAATTACACCCAGTACACTCTGTAAAGTGGTAGTTCTGGTATCATGATAAAATGTTTGCAATACACTCTGTAAAGTGGTTCTGATGCCATGATAAAATGCACCCAGTCCACTCTGTAAAGTGGTAGTTCTGGTGCCATGATAAATTACACCCAGTACACTCTGTAAAGTGGTTGTACTGGTGCCATGATAAATTACACCCAGTACACTCTGTAAAGTGGTAGTTCTGGTGTCATGATAAAATGTTTGCAATACACTCTGTAAAGTGGTTCTGATGCCATGATAAAATGCACCCAGTCCACTCTGTAAAGTGGTAGTTCTGGTGCCATGATAAATTACACCCAGTCCACTCTGCAAAGTGGTAGTACTGATGCCATGATAAAATGCACCCAGTCCACTCTGTAAAGTGGTAGTTCTGGTGCCATGATAAATTACACCCAGTACACTCTGTAAAGTGGTAGTTCTGGTGTCATGCTGTTGATGATAATGATGGTGTCAACGATAATGATGTTGATGATGATGATGATGATGATGTCGGTGATGATGATGATGATGATGATGTTCGTGATGGTGATGATGTTGGTGATGTCGATGATGATGATGATGATGTCGATGATGATAGTGACGTCTGTGATGATGATGATGATGATGATGTCGGTGATGTCGATGATGATGATGGTGACGACGATGATGATGATGATAATATATATTGGTTCTTCTTTTACTTGAAGGTGAATCATCTTTACATTTGGCTGCTCGTTATGCAAGAGCTGACGCTGCTAAAATCCTCTTGGAGGCTGGAGCTGACCCGAATGCCCAGGACTGTACTGGAAGGACTCCCTTGCATACATCAGTCTCTGCTGATGCTCAAGGTGTCTTCCAGGTAAGTGCAATTAACAATCTATATTTTTACACCTTATGATACACAGTATGTGATGTGGTGGTGTTCTTGTCTACAGTATAGGCTGTAGTATTGCTGTGGTGTTGCTGTCTACCGTATAGGCTGTAGTATTGCTGTGGTGTTGCTGTCTACAGCATAGGCTGTAGTATTGCTGTGGTGTTGCTGTCTACCGTATAGGCTGTAGTATTGCTGTGTACAGTATAGGCTGTATGTAGTATTGCTGTGGTGTTGCTGTGTACAGTATAGGCTGTAGTGTTGCTGTCTACAGTATAGGCTGAAGTATTGCTGTGGTGTTTCTGTCTACAGTATAGGCTGTAGTATTGCTGTGGTGTTGCTGTCTACAGTATAGGCTGTGGTGTTTCTGTCTACAGTATAGTCTGTAGTATTGCTGTGGTGTTGCTGTCTACCGTATAGGATGTAGTATTGCTGTGGTGTTGCTGTCTACCGTATAGGCTGTAGTATTACTGTGGTGTTGCTGTCTACAGTATAGGCTGTAGTATTGCTGTGGTGTTGCTGTCTACAGTATAGGATGTAGTATTGTTGTGGTGTTGCTGTCTACAGTATAGGATGTAGTATTACTGTGGTGTTGCTCTCTACAGTATAGGATGTAGTATTGCTGTGGTGTTTCTGTCTACAGTATAGGATGTAGTATTACTGTGGTGTTGCTCTCTACAGTATAGGATGTAGTATTGCTGTGGTGTTTCTGTCTACAGTATAGGCTGTAGTATTGCTGTGGTGTTGCTGTCTACAGTATAGGATGTAGTATTGCTGTGGTGTTGCTGTCTACAGTATAGGATGTAGTATTGCTGTGGTGTTTCTGTCTACAGTATAGGATGTAGTATTGCTGTGGTGTTGCTGTCTACAGTATAGGCTGTAGTATTGCTGTGATGTTTCTGTCTACAGTATAGGCTGTAGTATTGCTGTGGTGTTTCTGTCTACAGTATAGGATGTAGTATTGTTGTGGTGTTGCTGTCTACAGTATAGGCTGTAGTATTGCTGTCTACAGTATAGGATGTAGTACTGTTGTGGTGTTGCTGTCTACAGTATAGGATGTAGTATTGTTGTGGTGTTGCTGTCTACAGTATAGGATGTAGTATTGTTGTGGTGTTGCTGTCTACAGTATAGGATGTAGTATTAGTGTTGCTGTCTACAGTATAGGATGTAGTATTACTGTGGTGTTGCTGTCTACAGTATAGGATGTAGTATTGCTGTGGTGTTGCTGTCTACAGTATAGGCTGTAGTATTACTGTGGTGTTCTTGTCTACAGTATAGTCTGTAGAATTGCTGTGGTGTTGCTGTCTACAGTATAGGCTGTAGTATTACTGTGGTGTTTCTGTCTACAGTATAGGCTGTGGTATTGTTGTGGTGTTGCTGTCTACAGTATAGGATGTAGTACTGTTGTGGTGTTGCTGTCTACAGTATAGGCTGTAGTATTGCTGTGGTGTTTCTGTCTACAGCATAGGCTGTAGTATTGCTGTGGTGTTTCTGTCTACAGCATAGGCTGTAGTATTGCTGTGGTGTTTCTGTCTACAGTATAGGATGTAGTATTGTTGTGGTGTTGCTGTCTACAGTATAGGCTGTAGTATTGCTGTGGTGTTGCTGTCTACAGTATAGGATGTAGTACTGTTGTGGTGTTGCTGTCTACAGTATAGGATGTAGTATTGTTGTGGTGTTGCTGTCTACAGTATAGGATGTAGTATTACTGTGGTGTTGCTGTCTACAGTATAGGCTGTAGTATTGTTGTGGTATTGCTGTCTACAGTATAGGATGTAGTATTGCTGTGGTGTTGCTGTCTACAGTATAGGCTGTAGTATTGTTGTGGTGTTGCTGTCTACAGTATAGGCTGTAGTATTGCTGTGGTGTTTCTGTCTACAGTATAGTCTGTAGTATTGCTGTGGTGTTTCTGTCTACAGTATAGGCTGTAGTATTGCTGTGGTGTTGCTGTCTACAGTATAGTCTGTAGTATTGTTGTGGTGTTTCTGTCTACAGTATAGGATGTAGTATTACTGTGGTGTTGCTGTCTACAGTATAGTCTGTAGTATTGCTGTGGTGTTGCTGTCTACAGTATAGGCTGTAGTATTACTGTGGTGTTTCTGTCTACAGTATAGGCTGTGGTATTGTTGTGGTGTTGCTGTCTACAGTATAGGATGTAGTACTGTTGTGGTGTTGCTGTCTACAGTATAGGCTGTAGTATTGCTGTGGTGTTTCTGTCTACAGTATAGGATGTAGTATTGTTGTGGTGTTGCTGTCTACAGTATAGGCTGTAGTATTGCTGTCTACAGTATAGGATGTAGTACTGTTGTGGTGTTGCTGTCTACAGTATAGGATGTAGTATTGTTGTGGTGTTGCTGTCTACAGTATAGGATGTAGTATTACTGTGGTGTTGCTGTCTACAGTATAGGCTGTAGTATTGTTGTGGTGTTGCTGTCTACAGTATAGGATGTAGTATTACTGTGGTGTTGCTGTCTACAGTATAGGCTGTAGTATTGTTGTGGTGTTGCTGTCTACAGTATAGGATGTAGTATTGCTGTGGTGTTACTGTCTACAGTATAGGCTGTAGTATTGCTGTGGTGTTGCTGTCTACAGTATATGATGTAGTATTGCTGTGGTGTTTCTGTCTACAGTATAGGATGTAGTATTACTGTGGTGTTTCTGTCTACAGTATAGGATGTAGTATTGTTGTGGTGTTGCTGTCTACAGTATAGGATGTAGTATTGCTGTGGTGTTTCTGTCTACAGTATAGGATGTAGTATTGCTGTGGTGTTGCTGTCTACAGTATAGGATGTAGTATTACTGTAGTGTTGCTGTTTACAGTATAGTCTGTAGTATTACTGTGGTGTTGCTGTCTACAGTATAGGATGTAGTATTGCTGTGGTGTTTCTGTCTACAGTATAGGCTGTAGTATTGCTGTGGTGTTTCTGTCTACAGTATAGGATGTATTATTACTGTGGTGTTTCTGTCTACAGTATAGGCTGTAGTATTGCTGTGGTGTTGCTGTCTACAGTATAGGATGTAGTATTGTTGTGGGGTTGCTGTCTACAGTATAGTCTGTAGTATTGCTGTGGTGTTTCTGTCTACAGTATAGGCTGTAGTATTGTTGTGGTGTTGCTGTCTACAGTATAGGATGTAGTATTGCTGTGGTGTTTCTGTCTACAGTATAGGCTGTAGTATTGCTGTGGTGTTGCTGTCTACAGTATAGGATGTAGTACTGTTGTGGTGTTGCTGTCTACAGTATAGGCTGTAGTATTGCTGTGGTGTTTCTGTCTACAGTATAGGATGTAGTATTGTTGTGGTGTTGCTGTCTACAGTATAGGCTGTAGTATTGCTGTCTATAGTATAGGCTGTAGTACTGTTGTGGTGTTGCTGTCTACAGTATAGGATGTAGTATTGTTGTGGTGTTTCTGTCTACAGTATAGGATGTAGTATTGCTGTGGTGTTGCTGTCTACAGTATAGTCTGTAGTATTGCTGTGGTGTTTCTGTCTACAGTATAGGCTGTAGTATTGCTGTGGTGTTGCTGTCTACAGTATAGGATGTAGTATTGCTGTGGTGTTGCTGTCTACAGTATAGTCTGTAGTATTGCTGTGGTGTTTCTGTCTACAGTATAGTCTGTAGTATTGCTGTGGTGTTGCTGTCTACAGTATAGTCTGTAGTATTGCTGTGGTGTTGCTGTCTACAGTATAGTCTGTAGTATTGCTGTAGTGTTGCTGTTTACAGTATAGGATGTAGTACTGTTGTGTGACTGTTACAATATCTGATGTAGTATTGTTGTGACTGTTACAGCATAGGATGTAGTATTGCTAGGGTGTTGCTGTCTACAGTATAGGATATAGTTCCGTGGTTTTACTATTACAGTGTGTGATATAGTATTGTTATGACTGTTACAGTATAGGATGTAGTATTTCTGTATTGTTGTCTACAGTATAGGATGTAGTACTGTGGTCTTCCTGTTACAGTATAGGTTGTAGTATGGCTGTGGTGGTGTTGTTACACAAGGAATCTTAAATCGAATATCCAATGTTTTTTTTGGCAGATTCTGTTGAGGAACCGGTCAACCAATCTGAATGCCCGTATGAACTGTGGTACGACCCCCATGATTCTAGCTACAAGACTTGCCATTGAGAGAATGGTTGAAGACCTCATCAATGCTGATGCTGACATTAATGCCGCTGATGATTCTGGTAAGAGACGCACACATTATTTACTATCTGCGGTGGATTGCTAGACTCGATAGAGCATCATTGGACAACATGCTCAGTGGCATAAAGTTATGGCCCTTTGCGTTCTGAGTTCAAATCCTGCCAAAGTTAGCTTTGCCTTTTATCCTTACAGGCTGCTAAAATAAAGTACCAGTAATGCACTGGATTCGATTTAATTGACTTTTCCCCTCCCACCAAAATTGTTGGCCTTGTGCTTAAATCAGAAACATTTGCTATCTGCAGTGGATTGGCAGTATCGGTAGAGGGTCGGGCGCCATGCTTTGACGCATAGAGTTACGGCCCTTGCCATTTTGAGTTCAAATCCCGCCGAGGTTAACTTTGCCTTTCATCCTTACGGGGTCGATAAAATAAAGTACCAGTAATGCACTGGGTAATTGCTGGCCTTGTGCCAAAAGTAGAAACAATTATTTGCTATCTGCGGTGGATTGGCAGTATCGGTAGAGAGCCTGACGCCTTACTTTATAGCAAAGAGTTACGGCCCTTGCCATTCTGAGTTCAAATCCCGCCGAGGTTAACTTTGCCTTTCATCCTTATGGGGTCGATAAAATAAAGTACCAGTAATGCACTCGGTAATTGCTGGCCTTGTGCCAAAAGTAGAAACAATTATTTGCTATCTGCTCTCAACTGAGTTGTTAGAATGTTTTGTAGTATTTGTTCTGCCCTCCTGTGCTTCCTGAGTTAAAATTCCACAGAGGTCAGATTTGCATTTCATACTTTAACCCTTTAGCATTTGTATTACTCTATATATACTATTATATTTTCACGGTAAAGCCTGTACTTCACATAATTATCTCACATAATATTGAATCTATATGGATTTTGATATTATTTATTTTGAGCAGTGAATTGGCAGTATCGGTAGAGGGTCGGACGCCATGCTTTGACGCATAGAGTTACGGCCCTTGCCATTCTGAGTTCAAATTCCGCCGAGGTTAACTTTGCCTTTCATCCTTATGGGGTCGATAAAATAAAGTACCAGTAATGCACTGGGTAATTGCTGGCCTTGTGCCAAAAAGTAGAAACAATTATTTATTTTGAGAGCCATACCTTAACATATACATATAAAAATGAGAAAACTCATTGCTAGAACAACCGTTAAAACAACTAAATGCTGTCAAAGACAGCGATGGGCATAAATGCCTCAGAGAGGCCAGTGGTCAACAGAGAGACAATCCACAAGGTGGGTATATATATGTGCTGTTGCTAGGTGGTGCTATGGCCAAGTGGTGCTATTAAGTTAGACATGGCCTGGGCCAATACTGGCCGAAACCTATCAAAGTTATATATATATATATATATATATATATATATATATACACACATTTCAATGGCCTACCTCATGGTTAACTAAATGGAATTAACTGTTCTATCCACTGGTGAACCACAAAACAAATGAATATATATATATATATATATATATATATATATATATATGTATATGACTGCCACTACTGGAATTGAATAATCAAAACCATAACAGTATATCACATATCAAATCATATATTTTGTCTCATGAAAACGTACTTAAACACCATTGTACCTTTGAAATATGTATAATAAAATATATATTTTGAATATGAGAATATTTTTCATTTATTAATATTTTGAATAATATTAAATACTCCAGCAAAATCCACTGTTGAGTGCTTTTAATCTATTGTAAAATTGTATTCGTTGAATAATCAATGAACCATATTGATATTTGTTTATATATATATATATATATATATATATATATATATATATATATATATATATAATCTGTACAAGTGTGTGTCTTTCCTTTTTTTCAATTTTATCTTATTTATTTATTGTTGCCCCTTTTACAGGAAAAACTAGTCTACACTGGGCTGCCTCAGTTAACAATGTGGCTGCAGCAAAGGTCCTACTTCATCACGGTGCTAACAGAGATGCACAGGATAACAAGGTAAACCCCATGGCTTTTTACCTCCTCTTCCTCGTCTCTCCTCGACCCCTTCCTCCTCATCATTCTCCTCCTCTGCACCACCACTTCCACCACGACCACCCTTTAATGTCTATTTTCCGTGCTTTTCTTGGGTTAGATGTGCTGTTATGTTATGAGGCCAGACAGATCACGTGACCATGTCTTGCTCATACATTCCGTTTTGGGCTTGCTTTCCATAGTTGGATGCCCATACTAATGCCAAACACTTTACAGCATGGACTGGGAACATTTCATCATGACTCTGGTACTACCACCTTACATGATAGGCTGGGTGCTTTTTAGTGTGGCACCTGCACTAAACTTACAGTATGGACTGGGTGCTTTTGTTGCAGCCCCAGTACTTCCACTTTACAGTGTGGACTGGGTGCTTTTTTTTTTTTTTTTTTTTTTTTTCATAACATCAGCACTACCACCTTACAGCTTTGACTGGGTACTTTTTGTTGCAGCCCCAATACTACCACTTTACAGAGTGGACTAGGTGCTTTTTGTTGTGACACCAGCCTTACTACTTTACTGAGTGGACTTGGTGCTTTTGTTATGGTACCAGCACTACCTCCTTATAGGGTATACTGGGTGCTTTTGTCATGATGTCAGTTATGTTAACAATAATTTATAACTTTTTTTTGTTTTTGTTTTCCATCTCTAGGATGAAACACCCCTGTTCCTTGCAGCTCGTGAAGGTGGCTACGAAACTGCCAAAGTCCTTCTGGAATACTACGCCAACCGAGACATTACCGACCATATGGACAGACTGCCGAAGGACATGGCCGCTGAGAAACTGCATCACGACATTGTCACTTTGCTCGGAGAGTATATGTTGAACACTTCACCCACAATGCAGGTGTCGAGCAGCATTGCTCCATCCCCTCCATCCATGAACTGTGTGCAGACGTCAAAACAGAAACAGCGACCACGGAAATCCACCAAGAACAATCCCCAGTGCAAAGATATCCAGTCTGCAAAGCCGAACAGCGTCACTGCCCAGAAACCTCGCTCGCGCAAGAAAAAAATACCTGAAGCAACAATGGTGAATGGTGGCATCGGTGGCCTGAATGGCGATATGTTGGTGACCACTAAGTCGCCACCT
The DNA here is from genome assembly GCA_964016885.1 of Eledone cirrhosa. Lineage (NCBI taxonomy): Eukaryota > Metazoa > Mollusca > Cephalopoda > Octopoda > Eledonidae > Eledone > Eledone cirrhosa. The sequence goes on from OZ024757.1 coordinate 14,041,885, forward strand.
AATCCACATGCTTCTCCTGTCGGTGTCGTTGATGTCATGTCTCAGTTTGACCAGACGACTTGTCAGGGCCAGTTGATGTTGACGCCAGGTATGGACACGGAGCGAGATCCGGTTTACCTAGAAAGGGCAGTGATGCGAGCTCATTATGCAAAACCGAATCCCACTTACGAAATGTCACCCAACTGGTTCAATTCGGCCCAGGTGGCTAATAAACAGGGACCACCCCCACCACCGCAACAACAGCAGCAGCAGCAGCAACAACAACAGCAGCAGCAACAACAACAGCAGCAACAGCAGCAACCTCCACCACAGCTACAACAGCCACAGAAAGTACCCCAACAGCAAATGCCTTCCCATCTTGTACAGGTGGTCAAACAGGGAGGGGTGCCTCAGCAAACAGCACAGACCAATCTTCCGTGCAACGTGGGGTCCCCTGTGAAACCAAAAAGCCTGCCTACATCTCCGACGCACTTGCAAGCCATGCAGCAACACGCGCAAATGAATAGGGCTGCGCAGCACGAGAGCTGCACGTTTGGTGGTGGAAACGGCGTCGAGATTGGCCTTTACCACCCGGAAACCCCACACTGTCAGAAAGTCGGTAACGGCCCTCCTCCGCACCCAATACCCTCAGAACAGTATCCTACCCCTCCCTCGCAACACAGCCATGTCAGCATGGAAGCCCCTCTGCAGCACACACAACAGCTGGCCCCGCCTGATCACTACCTAACGCCATCACCTGAATCTCCCGGTCAGTGGTCAAGCTCCTCTCCTCATTCACCCCTCTCCTCACACTCAGACTGGTCAGACGCCAGTCCAATTCAGACCCTCAGCCACCACACACAGAACAGAAACACAAAACGGTTAACTGATGCCATTTATATATAAACATTGGCGTGAATTGACAAATACAATGTACTACTACTACTACTACCACTACTGCTATAGATACTGGTAGTTCTGTTCCTCTTTATATATATATATGTGTATATATAAAACATTATATATATATATATATATATATAAAAAACACTATCTATATATATATATATGTATATATAAACAAATATATATATATATATGTGTGTATATATAAAACATTATATATATATATAAAAAAAACTATCTATATATATATATATAAACAAATATATATATATATATAAAACTATATGTATATATAAAACATTATATATATATATAAAAAAAACTATCTATATATATATATATATATATATATATATATATATATAAACAAATATATATATATATAAAACTATATGTATATATAAAACATTATATATATATATAAAAAAAAAACTATCTATATATATATATATAAATATATATATATATATATAAATATATATATATATATATAAATTATCATGGCTGCAAAGAACAACCACCCCACCAAGCCCCCTTAAAAAAAAGTAAAACTTTTGTAAAATAAAATATTGTGTGTATGGCTGGGGAGTGCTGTTAACAAATCTCTATACACGTATACATATACACCATATATATATATATATACACCATATATATATATACACAATACATATATGCATACAAGAACGACAACAGGATTATAATAACTGCAAGAACAACCTCCACCATCCCTAGAAAAAGGATTTGTAAAATAAAATAGTGTGTGTATAGGGGGAGGGGGGAGTACATACACACCCTGACATATATATATATATATATGTATGTATATATATATATATACACATACATATATATGTATGTATATGTATATATATATATATACACATACATATATACATATATGAAAAGATTTAGGACCCATATGGTTGAGCTCTGGCCGTTTTGACAGCTAGACCCGAACGTGTATATATATATATATATATATATAATATATAAACGGAAAAAATGAAACGAAATTTCATTTCTCACTCTTAGTACGGCTGTTACTTAAATATAAGTATGTACACGTACATACATATATGTATACAGACATACAGTAGTATACATACTACTGTACGTCTGTATACATATATGTGTGTACGTATACATACTTATATATAATATATATATATAATATATATATATAATATTTGTAAATCGAACTTCAGTTGCAGTACTGCATGTAACAATTTGATTTGTTTTGAGGCAGTCACAGAGCACTCAACGGATCGAAAGTTAAAGACAAACATTAAGTCCAGAGTGAAACAAGGTAGTTATAAAATGTGACACCAAGAGAACTGACTGAAGGCAAAATCTATACATACACCAAAATAACGATATATATAGATATACACACACAAACACACACCCTTTCATATATAAATCCATACATGCATCATACATACAGTCTATCATTCATTTTTATTTCTACAAAAAATAAAACCATTTATATTCTGAATGCCAACACACTCTGAGTGTGTGTTGTGTGTGAGTGAAATTTGGTAGATAGAAACTGTGTGGAAGCCTGTCTAATGGACTGTACTTGTAATTGAAAGGGCCCACTCTGTATCACATTGATTCTAGCTGCCTGAGGGTTACCATAATGTTACAAGTGTCTGTGGAATACTCAGCCCCTTTCTTAGACAGGTAAAATAATGAATGAGCTAGCTACTCACCATTGAAAAAAACTGACAAAAGATTTATTTACTTTATAACAGTCTATCTAATATATATATATATATATATATATATATATATATATATATATATATATATATATATATATGCTCTCATACACATACATGAGTGTGTTTGTCTACATAATGGTTGAAATGGATCACAAGAATCAGGGCTGTGTCTTCAGCTTCTAGAAGGATCATACTTATGAATATACAGGGCTTTTTAACATGCACAATTGTCAAGCATATAGGCTAGAGGAAGTCTTTTCCATTTCATTAGTGGGTGTATATATATATATATATATATATATGTATGTGTGCATATATATATATATATATATATATGCACGTATAAATATATATGTGTTAGTGGCGAAGGGTAACCTGGAAAGCAGGGCATGCAGTCCAATCGCCATGGCACGCCTCTCTAAATGACCCTCCCGGTCAAAGCCGCATGTAGTGTTATCTAGTGTGTGTCTACGTTTTAGTAAGCAGCCAAAACTCTGCTTGCCCCAAAGCTGTCGTGTGTTTGTGTGTGTTATCTTTTTATGTGTCTACGTTTTAGTAAGCAGCCAAAACTCTGCTTGCCCCAAAGCTGTCGTGTGTTTGTGTGTGTTATCTTTTTATGTGTCTACGTTTTAGTAAGCAGCCAAAACTCTGCTTGCTTCAACCGACGCAATTGATCAACTCAAGATTCTATAATGCATGCACGGACCCTTCGCCCCTGATATGTATGTCTGTGTGTGTGTGTATATATATATGCATGTGTGTATACACACATGTATATATATATATATACACACATGTATATATATATATATATACACACACATATATATATTGTCCTAGCATGGCCATAGCCCATGGGCTGGAACTGATATAAGTGTAAAAGTATGTGTATATATATATATATATATATATATATATATATATATATATACATACACATGCAGACACATACAGGATGTCTCAAACATTACTATCTATTTTGCTGCACGTATAGCTAATCAAAATCTATAGTAACCATTGAAACGCCCTGTATATATGGGAGATAGAGAGAGATTGTGTTTTTCTTATAATCTTTGGCATGGTTTCTACAGCTGGATGCCCTTTATAGCAAAGGAGCACGGACTAGGTCCCTTTTCTCATGCAACTGGTACTAGAAATGTGTCTATGGCAGGACTAATAAGTCACCTCTACTCTGTATTAGTTTTTTTCCCTTTTTTCAGAGATACTGCTCTCCTAGACAGGTTGCCTGTGTCGGGTCTTGCAGAGTGCACGTCCACTCTGTGTATTTTGTATGACAGGGGCAGAGAACTCTTCAAATGTTGTTGGGTTAGTTTGGATTGTCTAATTTCTGAGATAGGCCACTTTCACTGTAGCTAAAACTACAGTGTGAATGTGTATGTGTGTATAAATATATATATATATATATATATATGATGAAGATGATATATATATATATATATATATATATCATATATATAGTCTTCTCTTACTCTACTCTCACCTCCACCATCTTACCTTTTACCAACTCCAGATACCCCCAGTTGTAACCCTCCACCCTTCTATAGATTGTTTGAATAAAAGTTGGGATGGTCATGGTTAGAAGATCTCTGATCATAGCTGGATCACAACTGACCTGAGGCTAAATAACAAGGTAATGTAGTGGTACAAAGTGTATCTGGGACCAAATTATCCAACAGTCGTGTATTATTAAAAAGCTATTTGTAGGCTGTGGATTGGCAGAATTGTTAGAGCATTGGACAGATGCTTAGCAGAATTTCTTCAGACACGTTATGCTGTGAGTTCAAATCCCACCGAGATCAGCTTTGCCTTTCCATCCTTCTGAGGTTAATAAAAATAAAATGAAATATCAGTCACATACAGTTGGCCTCGGGCCTAACAAACTAATTATTAGAAAGCTATTTGGTTGCTAGTTTTTGCATGTTGAGGACCCATGGCCCCTCTTGGCTTTATTGGGGGTGGTGTATGGTTGAAGAGGAAGGACTAAAGATTAGTTAGGTTCAGCGTTGTGCCTTTTTTTATCCTTTAATTAAAGAAATATTTATTTATTAACGATTCATGGGTGGTGGGCAGGGAATTGTCGGAAAAGTATTTGACTGATTTTAGCAGAATATTCAAAGTTGCTTTTGAATATTTATTTTCCTTTATTTTAATTATTTTTTTAAACACTTGATCTAGTTAATTAATTAATGAACAATGTTTGTTAGTTAATTAATTTGAACCATTGAATCGTTAACGATAAATTTTTTTTTTTTTTTTTACATAAATTAAATTTTTTGCAAGTCTGCTCGTCATTTTGATGGAAATTATTCGTCACTCAATTTTGATAGGTGATGGTGGTGATGGGGATAGTGGTGATGGCGGGAATGGTGATGGGGGTAGTGGTGATGTTGGTGATGGTAATGATGGTGGTAACAGTGATGTTGGTGATGGAGGTAGTGGTGATAGTGTTGAAGGCTTTCTAGAGCTGAATTAATTTTATAATGTCAAGTTAGTTTTTAATTTTTACTTTTAGAATTTTCTACCAAATTTTCCCAGGATAATTTTCAGCCTTGCAGTATTTTTACTGTTTTAACAACCTTTGATGTCATGCCTTATATATGGCAAAAATTGCTGAAGTATCTAAGACTTATCTTAATACAATTTTTTATTGGTGCATTTAAGATGTATTTTAGCATCAGTCATTATTGGTGCGTCTAAGACTTATCTTTAAACCTATCATTATTGCTGCATTTATATTGGTGCACCAATAAAGGGTGGTGGTTTGGCAGTATCGGTAGAGGGTCGGACAACATGCTTTGTAGCACAGAGTTACGCCCCTTTCTGATCTGAGTTCAAATCCTGCCGAGGTTGACTTTGCCTTTCATCCTTACGGGGTCGATAAAATAAAGTACCAGTAATGCACTGAGTAATTGCTGGCCTTGTGCCTAAAGTAGAAACAATTATTGGTGCATTTAAGACTTATCTTAAAACCTTTCGTTATTGGTGCATCTAAGACTTATCTTAAAACCTATCATCATTGGTGCAACTAAGATTTATCTTAAAGCCTGTCATTATTGGTGCATCTAAGATGTATTTTAGCACCTGTCATTATTCGTACATCTAAGACTTATCTTAAAACCTGTCACCTGGAGTCGATTTTATTAAGTTTTTCCTCCCCCACAATCAGAAACCATTATTATTTGGCACTTGTGGCCAATAAAGAAATTATTATTATTGATAAGGTACTTGATTGGCTGATTTAGTTTGGCTCATTATTTGCTGAGTTCAAATCTCTCGCAGGCCAATTCTGCCTTTCACCCTTCCAGGGGTCAATTAAAAAAAAAAATGTTTTTCCTTTGAAACTGACTATTTTTGATTTACCAACTTTTATTGAAAAAAGAAAATGTTTGTTTTAAAACAAAATTCAACACTGTCTCTCTCCCCACCCCCAGTGATATGACACTAAACAGGGGTAGAAGGATTTTTTCATATCGATCCTACCTTACCCTATTAAACAATCTTTTGAGCACAATGGTTTTTTTAACAAACGTTTACATACGTGGGCAAGCCACTGGAACAATAATTAAATTTGAAACAACAACAACAACAACAATATTGCTTGCTACATATATATATATATATATATATATATATATATATATAAAAAACCTCATCTTACAGTCCATTTTGCATTGTTTAGCCTTCTATCTCTTTCAACGTTTTATATATATATATATATATATATATATATATATATATATATATGTGTGTGTGTATATGTATATATATTAGTTGAAAATGAACAAACAAAACACAGGAGACAATTTTACAGTTATATTAGGTTCACACTTGGTACACACACACACACATATATATATATATATACAAATACATAAACACACAGACGTGCACACACACACACACACACACACACACACACACACATATATATACAAATACATACACACATGGATGCGCATGCACACACACACACACATATATATTTAAGGGTAACAAAAAAAGAACTATTCCCCAACAGAACCCCACCCTCAGCTCTCACAAGAAAATCGTTTAAAAAAAAAAAACTCTCCCATTTTCATGGTTGTCATTTTGCGCCAGTGAATCCCCACTAACCCTAATTCTTGGAAAGTAGGGATGTCCAAAATAAAAGAATGATTTCCTTTAATGACTGAAAGACAATACAAAAGGCAATCCAGAAGAATTTTTTTTTTTTTATATTTTAAAAAATTTTTTTAAATCTTTTCCCACTTTTTTATATAAATATTTGTGTGAAATTTTGTATTCTATTATCTAATCATTATATATAAATATAATTACAAAAAAAAAGCAACAACAAAAGAAAACAAAACATAAGAAACATGAACAACACATTACATGAAAAGTTTATATTAAAAAAAAAAAGAATATCAATATATGTGTGTGTGTAGATTTACATATGTATGTATATGTTGATAAATGTTTATATATATATATGATAGATATATAGGGTGTCCCAAAAATGTATACACACTTCAACATAAATATAATCAGTGTGTATATGTTTTTTGTGGACACCCTGTATATATATATATATATATATATATATATATACACACACACATGAGTATATATATTTATATTTGTGTATATATATATATATATATATATATACAGACATATATATGTGAATATATATTTATATTTGTGTATATATATATATATATATACAGACATATATATGTGAATATATATTTATATTTGAATATTATATATATATATACATACACACATGTCTGTTATGTATGTATGTATATATATATATATGAACAACACATCAAATATTTTGAGAAATATTTCATTCCTTTCATATTTCAGTCATTATGAAACAAAACAAAAAGAAAAGAAAAATTATATTTCAAAATCAAATATTTTGCTATCAAATTGTGTAACATAAAAAAACAAAACAAAAATTGTGTAACATATTTTTATTGTTTCATCATTTCCGCAGAACAAAACGAAATTCCATCAGATATATATATTTTTGTTAATTATTTCCACCCCATTCCGTACCCCATCCTGACGAACAACAAACATAAATGATCCAGAATATTTATCTTTTTTTTCTTCTTCATATATATTTATTAAAATAACAGATTAAAGTTTAAGTAAAGAATCGCTGCTTTCACCCTTAACAGGATCTTCTGAAACTGGTAAAAGCAGTGATTCTTTGCTTAAACTTTAATCTGTTATTTTAATAAATATTTGCTCTACGGTTTTGATATATTTTTATATAGAGGCACATGGCTTAGAAGTTAGAGCATTGGCCTTGCAATCGAAATGTTGTGAGTTCAATTCTCAGACCGAGTGATGTGTTGTTTCCTTAAGCAAGACACTTTATTTCACATTGCTCCAGTTTACTCAGCTGTAGAAATGAGATGATGGAATGATAGGGACCCAGTCCCTATCATTCCACTGCAAAGTGGTCGTGGAGGTGCCACGGCAAAAAAGCACCCAGCACTCACTGTAAATGAGGTTGGTGTTAGGAAGGGCATCCAGCTGTAGAAATCAAGCCAGAATCAGTTCCCGTCCCACCCTTGCAAGCAGGGAAAAGCGGACGTAAAATGAAATGATGATGATGATATATATTATCCTTATCGAGCCCTCTTCGGATTTTAGTCTTCACATTTATTATCTTTACCATATTTCTAATGGGAACCTTTTCATTTTACCGGACCTGTCAACTCTCCCAACTGATTTTTGGGTGAGTGAGAGATGTCTTCTCTTGTGAAAATGGGTATAGCTTTCATTATGTAAAATCTCCCAATTTTGTCTCATTTCTCCTCGTTTTGGGGCATGTTTTCATGGTTCTCCACATTTGGGTTTTTGGAAGTTGGCAGGTCTGTTATATCATATTTCTAATGGAAACCACTGCCTGTAATATTCAAATAATTTTGAAAATAATCAAGACTATAGAGAGATTTAGTAATATTACTAATATTCTCTTGTTTAAAATTATGATGGAAGGTTCTTCTTCGTCTTCGCCTACTTATTCCAGAGAGGGTCATGGTGGCAGAGTCCTTAAACACTACTTCCAGCTGGTCCTGTCAGAAGCAACCGTCTTCAACTGATCCAGCTGGATCCCCAAGCATGACCAGCGAAGCTCATGGATATTATCCAACTGTCTTGCTCGAGCTCTACCCACTTCTCATCACCCCCCCCCCCCCCGGAATTTGTAGAGGGATGGATTTATGTAGATACCTTGCCATATTTTGTAGTTACTACATCTATTTATGTTCTAGGTTCAATGTCATGACAGAGATGTTGATGTTGGACCAAGTACCTTGAAGTTCTGATGTCAAATCCTACCAGAATTGACTCTTTTAAATCTTTTCTTGCAAGTTAGATAAAAATAAGTACCAGTAATTTGCTGGTGTCAATTGGATCAACTATGTCCCTTACCTTACACATCTGTCACCTTAAGCCAAAGTTAGATATCACTGTCTTCATCTTCATATTTTCACCATCCTCCTCATCATCATCACCATCACTATGATCAATGTCCTCCTTCTCATTGTCACCATCATCATCACTGTCATCATTATCATCACCATCACTGTCATCATCATGCCAGGGTCAACTTTACTTTTCATCCTTCCAAGGTCAGTAAATATAAAATACCAGTCAAATACTGGGGGTTGTTTCACTACTACTTCCCCCTTTTCCCTAAATTGCTGGTCTTGTGCCATAATTAGAAACCCTTATCACCATCACCATCACCATCATCACCAAACAGTAGCTCATGAGACAACACACTTGTTTTAGCCCTCTACATTCTGAGTTAAAACCCTGCTTTTCACTCTCACCTGCTCCATGCTACCCCAGTAATTGATGAAATAGGGAGCAAGAAGCAGGGTGGGAGTGATTCAATCGATCAAATTTAATTCCTTTCAATTCCTTTTTGTCCAAGTATCAGCTGCTGGTAGGACCTGTAGTAGTGTAGACTTCCAGTGTTCGTGGCCCCCAGACCATATACCTGCTCACTGCTATCAGAATGTAATTAGCTGCCCAGACATGAGAGCCCTGCAAGGACGAGTGGTGGTTGTTCTAGTGTGTCTCCTTCACCATCCTCTTGGGCAATATCTTGGCCATCCTGTCAGCTGGGACCAAGGGGCAGATGATATATTAGACCTCACAATTACTAAAGGTTGATTCCTCAATAGTACAGCTGAATACTTAACCCTTTAGCATTTACATTACTCTATATATACTATTGTATTTTCGTTGTAAAGGCTTTACTTCATAATTATCTCATATAATATCGAACCTATGAGATTTTGATATTATTTATTTTGAGAACAATACCATAACATCAGTATGAGTGGCCAGTTACAGCCGGTTTGAACAGAAAGAGGTGATAGAATTCTGGCCAGTTATGACCGGTTTGAACAGAAAGAGGTGATAGAATTTTGTTCGGTTATGGCCAGTTTGAACAGGAAGATGTAAGAGAACTCTGGCCGGATATGGCCAGTTTAAATGCTAAAGGGTTAAATATAATTTCTGAGAATAAGAAATATTCGTGGGTAGATGAAACTTATAAAATTACTTATATATTATTGGTGTCATATTCGTCCTATGATATTTTCTTGGTTTCAAGCGAGCACTCAAGTACCAGTCAAATATTAGGGGATAGTGAATTAGCTACACATTCTCTGAAAAAAAAAAAAAAAGAAAGAATGAATTTCTGGTAGAAATATTTTTTTATAATATTTTTTTTCTTGGCAGAGGGTGGATAGGGTTGTGACTGACTTACCAACTCACCTCCACCCCTGTTATATCTGTCTCATTCACCCTGTCCAGAACAAATATTTGCTTTAAGCTTGACAATATATATATATATATATATAATCTTCTTCATCATTTTACATTCATGTTCCATGCTGGCATGGGTTATATATATATATATATAAATATAATGTATAGAGTGTCCCCAAAAAATGTATACACCATTCTAATAAATATTGCCTGTACAGCTAATCAAAGTGTGTATAAACATTTTGGAGACGACCTATATATATATATATATATATATGTGTGTGTGTTTGTGTGTGTATGTATATATAGCCTTGTGTTGACCAATGGTATATAAATGTGTGTATATATGTGTGTATGTGTTTATGTATATATATATATATATATATATACACACACAAATATAACCCTCATCCTTTCCGTATAGAATCTTTATATTCTATACCCCAACTACTTTCATCCTCTCACTTGGACACTGTCTTTTCAAATCTGTTGTTGTACATACATGATAGACTTTTACAGCATATTGTGCATACAAACCTATTTCATTCTCATGTTATATATATTCATACATATGTGTATATATATATATATATGTATGTGTATAATACATATATATGATATATATTTATGTATAATATATTTATGTATAATATATATATGTGTATATATATATATATATATGTGTATATTTATTTACATATATATATATATATAAAATTTGTAAATTGAGCATTTAAATTGAAATGAAATTTAAAAGAAAAAAAATGGTTAAATAAAATCTCTCATCATATCTATGTTTGTGTTTCTGGTATTTTCTGTGTCTTGTTGACACCTCACTTGCATGGAAATATTGCAGCTGGTAAGAGAGAGGGGGTGAATTGGTAGAGCATCAAATGCTGTCAAGGTCAACTCTGCCTTTTGTCCTTCTAAGGTTTTATCTTCTTCTTTGCCTATATGTTCCTGAGAAGGCTGTTGGAGCAGAGTCCTCAAACATTCCTTCCAGCAGGTCGGGTCCTCTGAACAGTGTCGGATTTAGGACAAATGAGGCCCTGTGCTAGTTAAGTTACGAGGCCCCTTATGTGGGCACTGAAGGAGGTAAAATCTTTTGTCCGGAAGATGGGCCCTCCTGGCCAGTGGGGCCCTGCACTTAAGCACAATGTTAAATCCGGCACTGCCGCTGAGAAGCAACACTCTCGAATTGATCCAGCTGGATCTGCAAGTAAAACCAGGTGAGCTCATGGATGTTATCCAACCATCTTGCTCAGGGTCTACCCCTAGCTATCCTACTGGCTGGTTTTGCCTGTAAAATCTGTCCAGAGATGTTTTTTCCTGGGACATTCTAACCACATGCCCATAGTATCAGAGCTGTGATCTCTCAATTCAGAGAAGTAGCAGCTCTACCTGGAGTGACTCTGATCTCCGAGCTGCACACTCTATTGAGTAACATTACTCCAAAACCCTTCAGAGGAACCCTATTTTGGCCACTTGTTTTCGTAATCATATTCTTTCAGTCATTACCCAAGATTCATGACCATAAGTAAGGGGTGGCATGAATACCAAATTGAAAATAGCGAATTTGGCTTTTAAACCTACCTCCCTTCTTCTGATTACTGAATGCTGAGATGATTTAGTGAAATAATTTTGTTATTATTAATCTGAAGTTAGGAACATAACTTAACACATGAGTCTTACATTAAATTATAATGGAAGGTTTTAATACAAATATGAATACTTATAAGCAGATTCATAGGTAAGGGTTAGCATGAATACTGAAGATAGTGAGTTTCGCTTTTACCCTTACTTTCTCTCACATATATATATATATATATGCAGAGTGTCCCCCGAAATTGTATACACACTTTGATTACCTGTACAGGCGATATTTATTAGAATGTTTTTGAAGTATGTATACATTTTGGGGGACGCCCTGTATATATAATCATCATCACCGTTTTAAATGGACGTTAAACGGTGATTACGATTATATATATATATATAAGTAGAAGGGGGTATTTAATTTGTTGGAATCCGACAAATATAAAATTTAATTGTTTATAACTGATTTAGAGCACTCAACAAATTCCTGGAGTAAATATTCAATGATTTTAAATAAATGGAAACTATATTTATAAAACCATATTTATTTATATATAATAAATATAGTTTCCATTTATTTAATGTCATTGTGTGTGTATATATATATATATAATACAAACAAACACATACACGTGTCTGTGTTCCTTGTATTATGACAAAGCGGTGGTTTGGCAGTATCGGTAGAGGATCGGACGCCATGCTTTACAATCTAGAGTTACGCCCCTTTATGGTCTGAGTTCAAATCCCGCCGAGGTTAACTTTGCCTTTCATCCTTACAGGGCCGATAAAATAAAGTACCAGTAATGCACTGGAGTAATTGATGGCCTTGTACCAAAAGTAGAAACAATTCTGACAAAGCCCTGCCGCGAATTGAACTCAACGAACATTCTGCGAAGATTACGTCACGTATGTCTTCTTCGAGAAGACACGAGGTTTGTATTGGCATAATTAAATGGCTAAGGTAAGTTCTTCATTTTGTTATTATTATTAAGAAATCATCATTATTATTGTTACTATCGTTATATATATTAAACAAATTGAATGAAAATGTTGCAACAGATAAAGAAAACAATGTTGAAATTATTTATGTTTACAATGTGAATATTGACTCAATAAAATTACTTTTTATGTTGGAATTTTTCTATGATATGTATTTGTATCGATTTAAAGTCGATAAACTGTGAATGTTCTTCCTTTTTTACAGAAATTTCATCAATATTATAAAGTCATTGCCCCTCCCTTTTGTTTCCTTATTTTTCCTTTCCTTTATCATTTTTGTTCAATGAATTTATATTATTGTGTTATTATACACGGTTTAGACATTATATTTGTAATGTCCTTCTCAACGAATTGCGAGCAATTTATAATGTTATTTACGGATTTCTTATGTTATTTATGTATATATTTAAAACGTTATTGCAACGTTATTCTATTGTAAATTTATACAACTGCAATAAAATACCTTTTTTCTGCATGTGCAGAGACTTTTTCACTTATCTGTTATAAATTTAATAATGTTTACAAAGCGATTCGTTAATATATATAATATATATTATTATTATTATTGAGCCGACATTGTTGCATTCTTCGTCATTTATTTCTCGTAATTTCTTCTTCATTATATGTACATAAATAAAATTACAAATGCGTAAATAATATTATATATCTTAAGTATATATCTTAAGTATGGTCAATTGATACCCGGTAAGAGTAATTAGACTCGTACTTACGTAGATATGATACTCTTGCGGGTATCAAACATCACTTGGTATCGATACCTCCCAGATGGACATCAATACGAGAAGCGATAGCTAAACTTGAGTATATATATACTATATATACACAAGAAACAATCTATATATACACCATATATACAATATATATACACAGCAGTCTATATATACACCATATATATAATATATACAGGTAACAGTCTATATATACAATCTTTATACACTGACAACAGTCTATATATACACAAGTAACAGTCTATATACACTATACAGTATATACATCATATATACAATATATATACACATGTTCCAGTCTATATAAACTATATACAATCTAACTATACACCATATATATCTTAAGTAT
>OZ024757.1:14068501-14073501 GCA_964016885.1 Eledone cirrhosa
GTGTCTTTTATATCGGTAATCTAATTTATTCGGTCCTCAATGTTGCCATTAAATGACCAACGGTAAAAAATACAGATACAATATAGACACAAACACATATATATAGTTTATCAAAGTTCTTTCGTTGCACATCTGCAACATCGTCAGTGGTGCTATTGTTTCCTCCCGTTGCATTGTATTTTCTACGCCATCTTTATTTAGTCTGTTTATATATTTATTTATTTGTTTATTTATTTTTTTTGTCTTTTTGCGCATGCGTTTGCGTGTGTGTATAGTGTTTTGTTTGATGTGTGTTCGTGATTGAGTGACTGTGTATGGGTTAATGTATTCTATCTTTACTAGTGTGTGTTTATATGTGTTTGTTGTTATTGTGCTTGTGTATGTATTTATTTATTTATACTTCTCTTAGGTCAGTGTTGTTTGTCAATGATTGGAATAACAACAACACCCAAACAAACAACACTGACCTAAGAGAAGTATAAATAAATAGATAAATAAATAAATACACACACAAGAACAATAACAACAAACAATAACAATACCCCTTAACCCTGATAATGTACTCCCGCTACGTTGATGATATAAACATCGTAGTAAAAACACCCCCACTAGAGAACAGTCAGGAATTAGAGAAAAACAATGGAAAGCATCCAGCAAATAGCTAACTCCATCCACCAGAGTATTAGAGTTACTATAGACTACCCAAGCAAACACCCCAACCATCGATTACCTGTACTAGACACAGAGCTCTGGTTAGATACCATTAATAACAAAAAACAAATCCTCCATTCCCATTATGCCAAACCCATGACTTCCAAATATCTGATCCACCGAAACTCAGCTGTTTCGGACCATACCAAAATCAACATACTGATTGCAGATTTGGTACGGGTGATGAGAAACGTGTCCCGCATGTGCAACCCCAAAGAACTAGAGAGACACATAGATAAAATCAGAGTATATAGAGGAGCCAGAACCAAATGGGGAAAAATGGTAAATAATGACACAAATGGGACCTGCCCCTTGTATAGGAGCAAATTTTGGAATAGAATAGAAAGAACTAGGAATAAGGCTAATAGACTAAACTCATGGTATGATTGCAATAAATACCAGAGTGTAATGTTCATCGATACAGCCCCTAGAGGTGAATTAGCTTACAAATTTAGAAGGGCCCTAGATAAACATAAACTCAATATTAAGATAGTAGAAAGACCAGGTACCTCCATAAAAACACTTATTAGCAATACATACCCTTTTCAAAGACCTCCTGTATAGATAAGAAATGTATAATCTGTAAATTAAGCCCCCATATTAACTGTAAAACTAGAAATGTAGTATATAGCATAAGATGTACTGAAGGACAATGTAGAAATAATAATATAGTGTACATAGGTGAGACAGCTCGTAGTATAGGGGAACGGATAAATGAACACTGGCGGGACCTTCAAGATAGTAAAGAATCATCTGTACTCTACCAACATGCTAAAATAGAACATAAGGGTAAATTAGAGAACATAGAAATAAAAAATAGAATCTACACACAGAAAAGACGCAATGTTTAGACAAATTACAGAGGCAATAAACATAAAAGAATTACAACCAAAATTAAATAGAAAACATGAATGGAACAGCAACATCACAACTTACAATTAAGGACAAAATGAAAACACACACGCACATAGAACAAACAACCAACCAGTAACATGTAAATAAACAAATATAAACACACACAGACACCCGGATGTAACACATGCGCACACTAAGCACACAACACACACACAAAAACAAGATGGCGTAGGACAGAACAAAGGAGAGGCACAAAAACAAAGAAAAGAATCCCCAGTCACTGAAGAGGTCACAGAATGTATGACTAAAGAACTTTGACAATATATAAACAATCATCTGGTTATGGAACCAACCAACCGGAAATTTATAAATTCCTAAATTTATAAATTTATAATAAATTGAAGTGAAAGCATCTGGTGCGTGTGTTTCTTATTGGCAACATGACCCTCCCAAAGTATAACAATATCGGTTTCAACACACGTTTTCAGATAAAGAAACTTGCTAAACAAATTCAGAAACGTAATATATATATATGTATATATAGTAATATATATATGTATATATAGTAATATATATGTATATATATATATATATATATATGTATATATAGTAATATATATATATATGTATATATATATATATGTATATATATATATATGTATATATATATATATATATATATGTATATATATATGTATATATATATATATGTATATATATATGTATATATATATGTATATATATATGTATATATATATATATGTATATATATATATATGTATATATATATATATGTATATATGTATATATATGTATATATATGTATATATATATATATATGTATATATATGTATATATATATATATGTATATATATATATATATGTATATATATGTATATATATATATATATATATATATATGTATATATAGTAATATATATATATATATATAGTAATATATATATATGTATATATATATATGTATATATATATATATATGTATATATATATATATATGTATATATATATATATATGTATATATATATATATATGTATATATATATGTATATATAGTAATATATATATATATGTATATATATGTATATATAGTAATATGTATATATATGTATATATAGTAATATGTATATATATGTATATATAGTAATATGTATATATAGTAATATGTATATATATGTATATATAGTAATATGTATATATATGTATATATAGTAATATGTATATATATGTATATATAGTAATATGTATATATATGTATATATAGTAATATATATATATATATATATATATATATATAGTAATATATATATATATAGTAATAGTAATATATATATATATATATATATATATATATATATAGTAATAGTAATATATATATATATATATATATATATATATATAGTAATATATATATATATAGTAATAGTAATATATATATATATATATATATATATCGTAATATGTATATATATGAAGAGGCAGATTTTCAGCTCTTTACGAAGGTCCGACTTCCACACCGATCTCAAGCTGCGGCACGCCATCTCAACCACATCATCTTCCGTATTCCCAATCTTTGCTCCGAAATACAGGAAGCCCTCAACCAATTCTAGCGGCTTCCCGCCTACATTAGTGATCCCCTCTGGCTTCTCAACATTTTCTACCAGATATTTTGTTTTAGTCTCATTCATTCTCAGCCCCACACTCATCGACACAGTCTCAACCTCCCGCATCAAATCCTCTGCCTCCTTCACTGTATTTATCACCAAAACTATGTCGTCGGCAAATTCAGCATCTGATACCTTTTTCGCCTTAACTCTCCTGCTCTGAGCCGGTGCTACAGTAAAGCCAGAGTCCTGGTGTTTCTCCAGTGCAAGGCGCATACAATAGTCCACTACGATGATAAAAAGGTAGGGAGCCAATGTATCTCCCTGGAGCACTCCAGCCATATCTCAAAGAACTCTGTCATCCCATCAGGTGTAATGACTTGGGCTTTGGTGTTGGTGTAGAGCAGTGATATCAGGTCCACTATCCTCTTGGGGATTCCATAAGCCTGTAAGATCATCAGGCAGTGACGGTCCACAGAATCAAAGGCCTTCCTAAAGTCAATGAAAACCATGACCGCAGGAAGGCACTTTGTTGCTCTAGCTCCCTGTAATATCCTCCTCAGCATCAGGATGTGACTGGTGGTTGATCTACCCTCTCTGAAGCCGTTCTGGTTGTCCCTGAGCTTCTCCATCTCAGGCTGGATCCTGTTAAGAATAATCCTGTTGAGGGTCTTTGCCACAAGTGACGTCAGTGAGATCCCCCTGTAGTTGTTGGTGTTAGAGAGATCTCCCTTCTTTGGCAATGAGACGATGTTACTGATCCTTCACTGATTCGGGGTAACTCCTTTCTCCAGTGCCCGGTTACAGAACCCCAGGATGATATCATCAAAATCACACCTCTTCATCACCTCTGATGCCACTCCATCTTCTTCATGAGCCTTGCCCTCCTTGATCCTCTTCTTGGCTCTCTGAAGCTCCTCTCTGGGGAAGGGCTCTGTCTCAACATCCAGTTCCTCAAACAGCCGCCTGATCTCCCCATTGCTGTAGTAGAGTCTGTGCTGCTATACGGGTCTGAGACTTGGACACTGACCAAGAAACTTACTCAGATGGTGGATGGGTGCTACACGAGAATGCTGAGGATGGCTCTGAACATTAATCAGTATACACTGAAGATGAAAAACTCAGAGCTGTATGGGAGCCTCCCAAAAGTCAGCTCAAAAGTGACACAGAGGAGACTGAGGTTACTGGCATGCTCACCTGCTCCACCGCATCCAGAGTTGACATTGCACTCAGTGCTCCTGTGGGAGCCCCTACATGGACACACTAGAAGAGGAAGACCAAGGTTAATGTATGTTGATGCCCTAAGGACAGACACTGGTCTGTTGGAGACGCAGGACATGGCAGCGATAATGAGGGACAGAGACCGCTGGAGAGAACTCGTCCATGGATCTCGGGAATTTTACCCGCCTTAGATATGTATATATATGTATATATAGTAATATATATATATATATATATGTATATATAGTAATATATATTATATATATATATATGTATATATAGTAATATATTATATATATAAATTTTTGGGGTGTTAGTAGGCGTCAGTCATCTTACCATCCCATTCCTTCTAACTAGCCTCTATGTCACGTGATTGATTCTTTAGAATCGGACATTTGACTGGAAGCAGTGAGAATTTCAGTACATAGAATCCAGTCCTCGCCTAGCTGTTCTTTCTACCGAATTATTATTTTTATATGAGCCGCTAGTGTCCGCGCATTGCTTGGAGGCTCAGCTGAGAATAGACTCCCTGATGACGCAATGAATTCTCGACAGTTGGATTATGTAACTGTCTTTATCCCATTGCAGA
>OZ024757.1:14078501-14091001 GCA_964016885.1 Eledone cirrhosa
ATATGAATACACACACGTATACATATGTAGATGTACCGATTTTTTCACTGGTCACTTTACTGTGAGTGACCAGCTATTCTGTATGTAAACACACAGACAAACCGGTTTTTAGAGTCATACTGGTTTTTGAGGAAACACCTTTGAAACTAGTTCAATATTCCTTGTCTGGCTTTCTGGAGAATAGAGGAAAGGTGTTTCCTCAAAAACCAGTATGACTCTAAAAACCGGTTTGTCTGTGTGTTTACATACAGAATAGCTGGTCACTCACAGTAAAGTGACCAGTGAAAAAATCGGTACATCTACATATGTATACGTGTGTGTATTCATATGCATACTAGTATTTCAGTATACATATGTGGATGTACATTTTTAACTTAATTGTTTAAGCGTCAGTCATACGAAAGTGAGTTACAAACGAAACGAAATTTAATTTCGTTTCGTTATTTGTTTTTATCGTCTCCGTTGAACCGGTACGTACTCACGCTCTATGCAAATTAGTCTGCCCACTACTAATTTTCATAGAAAAAGCATATAACGATATGTGCTTTTACGATTCTCTAGAAAGGCCGGAAGATAGGTAAATATTGCTGATGAGTTGTAACAACAACGAAACTAGTTCAATATTCCTTGTCTGGCTTTCTGGAGAATAGAGGAAAGGTGTTTCCTCAAAAACCAGTATGACTCTAAAAACCGGTTTGTCTGTGTGTTTACATACAGAATAGCTGGTCACTCACAGTAAAGTGACCAGTGAAAAAATCGGTACATCTACATATGTATACGTGTGTGTATTCATATGCATACTAGTATTTCAGTATACATATGTGGATGTACATTTTTAACTTAATTGTTTAAGCGTCAGTCATACGAAAGTGAGTTACAAACGAAACGAAATTTAATTTCGTTTCGTTATTTGTTTTTATCGTCTCCGTTGAACCGGTACGTACTCACGCTCTATGCAAATTAGTCTGCCCACTACTAATTTTCATAGAAAAAGCATATAACGATATGTGCTTTTACGATTCTCTAGAAAGGCCGGAAGATAGGTAAATATTGCTGATGAGTTGTAACAACAACGAAACTAGTTCAATATTCCTTGTTTGGCTTTCTGGAGAATAGAGGAAAGGTGTTTCCTCAAAAACCAGTATGACTCTAAAAAAACCGGTTTGTCTGTGTTTACATACAGAATAGCTGGTCACTCACAGTAAAGTGACCAGTGAAAAAATCGGTACATCTACATATGTATACGTGTGTGTATTCATATGCATACTAGTATTTCAGTATACATATGTGGATGTACATTTTTAACTTAATTGTTTAAGCGTCAGTCATACGAAAGTGAGTTACAAACGACGAAATTTAATTTCGTTTCGTTATTTGTTTTTATCGTCTCCGTTGAACCGGTACGTACTCACGCTCTATGCAAAATTAGTCTGCCCACTACTAATTTTCATAGAAAAAGCATATAACGATATGTGCTTTTACGATTCTCTAGAAAGGCCGGAAGATAGGTAAATATTGCTGATGAGTTGTAACAACAACGAAACTAGTTCAATATTCCTTGTCTGGCTTTCTGGAGAATAGAGGAAAGGTGTTTCCTCAAAAACCAGTATGACTCTAAAAACCGGTTTGTCTGTGTGTTTACATACAGAATAGCTGGTCACCTCACAGTAAAGTGACCAGTGAAAAAATCGGTACATCTACATATGTATACGTGTGTGTATTCATATGCATACTAGTATTTCAGTATACATATGTGGATGTACATTTTTAACTTAATTGTTTAAGCGTCAGTCATACGAAAGTGAGTTACAAACGAAACGAAATTTAATTTCGTTTCGTTATTTGTTTTTATCGTCTCCGTTGAACCGGTACGTACTCACGCTCTATGCAAATTAGTCTGCCCACTACTAATTTTCATAGAAAAAGCATATAACGATATGTGCTTTTACGATTCTCTAGAAAGGCCGGAAGATAGGTAAATATTGCTGATGAGTTGTAACAACAACGAAACTAGTTCAATATTCCTTGTCTGGCTTTCTGGAGAATAGAGGAAAGGTGTTTCCTCAAAAACCAGTATGACTCTAAAAACCGGTTTGTCTGTGTGTTTACATACAGAATAGCTGGTCACTCACAGTAAAGTGACCAGTGAAAAAATCGGTACATCTACATATGTATACGTGTGTGTATTCATATGCATACTAGTATTTCAGTATACATATGTGGATGTACATTTTTAACTTAATTGTTTAAGCGTCAGTCATACGAAAGTGAGTTACAAACGAAACGAAATTTAATTTCGTTTCGTTATTTGTTTTTATCGTCTCCGTTGAACCGGTACGTACTCACGCTCTATGCAAATTAGTCTGCCCACTACTAATTTTCATAGAAAAAGCATATAACGATATGTGCTTTTACGATTCTCTAGAAAGGCCGGAAGATAGGTAAATATTGCTGATGAGTTGTAACAACAACGAAACTAGTTCAATATTCCTTGTCTGGCTTTCTGGAGAATAGAGGAAAGGTGTTTCCTCAAAAACCAGTATGACTCTAAAAACCGGTTTGTCTGTGTGTTTACATACAGAATAGCTGGTCACTCACAGTAAAGTGACCAGTGAAAAAATCGGTACATCTACATATGTATACGTGTGTGTATTCATATGCATACTAGTATTTCAGTATACATATGTGGATGTACATTTTTAACTTAATTGTTTAAGCGTCAGTCATACGAAAGTGAGTTACAAACGAAACGAAATTTAATTTCGTTTCGTTATTTGTTTTATCGTCTCCGTTGAACCGGTACGTACTCACGCTCTATGCAAATTAGTCTGCCCACTACTAATTTTCATAGAAAAAGCATATAACGATATGTGCTTTTACGATTCTCTAGAAAGGCCGGAAGATAGGTAAATATTGCTGATGAGTTGTAACAACAACGAAACTAGTTCAATATTCCTTGTCTGGCTTTCTGGAGAATAGAGGAAAGGTGTTTCCTCAAAAACCAGTATGACTCTAAAAACCGGTTTGTCTGTGTGTTTACATACAGAATAGCTGGTCACTCACAGTAAAGTGACCAGTGAAAAAATCGGTACATCTACATATGTATACGTGTGTGTATTCATATGCATACTAGTATTTCAGTATACATATGTGGATGTACATTTTTAACTTAATTGTTTAAGCGTCAGTCATACGAAAGTGAGTTACAAACGAAACGAAATTTAATTTCGTTTCGTTATTTGTTTTTATCGTCTCCGTTGAACCGGTACGTACTCACGCTCTATGCAAATTAGTCTGCCCACTACTAATTTTCATAGAAAAAGCATATAACGATATGTGCTTTTACGATTCTCTAGAAAGGCCGGAAGATAGGTAAATATTGCTGATGAGTTGTAACAACAACGAAACTAGTTCAATATTCCTTGTCTGGCTTTCTGGAGAATAGAGGAAAGGTGTTTCCTCAAAAACCAGTATGACTCTAAAAACCGGTTTGTCTGTGTGTTTACATACAGAATAGCTGGTCACTCACAGTAAAGTGACCAGTGAAAAAATCGGTACATCTACATATGTATACGTGTGTGTATTCATATGCATACTAGTATTTCAGTATACATATGTGGATGTACATTTTTAACTTAATTGTTTAAGCGTCAGTCATACGAAAGTGAGTTACAAACGAAACGAAATTTAATTTCGTTTCGTTATTTGTTTTTATCGTCTCCGTTGAACCGGTACGTACTCACGCTCTATGCAAATTAGTCTGCCCACTACTAATTTTCATAGAAAAAGCATATAACGATATGTGCTTTTACGATTCTCTAGAAAGGCCGGAAGATAGGTAAATATTGCTGATGAGTTGTAACAACAACGAAACTAGTTCAATATTCCTTGTCTGGCTTTCTGGAGAATAGAGGAAAGGTGTTTCCTCAAAAACCAGTATGACTCTAAAACCGGTTTGTCTGTGTGTTTACATACAGAATAGCTGGTCACTCACAGTAAAGTGACCAGTGAAAAAATCGGTACATCTACATATGTATACGTGTGTGTATTCATATGCATACTAGTATTTCAGTATACATATGTGGATGTACATTTTTAACTTAATTGTTTAAGCGTCAGTCATACGAAAGTGAGTTACAAACGAAACGAAATTTAATTTCGTTTCGTTATTTGTTTTTATCGTCTCCGTTGAACCGGTACGTACTCACGCTCTATGCAAATTAGTCTGCCCACTACTAATTTTCATAGAAAAAGCATATAACGATATGTGCTTTTACGATTCTCTAGAAAGGCCGGAAGATAGGTAAATATTGCTGATGAGTTGTAACAACAACGAAACTAGTTCAATATTCCTTGTTTGGCTTTCTGGAGAATAGAGGAAAGGTGTTTCCTCAAAAACCAGTATGACTCTAAAAAAACCGGTTTGTCTGTGTTTACATACAGAATAGCTGGTCACTCACAGTAAAGTGACCAGTGAAAAAATCGGTACATCTACATATGTATACGTGTGTGTATTCATATGCATACTAGTATTTCAGTATACATATGTGGATGTACATTTTTAACTTAATTGTTTAAGCGTCAGTCATACGAAAGTGAGTACAAACGAAACGAAATTTAATTTCGTTTCGTTATTTGTTTTTATCGTCTCCGTTGAACCGGTACGTACTCACGCTCTATGCAAATTAGTCTGCCCACTACTAATTTTCATAGAAAAAGCATATAACGATATGTGCTTTTACGATTCTCTAGAAAGGCCGAAGATAGGTAAATATTGCTGATGAGTTGTAACAACAACGAAACTAGTTCAATATTCCTTGTCTGGCTTTCTGGAGAATAGAGGAAAGGTGTTTCCTCAAAAACCAGTATGACTCTAAAAACCGGTTTGTCTGTGTGTTTACATACAGAATAGCTGGTCACTCACAGTAAAGTGACCAGTGAAAAAATCGGTACATCTACATATGTATACGTGTGTGTATTCATATGCATACTAGTATTTCAGTATACATATGTGGATGTACATTTTTAACTTAATTGTTTAAGCGTCAGTCATACGAAAGTGAGTTACAAACGAAACGAAATTTAATTTCGTTTCGTTATTTGTTTTTATCGTCTCCGTTGAACCGGTACGTACTCACGCTCTATGCAAATTAGTCTGCCCACTACTAATTTTCATAGAAAAAGCATATAACGATATGTGCTTTTACGATTCTCTAGAAAGGCCGGAAGATAGGTAAATATTGCTGATGAGTTGTAACAACAACGAAACTAGTTCAATATTCCTTGTCTGGCTTTCTGGAGAATAGAGGAAAGGTGTTTCCTCAAAAACCAGTATGACTCTAAAAACCGGTTTGTCTGTGTGTTTACATACAGAATAGCTGGTCACTCACAGTAAAGTGACCAGTGAAAAAATCGGTACATCTACATATGTATACGTGTGTGTATTCATATGCATACTAGTATTTCAGTATACATATGTGGATGTACATTTTTAACTTAATTGTTTAAGCGTCAGTCATACGAAAGTGAGTTACAAACGAAACGAAATTTAATTTCGTTTCGTTATTTGTTTTTATCGTCTCCGTTGAACCGGTACGTACTCACGCTCTATGCAAATTAGTCTGCCCACTACTAATTTTCATAGAAAAAGCATATAACGATATGTGCTTTTACGATTCTCTAGAAAGGCCGGAAGATAGGTAAATATTGCTGATGAGTTGTAACAACAACGAAACTAGTTCAATATTCCTTGTCTGGCTTTCTGGAGAATAGAGGAAAGGTGTTTCCTCAAAAACCAGTATGACTCTAAAAACCGGTTTGTCTGTGTGTTTACATACAGAATAGCTGGTCACTCACAGTAAAGTGACCAGTGAAAAAATCGGTACATCTACATATGTATACGTGTGTGTATTCATATGCATACTAGTATTTCAGTATACATATGTGGATGTACATTTTTAACTTAATTGTTTAAGCGTCAGTCATACGAAAGTGAGTTACAAACGAAACGAAATTTAATTTCGTTTCGTTATTTGTTTTTATCGTCTCCGTTGAACCGGTACGTACTCACGCTCTATGCAAATTAGTCTGCCCACTACTAATTTTCATAGAAAAAGCATATAACGATATGTGCTTTTACGATTCTCTAGAAAGGCCGGAAGATAGGTAAATATTGCTGATGAGTTGTAACAACAACGAAACTAGTTCAATATTCCTTGTCTGGCTTTCTGGAGAATAGAGGAAAGGTGTTTCCTCAAAAACCAGTATGACTCTAAAAACCGGTTTGTCTGTGTGTTTACATACAGAATAGCTGGTCACTCACAGTAAAGTGACCAGTGAAAAAATCGGTACATCTACATATGTATACGTGTGTGTATTCATATGCATACTAGTATTTCAGTATACATATGTGGATGTACATTTTTAACTTAATTGTTTAAGCGTCAGTCATACGAAAGTGAGTTACAAACGAAACGAAATTTAATTTCGTTTCGTTATTTGTTTTTATCGTCTCCGTTGAACCGGTACGTACTCACGCTCTATGCAAATTAGTCTGCCCACTACTAATTTTCATAGAAAAAGCATATAACGATATGTGCTTTTACGATTCTCTAGAAAGGCCGGAAGATAGGTAAATATTGCTGATGAGTTGTAACAACAACGAAACTAGTTCAATATTCCTTGTCTGGCTTTCTGGAGAATAGAGGAAAGGTGTTTCCTCAAAAACCAGTATGACTCTAAAAACCGGTTTGTCTGTGTGTTTACATACAGAATAGCTGGTCACTCACAGTAAAGTGACCAGTGAAAAAATCGGTACATCTACATATGTATACGTGTGTGTATTCATATGCATACTAGTATTTCAGTATACATATGTGGATGTACATTTTTAACTTAATTGTTTAAGCGTCAGTCATACGAAAGTGAGTTACAAACGAAACGAAATTTAATTTCGTTTCGTTATTTGTTTTTATCGTCTCCGTTGAACCGGTACGTACTCACGCTCTATGCAAATTAGTCTGCCCACTACTAATTTTCATAGAAAAAGCATATAACGATATGTGCTTTTACGATTCTCTAGAAAGGCCGGAAGATAGGTAAATATTGCTGATGAGTTGTAACAACAACGAAACTAGTTCAATATTCCTTGTCTGGCTTTCTGGAGAATAGAGGAAAGGTGTTTCCTCAAAAACCAGTATGACTCTAAAAACCGGTTTGTCTGTGTGTTTACATACAGAATAGCTGGTCACTCACAGTAAAGTGACCAGTGAAAAAATCGGTACATCTACATATGTATACGTGTGTGTATTCATATGCATACTAGTATTTCAGTATACATATGTGGATGTACATTTTTAACTTAATTGTTTAAGCGTCAGTCATACGAAAGTGAGTTACAAACGAAACGAAATTTAATTTCGTTTCGTTATTTGTTTTTATCGTCTCCGTTGAACCGGTACGTACTCACGCTCTATGCAAATTAGTCTGCCCACTACTAATTTTCATAGAAAAAGCATATAACGATATGTGCTTTTACGATTCTCTAGAAAGGCCGGAAGATAGGTAAATATTGCTGATGAGTTGTAACAACAACGAAACTAGTTCAATATTCCTTGTCTGGCTTTCTGGAGAATAGAGGAAAGGTGTTTCCTCAAAAACCAGTATGACTCTAAAAAAACCGGTTTGTCTGTGTTTACATACAGAATAGCTGGTCACTCACAGTAAAGTGACCAGTGAAAAAATCGGTACATCTACATATGTATACGTGTGTGTATTCATATGCATACTAGTATTTCAGTATACATATGTGGATGTACATTTTTAACTTAATTGTTTAAGCGTCAGTCATACGAAAGTGAGTTACAAACGAAACGAAATTTAATTTCGTTTCGTTATTTGTTTTTATCGTCTCCGTTGAACCGGTACGTACTCACGCTCTATGCAAATTAGTCTGCCCACTACTAATTTTCATAGAAAAAGCATATAACGATATGTGCTTTTACGATTCTCTAGAAAGGCCGGAAGATAGGTAAATATTGCTGATGAGTTGTAACAACAACGAAACTAGTTCAATATTCCTTGTCTGGCTTTCTGGAGAATAGAGGAAAGGTGTTTCCTCAAAAACCAGTATGACTCTAAAAACCGGTTTGTCTGTGTGTTTACATACAGAATAGCTGGTCACTCACAGTAAAGTGACCAGTGAAAAAATCGGTACATCTACATATGTATACGTGTGTGTATTCATATGCATACTAGTATTTCAGTATACATATGTGGATGTACATTTTTAACTTAATTGTTTAAGCGTCAGTCATACGAAAGTGAGTTACAAACGAAACGAAATTTAATTTCGTTTCGTTATTTGTTTTTATCGTCTCCGTTGAACCGGTACGTACTCACGCTCTATGCAAATTAGTCTGCCCACTACTAATTTTCATAGAAAAAGCATATAACGATATGTGCTTTTACGATTCTCTAGAAAGGCCGGAAGATAGGTAAATATTGCTGATGAGTTGTAACAACAACGAAACTAGTTCAATATTCCTTGTCTGGCTTTCTGGAGAATAGAGGAAAGGTGTTTCCTCAAAAACCAGTATGACTCTAAAAACCGGTTTGTCTGTGTGTTTACATACAGAATAGCTGGTCACTCACAGTAAAGTGACCAGTGAAAAAATCGGTACATCTACATATGTATACGTGTGTGTATTCATATGCATACTAGTATTTCAGTATACATATGTGGATGTACATTTTTAACTTAATTGTTTAAGCGTCAGTCATACGAAAGTGAGTTACAAACGAAACGAAATTTAATTTCGTTTCGTTATTTGTTTTTATCGTCTCCGTTGAACCGGTACGTACTCACGCTCTATGCAAATTAGTCTGCCCACTACTAATTTTCATAGAAAAAGCATATAACGATATGTGCTTTTACGATTCTCTAGAAAGGCCGGAAGATAGGTAAATATTGCTGATGAGTTGTAACAACAACGAAACTAGTTCAATATTCCTTGTCTGGCTTTCTGGAGAATAGAGGAAAGGTGTTTCCTCAAAAACCAGTATGACTCTAAAAACCGGTTTGTCTGTGTGTTTACATACAGAATAGCTGGTCACTCACAGTAAAGTGACCAGTGAAAAAATCGGTACATCTACATATGTATACGTGTGTGTATTCATATGCATACTAGTATTTCAGTATACATATGTGGATGTACATTTTTAACTTAATTGTTTATATATATATATATATATATATACACATATATCTATATATCTATATATATATATATACACATATATCTATATATCTATATATATATATATATATATATATATATACACATATATATGCAAAAGTTTTATTTAAAATTGTTGGGTTACAACGAGTAAATATTTTATAACTGATATAAAGCACTCAACAAGTTTTGGAGTAGATATACGATATTAAACAAATGGAAACTATATTTATAAAACCATATTTATTTCATTATACATATTTAAGGGATACCATATTAAAAATATGGCATGCCTTCTTCAGATAAAATACAATATATAAGCAGTTTTATAAATAAATTTGACGTACCATAAAATATTGATCAACTTCCATTTAAAAAAGTTGGTTTGGTAGTGAAATGTTTGTAAATATTTAGTGTTAAGTACAGTTAGAAAGAAAGACGGAGAGAAGGAATAAATGTATGTAAAGAAAAACAGAGAGAGATATAGAGAGATATGGGAGAGAGAAATAGTGAGGAGGTGAAAAATGAGAGGCAGCTGAGGTAACAGATGAATAATAATAATTCAACATGCAAAATGATAGATTTAGGGGGGGAGGGAGTACTGTAATTATTTATTTATTTATTTATTTATTTAGTTATAGTGTTAAGGAGACGGAGAAAAATAAAAAATAACTAAAGAGAAAACAGCGATACATAGATTACATCATGTATAGAGGGAGGAGAAGAAAGCTATATCTAGAGAGAAGGATGACAGATTTACAACTTTACGTTATGTCCTATCTATTTGAATTATCAATTTATATGAATTGGGTATTATACTGTAAATATCAATATTCATGAATGAAACATAGATATATAATGTGTGAAAAATAATGACCATATGTTTAGTTTTAAAATTCTTAGGTCGATATATCAAAAACCTGAGATAAAACTTCAAAATACATAAGTATATATGTACTTTCCGGAAAAAGAAAGAAAGAGAAAAAGAGAAGGTCATCTCAAGTTCTAGTTGACACTATAGATATACACGTGAGCATACGTGATCAGCTCTGTAATTTCTTATTTCACATGAAAAAATTTTCTTTTGCGTTATAAAAGATTTTACTATATATATATATATATATATATATATATATATATATATATATATATATATATATATATATATATACATACACATACATAAAAATATAAAATATATATTAATATTAATATTCCTGCCCTCACATACATGATTATCGTTCATGTATAGAATAGACAACAGATATCAATATATCAAAACGCTAAGAATACTTTCATCACTCCCTAGAGTGTCTAGGGCCTTAAAAAAACACAGTATGCCTCCCATATCAACCACAGAAATCAACCCTTCCAATTTATGTGACAATATATTGCCAAGTTCATTAGAAGCAATCAGAATCAAAAGCAAACAAAAAACCAAAATTATTCAACAAGACTTATTTAGCAGAAATCATTTAAAAGATTTAGGAAACCCTGTTGTTCTACAGATGCTCTTATATTTAGTATAGAAGTTTATCTAGCGTAAAATTTATTCAATAGATTGGGAGCATCAACATTTTAAGGTAGTTTAATTACATCATTAGTATATATTTATGAAGAAGGTTTAAAAAAGAAAAAGTTGAAGGAATAGAAAGATTTATCGTCATGTTTCATAATTAATTAAACAAATATCTTAACTAAATATACTACATTTTAAATTTATATTTATATTTAAACGTTGAGTTCAATCTATGTCTGCAGCAACTGAATAAATTTCTCCTTAGATTAAGGGAACTTTTAGATTTTAATATAAAGAATATCTCCTCCACGCAGAGGTCACATGTCTCAGATGAGGAATTAAAAGGAATCCCTCTTGAGACTATATTCCAAAACAACGAATATCCAACGTTATCATGTTTAAGTTGCCAGAGTAAGCCTGATAGTGAAGTTGAAGATTTTTTGCCTGGATCTGTGAAAGAATTCTTATGATTATTATAGCGAAGTTTAAATTCTGTCGAGGTGGAACCAACATAGTTAAAAGAATTTAAGTCAGTTTTAACATTACAATTGTATATTATATTTGTAACTAAGCAATTGTTATTTAACGGACATTTAGATTTATTTCTACAGTTACAGTTGTTTAATTGAATATTGTTTAGGCTATTATCGGTATTTTGGCTAGGTTTTAGATTCCTATTATTTATTCTGTTAATATTTTGTGCTAAGTTTTTGGTGGACGAGTAAGTTAATTTTATAGTATGTCTATTAAAAATTGAGTGATATTTATGTGTTCTAGGGAAGCGTTTGTCAAGAGCATTAAAAAATAGTTTAGCAATGTGGGTTTTAATATTTAGTGAGAAAGAGGGGCAAACCATATTATATTTCTAGTTCTATTTCTTTTCTGGCTTTTGGAATTATTGTAATGTTTTCTATTATAGTTGTTAAAGTTGTTACCGTAATTAAAATTGTTGTTATATTGGTTAGTTTGCCTATTATTATCGATGTACATAATTTTATCACTATATCCTGCTCTATCTAACGCTTCATTGTAATACTGCGCTTTTTCGTCGAAAATATTTTTATTAGATGAAATTCTTGAGATACGTTCTTGAACAAGTTCACTATAGTATTTTTAACAGATCTGGGGTGATTAGAGTTAAAACTGACATAATTCAAGTTTTCATTTAGCTTGTGAGATGGATAGTGAAGACATGTGTTGAGATTTAGTGTTACATCTAGGAAATTGACTATTCTATGGTTATTCTCTATTTCTATTTTTAGATTAAGGTAATTAAAAAATTGTATAATTTGTTTTCTTTTCCTATTTAGTTCAGAGTTATTATTTTCAATAAGTAAAAGCGTGTCATCACGATATAATCCTCCGGTTACACCAGGTATTTTTCTATGTAGCGAATTAATTATAAATAGGCCCACAAGGTCAGTTACCTGAGCTGAGTCTGATGATCCCATAGTAATGTCGAAATTATTATCTCTATCTGCCCTAGTCCATAGTTGGTTATTAAATTCTATCAATGTTTTCCTTGCCGATAATATAATGTGCATTTCATTGCTAGTTAGGTCTATATGTTTGAATGCGTAATTTAGAGCCTTATTTAGTAGATTAGGGGTAATAAATGAATAGTAGTTAGCAATATCTAGTTGAATAAATTTATTATTATTGTTATATTTAATTTCTTTAAACCACTCAATAACCTCACTAGTTCCCTTCCACAAGTTTAAGTTAGGTAAAACATGTAAGTTTTT
>OZ024757.1:14103501-14116001 GCA_964016885.1 Eledone cirrhosa
CCCCAGTCCGGCTGAGAACCGACTAGAGTGCAGGAGTGTATCAAGATTTTTCAAGGAATTTAGTAAACTAACTCCCATATATACTCAAATATAAGCTGAGGAATATGTAGCCAAAAAAATCAATAGTAAAGTGTGAGGTCAGTTTATATTCACCATCTAAACATACGTAGATTTGCTACCTTAGCTTATAAATGGGGTTTGAATTTTTACCCATTTCTCAGACATAAAATAGTGGGGTCGGCTTATATTCAAGTATTTACGGTAATTCTTTTTCATTATTTGTCTATGCTTTCCAGCATAGATTTATGTCCCTTTACGGTCTGAGTTCAAATCCCGCTGAATTTAACTTTGCCTTTCATCCTTACCGGGTCAATAAAATAAAGCACCAGTAACGTACTGGGGGCGATTTAATCGACTTTCCCCTCCCCCCAAATTACCTTTGCTAGCAGAGAAAGCAGATGTTAAAACAACAATGATGGTGAAAATATTGTTTTGTTTTGTCATTTATTTCTAAATAGTTTTGTGGTGGTTTCGGGCAGCTTGGTATCAAAAGGGTTAAACCACACCCTCCCAGACAGCTTGGTATCAAAAGGGTTAAACCACACCCTCTCAGACAGCTTGATTTCAAAAGGGTTAAACCACAGCCTCCCAGACAGCTTGGTATCAAATGAAATAAACCACACCCCCTCAAAGAGGTTGGTATCAAAAGGGTTAAACCACACCCTCCCAGACAGCTTGGTATCAAATGAAATAAACCACACCCCCTCAAAGAGGTTGGTATCAAAAGGGTTAAACCACACCCTCCCAGACAGCTTGGTATCAAATGAAATAAACCACACACCCTCAAAGAAGTTGGTATCAAAAGGGTTAAACCACACCCTCCCAGACAGCTTGGTATCAAATGAAATAAACCACACCCCCTCAAAGAGGTTGGTATCAAAAGGGTTAAACCACACCCTCCCAGACAGCTTGGTATCAAATGAATTAAACCACACCCCCTCAAAGAGGTTGGTATCAAAAGGGTTAAACCACACCCTCCCAGACAGCTTGGTATCAAATGAAATAAACCACACCCCCTCAAAGAGGTTGGTATCAAAAGGGTTAAACCACACCCTCCCAGACAGCTTGGTATCAAATGAAATAAACCACACCCCCTCAAAGAGGTTGGTATCAAAAGGGTTAAACCACACCCTCCCAGACAGCTTGGTATCAAATGAAATAAACCACACACCCTCAAAGAAGTTGGTATCAAAAGGGTTAAACCACACCCTCCCAGACAGCTTGGTATCAAATGAATTAAACCATACCCCCTCAAAGAGGTTGGTATCAAAAGGGTTAAACCACACCCTCCGGCAAGTAGGGTTAAACCACACCCTCTCAGACAGCTTGGTTAACACACACCCTATCAGCCATCATGAAAGAAGATAACTAAGATTATAATTGGATAATATATTTATAATATAAGATAGACAATGAAACACATAGGGTAAAACAAACAACAGCAAAGACACATACATGAGAAGTTTAGCTGGGAAACTAAACTTGTTTGTTTTAATAGTATCAAGATGTATTTTTTTTTTGATAGATTAATGAATAGTAATAATAATTTCTACATTTGGTTCTAGGCCAGCAAGTTGAAGGGGAAAGTCAATTAAATCAACCCAAGTGTGTTACTGGTACTTTATTTTATTGACCCCGTAAGGATGAAATGCAAAGCTAACCTCGGTGAGATTAATGATTAAATCGACCCCAGTACATTACTGGTACTTTATTTTATTGACCCCATAAGGATGAAATGCAAAACTAACCTCGGTGAGATTAATGATTAAATCGACCCCAGTACATTACTGGTACTTTATTTTATTGACCCCGTAAGGATGAAATGCAAAGCTAACCTCGGTGAGATTAATGATTAAATCGACCCCAGTACATTACTGGTACTTTATTTTATTGACCCCGTAAGGATGAAATGCAAAGCTAACCTCGGTGAGATTAATGATTAAATCGACCCCAGTACATTACTGGTACTTTATTTTATCGACTCCAGGAAGATGAAAGGCGAAGCTAACCTCGGTGAGATTAATGATTAAATCGACCCCAGTACATTACTGGTACTTTATTTTATCGACTCCAGGAAGATGAAAGGCGAAGCTAACCTCGGTGAGATTAATGATTAAATCGACCCCAGTACATTACTGGTACTTTATTTTATCGACTCCAGGAAGATGAAAGGCGAAGCTAACCTCGGCAGGATTTGAACTTAGAATGTAAAGGGCCGTAACTTTATGCTGTGAAGCATGGTGTCCAACGCTCGACTGATACTGCCAATCCCCGCCTAATAATTGTTTCTACTTCTGGCACAAGGTCAACAATTATCTCAGTGTATTACTGGTACTTTATTTTATCGACCCCGTAAGGATGAAAGGCAAAGTTAACCTCGGTGGATTTGAACTCAGAATGCAAAGGGCCATAGCTCCATGCTACAAAGCATGGCGTCTGATGCTGTGCCAATTGTTTTCAACATTAGCACAAGGCCAGTAATTTGTGGGAGAGGAAAGTCGATTAAATCAATCGCAGTACTTGACTGGTACTTTATTTGATCAACTTGAGAAGGATGAAAGGTAAAGATGACATCGATACGATGATAAAAATAATAATTGTTTCTACTTTAGGCACAAGGCCAGCAATTACCCAGTGCATTACTGGTACTTTATTTTATCGACCCCGTAAGGATGAAAGGCAAAGTTAACCTCGGAATAATAACAAGAGATTATATGTACAAGATTTAGTTTTAAAAAATGAAAACATTATTAGATTAACATTGAAGTCTTGTCCCTCCCCCCACTCCTCAGCAAAAAAAAATACTTTAAAAAAATTTCAACGACAAAGAAGTAAAAAAAAAAAAAAAAATTATGAAATGACATTAAGAAAACTTATTTTTTAGTTTAAAAAAATCACTGAGTGGACATTTGAGTTGTTCTTTGTGAGCCACAGACCTCTTCAAATGTTTGTTTGTAACATATATAATATAGACATGTGGTCTTCCGACCTTTTCAAATGTTTATTTGTAAGACATATATAACATAAACATGTGGGTCTCAGACCTTTTCAAATGTTTATTTGTAAGACATATATAACAGACATGTGGGTCTCAGACCTTTTCAAATGTTTATTTGTAAGACATATATAACATACACATGTGGGTCTCAGACCTTTTCAAATGTTTATTTGTAAGACATATATAACAGACATGTGGGTCTCAGACCTTTTCAAATGTTTATTTGTAAGACATATATAACATACACATGTGGGTCTCAGACCTTTTCAAATGTTTATTTGTAAGACATATATAACAGACATGTGGGTCTCAGACCTTTTCAAATGTTTATTTGTAAGACATATATAACATACACATGTGGGTCTCAGACCTTTTCAAATGCTTATATGTTAGATATAATGTACATGTGGGTCTCAGACCTTTTCAAATGCTTATATGTTAGATATAATGTACATGTGGGCCTCAGACCTTTTCAAATGCTTATATGTTAGATATAATGTACATGTGGGTCTCAGACCTTTTCAAATGCTTATATATTAGATATAATGTACATGTGGGTCTCAGACCTTTTCAAATGC
Source organism: Eledone cirrhosa (assembly GCA_964016885.1). Classification (NCBI taxonomy): domain Eukaryota; kingdom Metazoa; phylum Mollusca; class Cephalopoda; order Octopoda; family Eledonidae; genus Eledone; species Eledone cirrhosa. Next base: position 14,107,138 of record OZ024757.1, read on the forward strand.
TTATATGTTAGATATAATGTACATGTGGGCCAGTGTTCTCTGACCTCTTTAAATGTTTATATGTAAGATATAATATATACACAATATTAGAAAAAATCAAGGATATGAAATTATATTTATTCCTTCATTATATATATATATATATATATATATATATATATATATATATATAAACAACCAACATATACTCTCTCTCTCTCTCTCTCTCTCTCTCTCTCTCTCTCTCTCTCTCTCTCTCTCTCTCTCTCTCTCTCTCTCTCTCTCTCTCTCTCTATATATATATGTGTGTGTAACATATATTATATATATATATATATATATATATATATATATATATATATATATATATATATTATATATACATACATACATTCATACACACATACATGTATATAGCCCTATTTGAAAGTGGAAGAAAGTACAATCAGTTGACTCAACACCAGTGTATTACAGATATGTTTCATTTGTCCATTATTGAATTGATTCCAGGAGTTCCAGAAGTGATATAAGGTAGATATTAACATTCACCATAAGCTCAGTTTGAACTACACACTGTTACTCTCTATACTATGATTGTTAGTGCTGAAGATGTGACAGACATATTGAAATCTTTGCTAACCTCCCTTGATTTGGGGAGACATATTGGATTGTTTAGTTTTTTTGTTGTTGTTTCAGGCTAAGGAGAGGCCTTGAGCTAGGCACTACAAGTTAGTGAAACATTTTATGTTATATATATATATATATATATAAATATATGTATATATATAAATATATATATAAATATATATATATATATATATATATATATATATATATATATATATATATATATATATATATATATATACATTTTACATTCATTTCATTTATTGATTTATTGATAATTTATCTGAGTGTCCCGAATCTTCCATATCGAACTTATCGGTTATTTGGTTGATTGTAGACATATTCTACGTGTGACGGTATTTAACGATAGTTATAGCTCTAATTTATTTGAATTATAGAGCCCTCTGCCGCTCATCTCGAATTTTGTTTATCGTGAACTCGTGCGCCGATTTTTCGATACTCGATTATTCTACTATATATATATATATATATAGAAATGGCTTCTACAGGACTAGAACTGTTCCATTCGAAGGAAATCATCTGCTATGTATTGAGTACTTTACTTACTGTGGTTACCCCTGATTGAACCAGGGATACACACACACACACACAGACAGACGCCTACACACACACAGACGCACAAACACACACACATATATATGTATATATATATATATATATATATATATTTGTATTTTTGTATCTGTTATCATTCAGCATAACTGTGAATTAACCATTATCACAACTGCTATTATTAATTTGATGTGACCTCCATGCCATCGATTTTTCCGCCATTGCTGTACAGTTGAATATCCCGAAGAACGGGAAGATTTAATAAACTCATCCGTCATTGGTTGGTTTGGATTTTTCTCATTGCCTGACTCATTTGACAAGCCGAGCCAGGCACTCATTGAAGCCCTGCCGGATGCATTCGATGCTTGGCAGATGTATCGACCAATATCTGATGCCGTCACATTCTGGATGACAAACCAGACCACATACATGCCAGTGGCCTGGTTCTTCTCGATAAACAGTTCCTGTTTGATATTTGTGCTCCCTGTTGTATTCACTGAAGATACTTTCAACCACTCAATATAGGGCGATGATACACTACTCACAACACATTTAAACCTGGCAACACTACCTTCTGCCACAGTTTGGTTAGTGATACCTTTAACGACAGGTGGTGCCTGCCTGCTCACTCTAATCACATGTAATTTGTATCTGTGAGTAATTCTCCCATGTTTGTTTTCAGCAATACACTGGTACTCCCCTTCATGTTTAGGGGTCAGTTTTTTCATGACCATAGTGTGTCCTTCTGATTTCACCCTGTTCCCTTTTTTCCATATTACTTTTGGCATCGGATCGCCATCAGCAAAGCAACGCAGTTTCAACTGTGATCCCGCAGGAAAGTACAAATCAGACCTATCTTTACGTACCCAAAATGGTGCTTTTCCAACACTCGGAGATTCCGTATTCTCTTCATACTGTTGGTCACGCTTCATTGGTTCCGACTGTGTAAGATTTTTGGCGTGGATCTGAAAATCTGACCTTAGTTTATGACCATATCGTGTCTCCGTTCTGCATGAATAATTACCTGCATCTTCCACTCTGTAAGGGTTCAGAACCAAACTGTTTCGGGAAACTTTTATCCGGGAGCTGCTGTTGTTATTGTTATTGTTTGTTGTTTGTTCCAAGATCTGGGAATTTCTGAACCAAGACACACTCAACTTTGCATGGCCTTTCACTTTACAGACAAACTTCATCTTCTCACCTGGGGTGCCATACTGAAACGGTTGAGGTCGCCGACGAAATGAAGGCTTGTGTAACCTCAAGCTTGTGTTGTTTGTCTCAGAGGTACGTGCCCAGCCAACGTGCACCACAACAAAAATGAAAACAGACAAAACTGATGCAATCTTGTGTGAAACGAACATCGTTATTATTGTTGTTATTATTATTATTATTATTATTATTATTATTATTATTATTATTATTATTATTATGGAAATTTTGTTCCTGTAAGTTTGTGATTTTTGAACAGCTTTTATTACGCACTTATTGTAAAAATTTATATTGTTTTGTGTTTAAGCACACCCTGCTTCTCTTGAGGTGGTCGAAATTAATCGGTATTTAGTCTTTCGGGGCTAAATTCCAATTTGAACTTTGCATTTAGCAAATACGCCCACAAAAAAGAAAAATGGCGTCATTCAAAAAATCTGTTTCTCTACCATGTCTCAACACAAAAATTTCTCCTTCAGCAAGCTATCCTTCTCTACCTTGTCTTCCCTCCATTATTGTTGTTATTATTGTGTTGTTATTATTACTATTATTGGGGTACCAGAGTCGACTCTGGGTGGTTATTGGGGAATTTTTTCGTTGTTGTGTTTTTCTTGTTACTTTGTTATTGTTATTTATATTGTTCACACATGTTTATGTGGCTGTGGCTTTTGTGGGGTTTCTATATGAGGGATCCTTAGAGTTTCCTTACCTTTGGGGAAGTTGTTATGTTTGTTTTAAATGTTTATTTTTTTAGCCTGAGTATCGTCCTCTACCTTCTTTAATGTTTCCTTAATATAAACCCTGTGTGGCTAATAAAGAAACCATTGTTATTATTATTACAAGTTTGATGAGAATGTGTATGTTAAAAGGTTGGATGGACAGATCTATTATCAACGTATTCTCTGATATATGTATATATATATATATATTGATGCTACTCTTAGTGAGATATGACCACTGCTCTCAGATTCTGTGCTCTTAAAATGAGATTGCCTTCAACATATATTTTCCAATTCCAACCTGCCCGCCCCCTCAATCTATCTTATTTCTCATTCTTTCTTCTGATGAAGGACTAGCGTCCAAAACGTTAAGACCCTCTTCCTGCTATTTCAAGCGTTAACCTAATATATACATTCCATATACTGTACCGATTGTGTTGTTATTTCTGTTTACCTTTTACGTACATATATATATATATATATATATATATACCAGCGAGAATCGTATCTCAGCACAGGAACCAACGAAAATCAACATCCGACATTTATGTTCTCCATAAATGTTATTTCATACTTTCTGTTTTTCTATATTTTTATACCAACCCTCCTTATATTATTATTATTATTATTATTATTATTATTTTTTATACCAACCCTCCATACAAAACCCTACACTTTTCTGTACATTATCTTTGTTCTTTTCCTTTTGCAGCCCTTCATTATCATTATTACTATTGTTATTATTGTTGTTGTTGTTGCTGTTGCTGTTGGCTTTGTCTTTAATTATTTAACTTGCCGACACATGTATGTATGTGTACGTATGTTTTTTCCATATTGTCTTTGTCCCTCTTTTGTTGCCCTTGTGGCAAATAATGAAAGCATTATTATTGTTGTAATTGTTGTTGTTGTTGTTGTTGTTGTTATGGCTGAGGTTACTCTGGCTGTTGTTGTTGTTGTTGTTGTTATGGCTGAGGTTACTCTGGCTGTTGTTGTTGTTGTTGTTATTATGGCTGAGGTTACTCTGGCTGTTGTTGTTGTTGTTATTATGGCTGAGGTTACTCTGGCTGCTGTTGTTGTTGTTGTTATGGCTGAGGTTACTCTGGCTGTTGTTGTTGTTGTTGTTATTATGGCTGAGGTTACTCTGGCTGTTGTTATTGTTGTTGTTATTGTTGTTGTTGCTGTGGTGTTGTGGTTGTCGGTGGTGGTGTTGCTGAGGTTTCTCTTGTTGTGGTTGTTGCTGTTGGTCTTGTGGTTGTTATTGGTGTTGCTGCTGCTGCTAAAGTTGCTCTGGTTGTGGTTGTTGGGGGGTTAATGTTGTAGTTGAGGGTGTTGTTCCTCTGGTTGTTGTTGTTGTTTTTGTTGTTAATATTGCTCTTGTTGTTGCAGTTGTTGTTGTAGTTGATTCTGTTGTCTTAGTTATCAATTATTCAACTTACCAACATACATATATTTTTACCCCCCATATTGTCTTTGTGTCCTTTCTCTTGCCCTTGTGGCAAATAATGAAATCATCATTATTATTATTGTTGCTGTTGTTGTCGTTGTTGTTATTGCTGCTGTTGTTGTTGCTCACTTTGTTCTCTATTATTTAACTAATAGAGACGGGTGGTGGTGGTGGTGGTGGTGGGGTCTTTAAATGATAATGGGGATGATGTTATATATTTTCCAGCCGGTCTTTTCTTCCGCTTCCTCTTCTTCTACTTCTTCCATCAGTTAACAATGTTCTCCACACTGCGCACCCCCTCAACACCCACCACACACCCCCTTTCGACGCCCGCCACACACACACACCCTGCCGCGCCCCACACACACCACATCTGGGAACAATTCTTGCTTTCCACTTAATTTCTTTTGTTTGACTCTATCGTTCTTGTAAAGAACAATTACATCATTCACCATAACGAGATACAGAGCTAACGATTGAACCTAAGATTACCAATGGTGGTGGCGTGATGGTGGTGGTGGTGGTCTTAGTGGTGGGGTGGTGTTGATGGTGATAGCCTTCGTGGTGGTGGTCTTGCTTTTATTTATATATATATATATTTTTTATCCCTATTCTTTTGCTTTTTTCTTCTCTGTACATTCCAGTAGTTCACACCTGAAAAAGTAGAACATATATATGTATTAGTCACACACACACACATATATATATATATACACACAAATATATAAATGTATATACACACACAAATATATAAATACATACATATATATATATATATATATATATATATTTATATTTATATTACACACACATATATATATATATATATATATATATATTACACACATATATGTAATATATATATATATATATAGAGAGAGAGAGAGAGAAGGAGAGATAAAAAATTAAGAAGGTAGAGATATTAATTTATGGCAAATAAAATGCCGTGAATGTATTTAATTAACACACCAATGTGGTGCCAACTCACGCACACACATATACACATATTCAATCTCACACTCATATATATATATATATGTATATACACACATGAAATTTATAAACATTCTGCATGCCTTAGTATATATAATCTGATTCAATTACTCCTTAGTTTTATTTACTGTATCTCAGAAGGTAATAAAATAAAGCTTTTGAGGTTTTTGGTATTGTATTTACAGGAGGGTGTGTGTAAAGGTGGGGTGATGATGTGGTGGTGGCAACATCAGGGTGGGAACAGACAACTGGCGCCTATTTCCTCATTCTCTGAGGATTCCCTGCTCTAGATGATGTTTTTTCGAGGGTAAAAGTAGGCATGCAGAGTATCAATTTGGCTGTATGCAGTGTTGTAACTGCACCTGTATGTACACAGCGATTTATATGATAAGCATGGAAGTTTGTCTGTTTGTCTTGAAACAGCGTCGCCACTTCTCATCAAATCATCACAAAATTTGTGTGCAGAGATCCAGATTCATTCTAAAAGAATCTGTGAACCAATTATTCCAAATCTGATGTCTCCCAAGTGTAAACAGAAGAGGTTTTATGAAAAGACATGTAAAAAGACTGAAGGTTCTAAGAGAGAAAGAGTGGGAGAAGAAAAAACATGGATAGTTAAGGAGGAGTGTTTTAAAATATTCTAAAACATTCAGCAGTATTCTAAAAAAATATGTTTGTGGTGTGAAACTTTCTCTCTTTTTCTCCTACTCACTGTTTCTTTTAAACTCTCCATTGCTTTCTCTGACTCATTCTATTTTCTCTCTTCCTCTCTCCCCTCCTCTCCTATGCCCACATCTTTCTCATCTCTGTGTGTTTGTAAGACGGGCATCTGGCCATGGAAACAAATCCAAAAGCAAAGTGTATGAGTAAGATGTGCTCACTTGACTAGGTTAGCCTCAGAATGTGACAGCATGTCTAAACCCATGCAAGCATAGAAATATAGACTTTAAATTTAGACACAAAACCAACAATTTTGGGGTAAGAGGAAGTGCATTACTGGTGCTTTATTTTATTGATGCCGTAATGATGAAAGGTAAAACTAACCTTGGCGGGATTTCAACTCAGAACCTAAAGGGCTAAAACTCTATGCTGCAAAGCATGGCGTCCGACCCTCTACTGATTATGGCCAGTTTGAACAGAAAGAGGTGAGAGAATTCTGACCAGGTATGGCCGGTTTAAATGCTAAAAGGGTGTATCTGGTCAGAATTCTTTCCCCTTTTTTGAAACTGGCCATAACAAGCAGCTCACATCCCTGTTAAGATATTGTTCTTAAAATAAACAATAACATCATCAAAATCTCGTAGATTCGAGATTTTATGAGATAATTATTTGAGATAAAACCTTCACCATGAAAATATGGTATATATAAGTATGGTATATATAAAATATGGTACATATAAGTATGGTATATATAAAATATGGTACATATAAGTATGGTATATATAAAATATGGTACATATAAGTATGGTATATATAAAATATGGTAATATAAGTATGGTATATATAAAATATGGTAATATAAGTATGGTATATATAAAATATGGTAATATAAGTATGGTATATATAAAATATGGTATATATAAGTATGGTATATATACAATATGGTATATATATAAGTATGGTATATATAAAATATGGTATATATAAGTATGGTATATATATAATATGGTATATATATAAGTATGGTATATATAAAATATGGTACATATAATATAAGTATGGTATATATAAAATATGGTATATATAAGTATGGTATATATAAAATATGGTATATATATATAGAATAATTGTTTCTACTTTAGGCACAAGGCCAGCAATTACCCAGTGCATTACTGGTACTTTATTTTATCGACCCCGTAAGGATGAAAGGCAAAGTTAACCTCGGCGGGATTTGAACTCAGATCGTAAAGGGACGTAACTATGCTGGAAAGCATGGCGTCCGACCCTCTACCGATACTGCCAATCCACCGCTGTAAATGCTAAAGGGTTAAACCTTTGCCTGGGAGAGAAATATGAAATAGGTATCATTTACACGACCACAAAAACGACCATCACTCATCCACTCTCTCACCCTCACCATCACCCCACCACAACCACAACAATCACTCCGCCACTATCACTACCACCACCACCACCATAACAACAACAAACGTTACTATCAAATGCCATCACAATCATCATCACAACCAACACAATTACAACCCACATATGTGAATGTGTGTTTCTCTCAGGGTGTGTGATGTGTGTATGTGTGTGTGTGGTATGTGTTTGTGTGTGGTGTGGTATGTGTGTGTGTGTGTGTATGGTGTGTGTTTGAGTGTGGTGTGGTATGTGTGTGTGTATGGGGTGTGTGTATGGTGTGTGTGGTGTGGTATGTGTGTGTGTTTAGTGTGTGTTTGCGTGTGGTATGTGTGTATGGGGTGTGTGTTTGTGTGTGGTGTGGCATGTGTGTGTGTTTGTGTGTGGTGTGGTATATGTGTGTGTATGGGATGTGTGTGTGGTGTGTGTTTGCATGTGGTGTGGTATGTGTGTGTGTATGGGGTGTGTGGTGTGGTATGTGTGTGTGTATGGGATGTGTGTGTGTGGTGTGTGTTTGTATGGTGTGTTTGTATGGTGTGTGTGTGTGTGATATGGTGTGTATGTGGTATGGTATATGTGTGTATGTGATGTGGTGTGTGTTTGTGCCTCTCAGCAGGGGTCCCCATGTTTAATGGATGTAAACCAATTCCTTCTCTTTGTTTAGTCTACTATTAACAGATAATGTGGTTTATAAGTGGCTAGTGTATATATGTGTATACACACACATATATATATAGAGATAGATAGATGTGTGTGTGTGTGTGTATGCGTATGTATATATATATATAAGCAACATGCCCGTGGTCTACCTCAAGGTCTCTTGCCAGTTGGCTTTGCTCGTAAAATACCTCTCTCTCTATATATAAATAAATACATATTATATACATATATATGTATTTATGTGTGTATATATATATATATCTCATTATTTCTTCTGATGAAGGACTAGCGTCCGAAACATTAAGACTCTCCTCCTAATACCTCAAGCGTTAACCTAATATATCCCTTCCATATACTGTACCGATTGTGTTGTTATTTCTGTTTACCTTTTATACACACACACGCACACGCACACAAAATTAGAATTGGTGCTCTGAAATAGCGATATATATATGAATGTATATACAGTGTATTTTGCAATACAGTGTATGCTTAATTAAAAGCATTTTGAAGACCATACGCTATTGTTTTAAAGTAACGACATTGTCGCTTACTTAAATTTTATGCTAGCGTGGAAGATAGAC
>OZ024757.1:14123501-14131001 GCA_964016885.1 Eledone cirrhosa
ACACAGAGATGCATGCACACAAACACACATATAAAACAGATGCTCATACACACTGATGAAAGTATACACACACACACACACAGCAATATACATAGACATGCACGTACACACAGACACACATCTCTGTTTATTTGATGATTATCGCGGGAGGAAGGTTTATATTCAGAGATAAAGATAGATTTCTTTATTTACCATAAAGGCATAAAAAGAAGGGACAAATACAAAGGGGGAGTTTACATATAATCGAGTAAAAAGGGTGTAACATGAAAATAATCGAAAATAACCTCAAAAGGGAGGGGACGTGATGGGGGTTGCACACACCCCCGAAAAAGTGTGCAATCCTTTGCCCGGGGAGCACATGGAGAAGGTGCTCCCCTCTCCTTTACTTCTTTACCTACAGGATGGTATACAGAGAAGGCCCATTTACACGAGCCATTCTCGCCACTATCACCCACCTTTCATAAAACTGCCTGTGGCCAAGCACCTCTCTCTCCATTCTTATCCTTCTTCCGAAGTGATATCGGAAGAAGTAGACCAGACTATGGCCAGAGAGGAAGTTGCCTGACCTCAGACCTTTCAATCGTGTCCACCAAACAACCTCTTTCAACATGGCTATTACGCACAGAAAAACCGCCTTTGCTTCCTTTGTGAAGAGGGGAGGCGGTTTGATTGTCATCACGGACTCGGCTGTCAATTTAATCGGCGCCACCCGCGACAGCAGTTGTTCGGCGTAGCCCCACAGATCAGCCACGCCCGGACATTGCACCAATGCGTGCGCCACGGTTTCTTCGTGACGCACGCATCTAGGGCAAATCTTTTTTGAGGGATCCCTGCCCGGGCGCCCGTGTCTGTAGAGCCTCTCTCGAACGGGTAGAGCCCCTCGGTAGCACTGCCAGGCCAGTGACTTCTGGAAGTTGTCCATTGGTCCTGGGCCGAAAGTCCTACCGAACAGGCTGGCCAGTTCGTCTTCTTCCATGTCCAGCGACTCTCCAAGGGTGTCATCGCCCCTGCTAGCCACCAGCCCTCTATAGAATGATGAGGTGGATTCTCCACCGATGGCCCGGCCCGCTTGCCAGAGAGCCCTGAGCGCCTGAGCACACTCAGTGTGCCAGTCTCCCAGTTTTCCGGATCTTTGCTTGACCCAGGACTGTAGCTCGGTGAGTGAGACGAGTCTCGGAAAGGCTCGTTTCACGAACGGAGCCCACACCGGTTGACCAGTGAGGAATACCTGTAGGTGCCGTAGCCTTAATGCGTGCCTACGCATCATCAACCACGGCATCCCCAGCCCTCCTTTCGAAGGTTGTTGGCAGCAGATGGATCTTCTCACCATAGGAGGACGCTTCTTCCAAAGAAATTGGAAGAGCATGCGTTCCATGGTGGTGAGTGTTTCCTTAGGGCAAGGCACGACAGTCAGGCGGTAGTAAGTGACGGACGCTATGTAAATGTTCGCCACCTCCGCCCGGCCTTTTAGGGACAGCTTACACTTGGCCCATTTCTGGGTTAGTGCAAACACCTTGTTCGTAACCTCGTTCCAGTTCTTTTCCACCTGGAGGTCCGGTCCAAACCAGACCCCAAGCAACTTTACCGGGCCCTCCGTCCAGTGTCCGACGACACCATCGGGAGGCATCGGTCTGCCTCTCCACGTTCCGAGTTGCAGCCCGATGGATTTTTCCCGGTTCAGTTTCGCTCCTGACAACCTTTCGTACTCCTCCAGTAAGGTACCGATCGCCTCGATCTCCGAGTCGGTTGATACCATTACTGTTACGTCATCGGCGTAGGCCGACACCGCTTTGCTCAATCCTGGTTCCAGGGGGATACCCTGCAACAACTCCAACTTCCTCAGTAAAGGCTCGAGAGTCAATACGTACAGAAGGGAGGAGAGAGGGCACCCCTGTCGAATGGATCGTGTGATTTCGAACGGCTTCGAAAGGTAGCCGTTCACCTTGATCCTAGAACAGATGTGGTTGCTATGTAGGGCAGTGATCCAGCCTCTGAAAACAGGACCGAACCCAGCCGCCGCTAGCACCGCATCCAGGTAACCATGGTCGACCCTATTGAAGGCCTTAGACTGATCCAAGTTGATCAGGGCCCCACCGAAGCCGGGTTTGTTGCCAACCCTCTCTATGATGTATCGCATGAGGTGGAGGTTATCGTGAATGGACCTGGATGGGATAGCACATGTCTGCGCATCTCCCACCAGGCCACCCACGACAAGCGCCAACCTCTTTGCTAACACCTTGGCCAAAATCTTTAACTCTGTGTTTAGCAGGGTTATGGGCCGAAAATTATTTATACTATCCCCCTTGTTCTCGTCCTTCCTCACCAGCGTGACTACGCCCTTGGCTACAGAACAAGGAATTCTCCCGTTCTGCTGCCAATTGCAGTAGACCGCTTCGAGGAGTTCGGAGAAGAAGACCGGCATTGCTAAATAAAGTTCGTAAGGTATACCATCGAGACCTGGAGATTTGCGTCTGCTGCATTGGCTCAGCGCATCTCCGATCTCATCAGCCGAGATTGGTCCCTCGCAGGACTCCGCCTCTTTGTTCGAGAGACGCGGCAGGCCGTCGAGGTATGGACCGAAATCCACGCCCCGGCCCGGACCCTCGCCTCCCCCGAACAATCGGGCAAAGTGCTTTTGAAAGGCCTCGCACATCTGCTTAGGCTCCCGGATCACTCGTCCATCTTCGTCTTGCAACGACCGGATGGTGGATCGATTTCCACTTTTAGCTTCTGTCACGCGGGCCCATCCAACGGCTTTGGCCCCCTCATTACCTAGAGCACGTATTTTACTTCGAATGACGCAGCCTTCATGCTTTGCATCGAAAAACTGGTTCAAGGCCGTCCTCGATGCCAGCACTCTGGCCACATCTTCGCTCTTGATTGCCTCTTCTAATTTACCTGTTAATTCTTTCTCGTTTCTATTCCTATTGGCAGCTAACATCTTGCTATAACTTATTGATTCTGTTCTAATCTCTCTTTTGAGAGATGCCCACCATCGGTTGTTGACGATTGCACCCGTCAACCTCTCCTTAACTAATCTGCTAATCCGGTTTCTGTAAGTCTCTTTTGCCGGTAAAGACAAATTAAGTTTCCAGTAACCGGGACCCTGTCTATGTGTTTTCTCGAGATTGACCACGCAGGTCACTAATTTGTGATCCGTGTAGCCAACCGTGCGCATTTCTGGACAGCTTAATATGTCCCTATCCTTACTTCTAACTAAGAATCTATCTAAGTACGATCTAGATTGACCACTGTGGTTTCTCCAAGTCCAGGTAGGCACAGTTGGAAAATCTAGTCGATATCTATCGACCAAGTTAAAACGGTCGAGTAACCCCTTGAGGCTGTTACACCCCCCTCTATTAGGACATGCTCCTGCATAGTCCCAACGTGCATCTAGGATGTCATTCCAATCCCCCGCTAGAAGCAGGGAACGCGACGTTCCCAGAAAAGTCTCCAAACGCTGGAAGAAGTCGGGCCGTTCAGCTCCGAAAGGGGAGTAGACGGCGACCAGTCTCAAGGCCGCACTTTCACTACTGCCAACGTCTAGCACCAACAAACGACCCTCCGGGTCCGAGTGCACAACCTGTACGGCAAGACCCAGGTGTTTTTGCAGCAGCACGACAACCCCACCCCCACCTCCAGGTTGACAGAGAGATGCATGCACCTCAAAGTCATCGAAGGTGGGGGCCAGCTGCCGCATGACGCTGATTCGAGTCTCACAGATAACCATTACATTTATACTACATGACCTGAGGTCATTTAGAAGCTTTGCTTGCTTCCAAGTTGAGCCCAGGCCACGTGCATTCAAACATCCTACTCTTAACACATCCATGTGGGCGGCAGAGCCAAAGGAGAGTGTAGAGACCTACCTTTCCGCTTCCCGGGGTTCGGGTTGCACGACTTCCATGGGGTCGGGGGTGTTGGGTGAAGGGGTGTCTTGTGGTGGTGTGGGGTCGTCGGTGTGTGGTGGGGTTGGGGTGTTTGGAGTTGTGTTGGGGAGGGGAAGGGGAGGGGGAAAGCTTTTTAGTAGGACGCGGTTTATGGGTTTGACAGAGGGTGGTCCTACGTCCTCCTTAAAATCCTTTTTTAGTTTTTGGTAGAGGTTCATTGGGATCTTAATTAATTTTAAATGTGGGTAGTTTTCTGAAGAAATAAAGTTTACACCTTCGGTTTGTACCGAAGGATTATTGTATATGAGTTCATTTAATTTATTATTGTTTCTGTTGATGTAAGTATAGTGTAATGTCTTTTTTTCCGATGGTGTGAGTGTTTCGAAGAGGGGAGGGGCAGGTTTGGTTTTGTTTGTTGCTGGAGGGGTGTTTTCTGTTTTGTTAGATTGTGTTGACATTTGGATAGATAGGTAGATAGATATATAGATCGATAGATGGATAGATAGGTAAATAGATGGATGGATAGATCGATAGATAGGTAGATAGGTAGGTAGGTAGATAGATAGGTAGATAGATAGATCTCTTTATTTGCCACAAGGGTGCACAAGAAAAGGGGACAATACAAAGACACATGCCGGGGATTTTACATACAGCGTGTAAAAAATATAAAGCAAACAATTACAACAATCGAAATCCCTAATAGGGGGGAAGCGCCACAAATGGGTTGTTTAATACCCCGTCGATAGAACAACCCTCAGCTCCAGGAGCGTGTTGTGCAAGTGCTCCTTTCTTTTGCTCTCTTCTTTAACCTACAAGCTTATAAATAGAGAAGGCCCAATCACTCAGGCCATTTTTCCACATTCACCCACCTTTCAGTAAATTTACTCGGGTGCAGTGCCTCTCTCTCCACTCTGATTCTCCTTCTAAAGTGAAACTTAAAGAAGGGAATCAATTGTTGTCCGGAGAGAAAGGCATCTGTCCTCAGTCCTCTCAATCTCATCCACCATATAACTTCTTTCACCATAGCCACTGTACAGAGGAAAACCACCTCTCTTTCGTTTTTGAAAGAGGCTGGCGGTTTGATCCTTACTATGGACTCGGCAGTCAACTGGATTTGTCCCATACGCAACAGCAGTTGTTCCGCGTAGTTCCACAGGTCGGTTACGCCCGGGCAGTGTACAATTGCATGCAGGACGGTTTCAATGTCCTGCTTGCATCTTGGACACGTCCTCTTGGAAGGATCCCTGCCGGGACGTCAGTGCCTGTAGATCTTGTCACGAACTGGTAGAGCTCCTCGGTAGCACTGCCAGGCCAGGGACCTCTGGAAGTTGTCCATAGGTACCGGGCGGAAAGTCCTAACAGATAGATAGATGTGTTTCTTTATAAAATGCCCCGATAACTCTTAGCAGATCCTCCCGCTTTTTGATAGGTTTATCCCTGAAACTATAATAGGGGAAATTCTGGTGTTCTTGGCCCCCAACGCACCTCTCTACTGACTGCGATCAGGGCCAGGTTTAATGAAGGGTGGGGATGAAGGGATCAATTGACCCGGGTCCCCTGCAGTGTGTGTTGGGGAGCACAGGCGATGGCCGTACCGGTTTATTTGGGCTCTCTGCTGGTCTCTTGAGTTTTAGGATGGTTAGGTCTTTTGAATTTTATACCTGTATGTATAACTTTTCAATTCCACTTACTTTAGCCAATCTGACTTTGATATGTAATACTGGCGGTTTGCTGTGTATTGTAATTTATTTGTGTGCATGAGGGGCTCCCCAAAACTGAAGTGCCTGGGCCCCCAAAACTTGAAGTGCCGCGGGCCCCCAAAACCTGAAGTGCCCCCGGCCCCCAAGGTCTAAATCTAGCCCTGACTGCGATTGGGTTCGTTGATGGTCATCTGCAAGAATGAGCGCCGTTAGGTCAACACTTTATTTCACGTTGCTCCAATCCACTAAACTGGCAAAAAACAGATGTATATATATATATATATATATATATATATATATATATATATTAGAAAGTGAGGTTTTTTTTACAAAATGAAAAATAACCGAGGTGTCCTACACCAGTGAAAGTATAAGGAAAAAAGATGAAATCGAAAATGCAACTGGAGTCTTATTTTAAAAAATATATATATATTTATTTGGTTCCTTTACCGGTTTCGCAGTTCTTCTGCTTTTCAAAAGTAGAGTAAATATAGAATAATGTAAAAGTGAAGGCGCATGGCTTAGTGGTTAGAGCATTGGGCTTGCAATCGAAAGGTTGAGTTCAGATCTCGGACCGGGTGATGTGTTGTTTCCTTGAGCAAGACACTTTATTTCACGTTGCTCCAGTTTACTCAGCTGTAGAAATGAGATGATATGACTGGGGTCCCTATCATTAAATCACCCAAGACACCTCCAACGAGATATACCTTGGAGGAGGTCAGCTAAACCTGCATAGGTGTGAGCTGTCACACACACACAATGTAAATGCTAAAGGGCTAAAGGTGCACCTGAGTGTAGTAGAATGTTCGCTCAACCAGTTGCGCGTCGATTTTAACGAGCAAACTGATCCTTTTGATTAAACAACTGGGACACTCATCGTTGGAACCGACTTATATCCAACAACAGCAGCAGTAGCATGCCTGGCATTTTGATCAGGAAAAAGACAAAACAGAAAAAAAGCTATTTATTTTATGAGTGAGTAGGAGATTTCAGATGGAAGGAATTAAAAACAACAAACATTGAAAATAAAATGTTTTTTTAAAAAAATGCTTTGTTTTTTTTAAATAACAAAAAGCCCCCCCCCCCCCACCCCCCCAAAAAAAAACAAAGTGAGTTATTATTATTTTTTTAAATTCTATTATATTTTGTGGACCTCTTATAGTTAGTTGATATATATATTTGTTGTGTTTAGATCGAATGACAGAGGTTACGCCCGCCTTTAGACATATTCCTGGGCGACGTATTGAAAAGAGGCCATTATGTCCGCTTAAGAAACATAAACATAATTTATTAATTTATTAATTTATTAATTTATTTAGTGTTTGAACTAACGTACATGCATGTGTGTGCGTTTGTTATATATATATATATATATAACGAAGGAAATGTGGTAAGGAACCAGGTGGACCATAACGCACCAAAGTACTCAATACTTAGGGTAGTAGAGTGGGTAATAGGAACAAGTAAGACCCCGACGGCTGAGCTCAAGCCGTTTCGACGGTACAGAATTAGCCGTCGAAACGGCTTGAGCTCAGCCGTCGGGGTCTTACTTGTTCATATATATATATATATATATATATATATATATATATATATATATATATATATATATATGTGTGTGTGTCATGATTACCATAGAAATTGCTTCTACAGGACTAGAACTGTTTCATTCATGTGGTTACCTCTGATTTTACCCGTGTCTCGCTCACACACACACACACACACACTGGCCTTGTGCCTATACTAGAAATCGTTATTGTCGTTACTTTTGTTGTCTTTATTGTTGTTGTCGTTTTAAACTGAGAACATCTGAAACCTCCCCAGTCACAAAATGTCTTAGCTTTCCGTTTGATCACAATGCCAGGCATGCACATAAATTTAAACTGGCTTTAAACTGTTGTAAAATCCAG
>OZ024757.1:14148501-14156001 GCA_964016885.1 Eledone cirrhosa
AAAAGTCAACAAGGCGAATAATACAATGCACTGATGATATATTCGTTTAACGCTTGATGTGGTTGGGAGCGTCTTAACATTTCGTAGGCTAGTCTTTCTATCATTTGATCACACACATATACAGGGTGTCATAAAAATGTATACACACGGGCTGTGCATTCTATTAAATATTGCCTGTACTAATCAAAGTGTGGATATATTTTTGGGAGACACCCTATATATATATATATATAAATATATATATATATATATAAATATAAGTATGTATACGTACATACATATATGTATACAGACGTACAGTAGTATGTATATATATATATACATACATGCACACATATATATGTACGGATGGGTTTACCGAACATTTATTATAATGTTCGGTTTGTTTGTAAACAAACAGCCCGAATTAAGCCGTACAGTGTTCGGCAACCATCGTCGCCCTTTTGTTCAACACTGACAAAGGAACGATGAACTAGTTTCAAGCTTATTAGTAAGTATCAGCCGTAGTAAGAGTGAGAAATGAAATTTCATTAAATTCTTTTCCATTTATATATATACTAGCAGAGGTATTAAATAGCAGTTGTGTATACCATTTATGTCAATACTTCAGTGCTACTTCGAAAAATATACTTTTACAAAATCATCGGCTTTTTCCAAAAGAGGGTTCCTGCCCCCAGGGATCCCCTACTCAATATGTGCCAATTCTGAGAGTTCACATTCATCTGTAGGACATACGTAGCCCATGTGTCAAGTTTTGTGAAAATCGGTTGCGAACTCCAGAAGTTATGACGTTTTGTTACATTGCACTGCAGTTCTTCAGTCGACTCCAAGGAAGTGGTTAAATGCGGTTATCTGCCGGGAGGCCTTAAAATCAATATCTGGAAAAATGAAAGTGCCCATGACCATCCGGAGTACATAAGTAACCTATGTCTTAAGTTTGGTGAAAATACTGTAGAAATGCATAAGGTTTATACACGTGCGCGCTCGTGTGTGTGTGTGTGGGGGGGGGGGGGGTATGTATATGTATGTCCGTCGGGGCATACGTATGTACTAGCCTAAATCTTCACTATTTAATTTTACTATTTTAATAACCTCTGTCATTTTCGTTTTCAATTTTATTTCCCTCATTCTTAAACTCTGTTATTTTAAATAGAATATTAGTCTAACGACTCCATTTATACCATAAACTTGGTCTTGTCTTTGCATGAAATTGTTCTTCACGATCCACATAACGACGTATTATCCTCGCTTTTTTTCCGTTCATTGCCAGGAAACGTCTTCACGAACCAAAATATCGTCTTCTTGCTTTCATTCGGTTGCAACGTTTCTCGAAATATTTACTTCTGCGTTCACAGATTACTCTCAGTTCAATTTGAATGGGAAATTCCTGTTTCATCGATTTTCTCCGTAACCATGGAAGCTTGTACCCTAAAAGTCGACCCAACGCCTCCTTGGGTCATTCTGCATAACTGTGTACATTTTCGCTGCATTCCACCAAGCCGTTTTGACGTTTGTCCGACTACACTTACTTACTAACTTAAATATACAACGTCCGACCACTTCCAATTTATATAGTAGATATATAGAAATAGGATTTCGCGTCAAGCATAACGTTATACAAATATGGATAGAAATTTCGTATTTCTAAAGAAATACGGTTTTAGGAAGCCGTAGCTATGCAAACACCGGGGCTAATGCCCTCTGGTGGTGTCCAGTAGAAGCAAGGGGGACAACCGTCTATGAATTTCAGGCTTGACTGGCCTTCTTCAGGACGGTCCCATATATATATATATGTTCTTCTTTTTGGTAAATATCATCTTGGTTAAGAGAGTGGGACTGGCTTTGTGCAGTGCTTTTTCTCACTATAAAAGCTTCAGGGCACAGGCATTGCTTTATATCTGGAGATCTCTCTGCACTTGTCGTCACATGGTACCATGGGCCCGGCACTATGTGTCAGTAATTGTCACAAGTGTAGTGTTTGTACCAGAGTTTTCAAGTCGCTGGCTGGACTAAAGAGTCACACTCGTTCAGCGCATTGGTAGGGGTTCTCCTACATGGATATAAAGTAGTGGCCGTACTCGAAAACGAGTTGGCAGCCACCATGTATATATGTATATATATATATATCTGCGTTCGGATTTAGCTGTTGAAACGGCCGGAGCTCAGGGTCCTGACTCTTTTTCTATTACCCATTCTATTACCCTAAGTATTGAGTACCCTGGTGCGTTATGGTCCACCTGGTTCCTTACCACACCTTCTTTGTTATATATATATATATATATATGTGTGTGTGTGTGTGTGTCGGAGCTGTGATTTAGAATGTCTCAGGAAAGAATCACTGGACAGATTTCACAGGGAAAAATCAACCGACAGGAGACGCAGGGGTAGACCCCTGAGTAAGATGGTTGGATAACATCCATGAACGTGGCTTGTATCGCTTGTGGACCCAGCCGGATCAGTTGGAGACAGTTGCTTCTGACAGGACCCGCTGGAAGGAGTGTTTTGAGGACTCTGCCCAAACGACCCTCTCGGGAATAAGTGGTCAAAGAAGAGAAGAAAAAGAAGAAGAACAACAACAAGACTAACAACTCTGCAACAACATCAACGATCAGACATCCGGGTGGATTTGCCAAAGAGAAAAAAAATATATGGAAAAAAGAGGAAGAAAGAAAGAGGAAAGAAAAGAATGTTTGGTTGGAGAAAAAGAAAAAGAAAAAGAAAAAGCATTAAAAATTAAAAAAAAGAATAGAAAGAAAGAAACGAAGAAGAAAATGAATGAGAATTTGAGTTGATGTGTAGACAAACAGCAAATCACTTTGATGGTTATTATTATGAAAGAGAAATTTCCTGTTTTTATAAGAAATAACAAGCAGAAAATGAAGAATAAAATGCAGCAACATGGCGGCCTGTAATTTGACATCAGCCTCTGGTCACGTGGTAGAAGTGTTCAGTTTGTTTCGATGGAGGAAGGCAAAGTTTCCCAATTTGTCTCGTTTTTCTCTTTTTTGTTGTTGTTTATTCTGTTTATATAATTTTTTTCTTCTTTTTTTTTGTTACAGACCCCTACAAAAATATTTCCCCCTCACCAACCCTGCGCTGCCCTGCCCTGATTAAATAGCTTTATTTTATTATATATATATATATATATATATATATATATATATATATATATATATATATATATATATATATTTATGTTTATATATATATATATATATATATATATATATATACATATATATATATGTATGTATATATAAATATATATATATATGTATATTATTCAATCATTTATTATTCCTTTGCTATGAAACACTTAAGTCAGTTAATGAAAAAGCAGTTTACAGGGGGTGAAGTAGCAGGCGGGTCGGGGGCAATTAGTGATCCCATGTACGAAGAAAGAATAACAGGATGTCTGTAATTGTTTTTATTATGGATTGGCAGAATCGTTAGAGTATCGTGTAAAATACTTTGCGGTATTTGTTCCGACTTTTTACGCTCCGAGTTCAAATTCCGCTGAGGTCAACTTTTACTTTTCATTTTCCCAAAGTCAATAAAATAAAAATATAAATCACCAACTGAGGCCAATGGAATCGTCTTTCTCCTTCCCGTAAAAAAAAAAAATAAAAATAAAATAAAAAACGTGTTGGACTTGAGTCTGGATTAGAAATCATTAAAATTAGAAACCATGTCTTTGTATTTTACGTCTCTTTACGTTCTGAGTTCAAATCCTGCCAAGGTTAGCCTTGCCTTTCATCCTTACGGGGTCGATAAAATAAAGTACCAGTAATGCACTGGTGGAGGGGGGGGGGGGCGATTTAATCGACTTTCCACTTCGCCAAAATTGTTGGACTTATGCCTGTATTGGTAGAGGGTCGGACGCCATGCTTTGCAGCAAAGAGTTACGTCCCTTTATGGTCTGAGTTCAAATCCCGCCGAGGTTAACTTTGCCTTTCATCCTTACGGGGATCGATAAAATAAAGCACCAGGGATAATTGCTGGCCTTGTGCCTAAAGTAGATTATTACATCCAGGGTCCTATTATTATTATTAGATCCAAGGGCGGTGGATTGGAAGTATCGGTAGAGCATCGAACGTCATGCTTTGCAGCATAGAGTTTTGGCCCTTCATGATCTGAGTTCAAATCCCAACGAGGTTAACTTTGCCTCTCATCCTTACGGGGTCGATAAAATAAAGTACCAGTAATGTACTGGGTAATTGCTGGCCTTGTGCCTAAAGTAGAAACAATTATTACATCCCCCCTCTCTTCTTCTTCGCCCACTCGTGGGAGCAGAGTCCTCAAACAATCCTTCCAGTGGGTCCTCTCAGAGGCAACCCTTTCCAACTGATCCGACTGGATCTCCAAGCGTGGCCAACCAATCTCATGGATGTTATCCAACCATCTCCCTTCTGTTGGTATAGTGGTGTGTGGAATGCCTGTCATAATTGTTTCTACTTTAGGCACAAGGCCAGCAATTACCCAGTGCATTACTGGTACTTTATTTTATAGACCCCGTAAGGATGAAAGGCAAAGTTAACCTCGACGGGATTTGAACTCAGACCATAAAGGGACGTAACTATGCTGCTCAATTAGGTCTGCCCTAAACAACAACACCCTATATCTTTTATTAACCGGAAGTTAGTCACAACCAAACAATAATTACACAATGTGTAAAAGAACAAGAATGGAACAGCTTTGATAACAATGTATGTATTATGTATGGTATGTAGTATGTATTATGTATGGTATGTATTATGTATTATGTATGGTATGTAGTATGTATTATGTATGGTATGTATTATGTATGGTATGTATTATGTATGGTATGTATTATGTATGGTATGTATTATGTATTATGTATGGTATGTAGTATGTATTATGTATGGTATGTATTATGTATGGTATGTATTATGTATTATGTATGGTATGTAGTATGTATTATGTATGGTATGTATTATGTATGGTATGTATTATGTATGGTATGTATTATGTATGGTATGTATTATGTATGGTATGTATTATGTATTATGTATGGTATGTAGTATGTATGGTATGTATTATGTATGGTATGTATGTATGGTATGTATTATGTATTATGTATGGTATGTAGTATGTATTATGTATGGTATGTATTATGTATGGTATGTATTATGTATGGTATGTATTATGTATTATGTATGGTATGTAGTATGTATGGTATGTATGTATGGTATGTATTATGTATTATGTATGGTATGTATTATGTATGGTATGTATTATGTATGGTATGTATTATGTATTATGTATGGTATGTAGTATGTATGGTATGTATGTATGGTATGTATTATGTATTATGTATGGTATGTATTATGTATGGTATGTATTATGTATTATGTATGGTATGTAATATGTATTATGTATGGTATGTAGTATGTATTATGTATGGTATGTATTATGTATGGTATGTATTATGTATGGTATGTATTATGTATTATGTATGGTATGTATGGTATGTAGTATGTATTATGTATGGTATGTATTATGTATGGTATGTAGTATGTATGGTATGTATTATGTATGGTATGTAGTATGTATTATGTATGGTATGTATTATGTATGGTATGTAGTATGTATTATGTATGGTATGTATTATGTATGGTATGTAGTATGTATGGTATGTATTATGTATTATGTATGGTATGTATTATGTATTATGTATGGTATGTAGTATGTATGGTATGTATTATGTATTATGTATGGTATGTATGGTATGTAGTATGTATGGTATGTATGGTATGTAGTATGTATGATATGTATGGTATGTAGTATGTATGGTATGTATTATGTATGGTATGTAGTATGTATGGTATGTAGTATGTATGGTATGTAGTATGTATGGTATGTAGTATGTATGGTGTGTATGGTATGTAGTATGTATGGCGTGTATGGTATGTAGTATGTATGGTATGTATGGTGTGTATGGTATGTAGTATGTATGGTATGTATTCTGTATGGTATGTAGTATGTATGGTGTGTATGGTATGTAGTATGTATGGTATGTATTATGTATGGTATGTAGTATGTATGGTATGTAGTATGTATGGTATGTAGTATGTATGGTGTGTATGGTATGTAGTATGTATGGTATGTAGTATGTATTATGTATGGTATGTATTATGTATTATGTATGGTATGTAGTATGTATTATGTATGGTATGTATTATGTATTATGTATGGTATGTAGTATGTATTATGTATGGTATGTATTATGTATGGTATGTATTATGTATTATGTATGGTGTGTAGTATGTATTATGTATGGTATGTATTATGTATGGTATGTATTATGTATGGTATGTATTATGTATGGTATGTATTATGTATTATGTATGGTATGTAGTATGTATGGTATGTATGTATGGTATGTATTATGTATTATGTATGATATGTATTATGTATGGTATGTAGTATGTATTATGTATGGTATGTATTATGTATGGTATGTATTATGTATGGTATGTATTATGTATGGTATGTATTATGTATTATGTATGGTATGTAGTATGTATGGTATGTATTATGTATGGTATGTATGTATGGTATGTATTATGTATTATGTATGGTATGTATTATGTATGGTATGTATTATGTATGGTATGTATTATGTATGGTATGTATTATGTATTATGTATGGTATGTAGTATGTATGGTATGTATTATGTATGGTATGTATTATGTATTATGTATGGTATGTAGTATGTATTATGTATGGTATGTATTATGTACGGTATGTATTATGTATGGTATGTATTATGTATTATGTATGGTATGTAGTATGTATTATGTATGGTATGTAGTATGTATTATGTATGGTATGTATTATGTATGGTATGTATTATGTATGGTATGTATTATGTATGGTATGTATTATGTATGGTATGTATTATGTATTATGTATGGTATGTAGTATGTATGGTATGTATTATGTATGGTATGTAGTATGTATTATGTATGGTATGTATTATGTATGGTATGTAGTATGTATTATGTATGGTATGTATTATGTATTATGTATGGTATGTAGTATGTATGGTATGTATTATGTATTATGTATGGTATGTATTATGTATTATGTATGGTATGTAGTATGTATGGTATGTATTATGTATTATGTATGGTATGTATGGTATGTAGTATGTATGATATGTATGGTATGTAGTATGTATGGTATGTATTATGTATGGTATGTAGTATGTATGGTATGTAGTATGTATGGTATGTAGTATGTATGGTGTGTATGGTATGTAGTATGTATGGTGTGTATGGTATGTAGTATGTATGGTATGTAGTATGTATGGTATGTAGTATGTATGGTGTGTATGGTATGTAGTATGTATGGTGTGTATGGTATGTAGTATGTATGGTATGTAGTATGTATGGTATGTATTATGTATGGTATGTAGTATGTATGGTATGTAGTATGTATGGTGTGTATGGTATGTAGTATGTATGGTATGTAGT
>OZ024757.1:14166001-14168501 GCA_964016885.1 Eledone cirrhosa
TAGAAAGAGTTCAGCAGTTTAAATGAGAGAGATAAATCATGAAATATTGAGTTTTATCTATTTTTTGCGTAATTGTGGGTGAAATTGAAAAAATTATCTGCGTCAAGACGCAATCGAAGCTATTTCGAATACTGAATTGTAAATTTCAATTGAAGAAATTCTATATCGTAGATTTCTATAATGAAGGAGCATGACCACACACTGAGCTTTATAGATTATGATATATATATATAACATATATATAACATATATATATATATAACATATATATATATATATAACACATATAAATGAAAGGTATAGAAAGTATTGTAGCAAGAAGCCAATATATATAACACATATATATATATATTGTCTGGAAATTACTTGTTAGTTCTGCAGTTAAAGTCGGATGAAGCGTGTGGGGTGGGGGTGTCTTGAAAGAAGATTGTGTGTAGTGTCTGTGGTTTGTGTTATGTTGTGTATGCGTGTGACTTGTGTGTGTGATGTGTTCTGTGTGGTGTATCTATGTGTGTGTGGTGTATATATGTGTGTGTGTAGTGTATATATGTGTGTGTGTGTGGTGTATATATGTGTGTGTGTGGTGTATATATGTGTGTATGTGGTGTATATATGTGTTCTGTGGTGTATATATGTGTGTGTGGTGTGTATATATGGACATGCTGTATGTATGTGTTCTGTGTGGTGTATATATGGACATGCTGTATGTATGTGTTCTGTGTGGTGTATATATGTGTATGGTGTATATATATATGTATGTGTATGTGGTGTATATATGTGTGTGTGGTGTGTATATATGGACATGCTGTATGTATGTGTTCTGTGTGGTGTATATATATATGTGTATGGTGTATATATATGTATGTGTATGTGGTGTATATATATGTGTGTGTGTGTCTATTGAACAGTTGATCTCAGCTTGCTGTCACTTATATGAGATATATATGGCGGTAAGGTGAAATTGAAACGAAGACCCTGCAGATTGCGTAACATGATAGCCACGGATGATGTGTTTATTTGTACACACACACACACACATATATATACATGCACACACATATACACACACACATACACATACACACACACACATATATATACACACACATATACATATACACACACACACACACACACACATACACACATATATATACACCAATATATATCTATACATACACCTCCTATATATACATATATATACATATATATACATATATATACATATATATATTATATATATATATATATAAGTGTATATATATATACATATATATATATTATATATATATATATAAGTATATATATATATATATATATATATATATATATATATATATATATATATATATAAAACATGAGAAGAAAGAGAAATACTGCGTGGTTGCACATGGGTTACATATTATAAAATTAGTCCCTCGTCAGTGATTTGCCAGCCATCATTGGTATTTCATCGCATTAAAAATCATATACCTCAGGTTGGTGCGAGCAATAACTAAAAAAAGCTATTGAGACCAGTGAGTCGCGTAAAGCGAGTGAGACAAGTAAACAACATAGAAGGATAAAGGCAAACCGAAGATAGGAAAAAAAAACAAGCAACATGAGGGTGGAGTCTTCGACTTGAGGGTGGAGTCTTCGACTTGGCCTGAGCATGGACTCAAACTCAAATGAAATGAAATGAAATGAAACATGGTTATCCGGTCAGCATAAGCTGCGTGAATTTCATGAGCGTTCAGAATACAGACCGTCCGACGTGAGTGAGATGTGAGAAAGAAGGAAAGAACCCCACTACCAACGAAACGGGAGGCAGTGAGAAATATATATATATATATATATATATATATATATATATCAGGAAAGCCGACTGTCCTCGTAAAACTGTTGTAAATATTATATATATATATATTTATATTTATATATATATATTTATTTATTTATATATATATATATATATATATATATATATATATATATATATATTTTATTTTATAGAAGGAGCTTCTACAGGACTAGTTCTGTTTCATTCAGATGAAATCTTCAGGAAGCTGGGTGTCATATTAAGTTCTGGTATTTATACATTTAGGTAGTGGTAAGGGAGGGGTGGTGGCTGGGGGAGGGGTTTTGGGGTAGGATGGTATTTAGATACACAGGACCACAACATGGCACAGGCCGTTTTTTCTTTGGGGAGTGGTCAATATATATATATATATATATATATATATATATATATATATATATATATATATATATATAAAGGCGGTGGATTGGCAGTATCGGTAGAGCGTCGGACAACATGCTTTGCAGCATAGAGTTACGCCCGTTTATGATCTGAGTTCAAATCCTGCCTTTCATCCTTACGGAGTCGATAAAATAAAGTACCAGTAATACACTGGGGTCGATTTAATCGACTTTCCCCCTTCCCCAAATTGCTGGCCTTGTGCCTATAGAAGAAATCCTATATATATATGTGTGTGTGTGTGTGTATGTTCTGGTTTTATAA
>OZ024757.1:14183501-14196001 GCA_964016885.1 Eledone cirrhosa
TGTTTGTATGTAAGAGAGTGTGTAAGTGTGTTTGTGTGTACGCGTGCGTGAGTAAACTTTATTTTATTTTATTTATTTTATTATTCTTAATATTATTCTTTACATTCTCAACTCTGCTCCTAATCGATATGCAAATGTAATTCAAAATGAAACGCTGACGAGGTTTTCGTTTTTTTTAAAATTAATTAATTAACGAAGCAATATTTTACAACAACAACAACAACAACTATAAACAAAGGAAATCACAGACCTTCATGTAAATGATTCTTGACCTCGACGGACAAAACGGCGAGTGTGTTACCTTGGCTAGAGGCGTCAGAGATAGATGGATAGGTAGATAGATAGATAGATAGATTTCTTTATTTGCCACAAGGGCGAACAAGAAAAGGGGACAATAAAAAGACATATGCCGGGGATTTTACATACAGTCTTGTAAAAAGATATTTAACAAACAAATTCAACAATCGATATCCCCAATAGAGGGGAGGCGTTACAAATGGGTTGTTTTATACCCTGTAGATAGAACAACCCTCAACTCCAGGAGCATGTTGTGCAAGTGCTCCTTTCTTCCTTTTGCTCTCTTCTTCAACCTACAGGTTTAAATACAGAGAAGGCCCATTCACTCGGGCCATTTTCGCCACATTCACCCACCTTTCAGCGAATTTACTGGAGTGTAGCACCTCTCTCTCCACTCCCACCTTCCTTCTGAAGTGGTTCTTAAAGAAGGGGATAAGTTGTTGTCCGGAGAGAAAGGTGCTTGCCCTCAGTCCTTTTAACCTCGTCCACCATATTACCTCTTTCGCCATAGCCACCAGACAGAAGAAAACTGCCTCTCCTTCATTCTTAAATGAAGGCGGCGGGGTGATCCTCATGATGGACTCGACTGACAGATAGGTTAACAGAGGGATGGAGACATGGATTAATAAATAGATAGATAGATGGGTGGGTTTGGGGTGAATGCGAGAGAGAGGGGGTGGTTCGTTGTAGCAGATAGTCATCTCCGTCCAGATAACTATGACCAGTAAAGATGATTTAGAGGCATCGTGACGTGACGAATTATTTAACACAAATTAAATTTCATTTAATCTCTTTGCCAAGTAATGGTTTTCTAATATATATGCAAGTTCAGGTATTTAACGAGAGAGGAAAGTCGGTTAAATCAAATTGCGTATGTCAGGCTGTGGAATGCTTGGCCACTTGCTCGTTAATTCATGAGCAGGCTGTTCTGTTCGAAAAAAAAAACTTGGCACATCTAGCAGTATATATATATTGACGATCCAATATATATATATATGTGTGTGTGTGTGTGTGTGTAAAGATTCAGGACCCCGGCAGCTGAGCTCCGGCCGTTTCGACAGCTAGATCCGAATCGAAACGGCCGGAGCTCAGCCGTCGGGGTCCTGAATCATTTCATATTACCCACTCTGCTACCCCAAGTATCGAGTACTCTGGTGGGTTATGGTCCACCTGATTTTTACCACACCCTATCTGATGGTGAAGTTTCGTTTATATGGAATTAGTGTTTTATTGTGCATCGATCTGTTACACGCATTTCGCAGAAGATTGGTTCAAGGTTATCCATAGAAGTTGTGGACCCGACTCCATTATCAATCTTCTCATCAGACCGGTGATTCGACATGAAAGTGTACGTAACAGGTCGATTACTCAATAACTACATGTAAACGAAACACTGCCTGCGCTTACTTTCGTACCACCACCAATAATTTATATATATATATGTGTATATAAGGATTTATGTCCGGAACGTCGTACTCTCCCCCTATTCTCACCAAGCGTCAAACTAACAACACTATGTACTATTGACTCCTGCGTTTTTTTGTTTGTCCTTTTGAACTATATATATATATAACCCTTTCAGTAGCATATTTCTAATGAAAGACACTGTCTATGTCATTAACCCTTTCAGTAGCATATTTCTAATGAAAGACACTGTCTATGTCATTAACCCTTTCAGTAGCATATTTCTAATGAAAGACACTGTCTATGTCATTAACCCTTTCATTACCATATTACTAATGAAGGACACTGTCTATGTCATTAACCCTTCCATTACCATATTTCTAATGAAAGACACTGTCTATGTCATTAACCCTTTCATTACCATATTTCTAATGAAAGACACTGTCTATGTCATTAACCCTTTCATTACCATATTTCTAATGAAGGACACTGTCAATGTCATTAACCCTTTCATTACCATATTTCTAATGAAGGACACTGTCTATGTCATTAACCCTTTCATTACCATATTTCTAATGAAAGACACTGTCTATGTCATTAACCCTTTCATTACCATATTACTAATGACAGACACTGTCTATGTCATTAACCCTTTCATTACCATATTTCTAATGAAAGACACTGTCTATGTCATTAACCCTTTCATTACCATATTTCTAATGAAAGACACTGTCTATGTCATTAACCCTATCATTACCATATTTCTAATGAAAGACACTGTCTATGTCATTAACCCTTTCATTACCATATTACTAATGAAAGACACTGTCTATGTCATTAACCCTATCATTATCATATTTCTAATGAAAGACACTGTCTATGTCATTAACCCTATCATTACCATATTTCTAATGAAAGACACTGTCTATGTCATTAACCCTATCATTACCATATTTCTAATGAAATACAGTCTATGTCATTAACCCTTTCATTACCATATTTCTAATAAAAGACACTGTCTCAGTCATTAACCCGTTCATTACCATATTTCTAATAAAGGACACTGTCTATGTCATTAACCCTTTCATTACCATATATCTAATGACAGACACTGTCTATGTCATTAACCATGTCATTACCATATTACTAATGAAAGACACTGTCTATGTCATTAACCCTTTCATTACCATATTTCTAATGAAAGACACTGTCTCAGTCTTTAGCCCTTTCATTACCATATTTCTAATGAAAGACACTGTCTATGTCATTAACCCTTTCATTACCATATTTCTAATGAAAGACACTGTCTATGTCATTAACCCTTTCATTACCATATTTCTAATGAAAGACACTGTCTCAGTCTTTAGCCCTTTCATTACCATATTTCTAATGAAAGACACTGTCTATGTCATTAACCCTTTCATTACCATATTTCTAATGAAAGACACTGTCTATGTCATTAACCCTTTCATTACCATATTTCTAATGAAAGACACTGTCTATGTCATTAACCCTTTCATTACCATATTTCTAATGAAAGACACTGTCTATGTCATTAACCCTTTCATTACCATATTTCTAATGAAAGACACTGTCTATGTCATTAACCCTTTCATTACCATATTTCTAATGAAAGACACTGTCTATGTCATTAACCCTTTCATTACCATATTTCTAATGAAAGACACTGTCTATGTCATTAACCCTTTCATTACCATATTTCTAATGAAAGACACTGTCTATGTCATTAACCCTTTCATTACCATATTTCTAATGAAAGACACTGTCTCAGTCTTTAGCCCTTTCATTACCATATTTCTAATGAAAGACACTGTCTATGTCATTAACCCTTTCATTACCATATTTCTAATGAAAGACACTGTCTATGTCATTAACCCTTTCATTACCATATTTCTAATGAAATACACTGTCTATGTCATTAACCCTTTCATTACCATATTTCTAATGAAAGACACTGTCTATGTCATTAACCCTTTCATTACCATATTTCTAATGAAAGACACTGTCTATGTCATTAACCCTTTCATTACCATATATCTAATGACAGACACTGTCTATGTCATTAACCATGTCATTACCATATTTCTAATGAAATACACTGTCTATGTCATTAACCCTTTCATTACCATATTTCTAATGAAAGACACTGTCTATGTCATTAACCCTTTCATTACCATATTTCTAATGAAAGACACTGTCTCAGTCTTTAGCCCTTTCATTACCATATTTCTAATGAAAGACACTGTCTATGTCATTAACCCTTTCATTACCATATTTCTAATGAAAGACACTGTCTATGTCATTAACCCTTTCATTACCATATTTCTAATGAAAGACACTGTCTATGTCATTAACCCTTTCATTACCATATTTCTAATGAAAGGCACTGTCTATGTCATTAACCCTTTCATTACCATATTTCTAATGAAAGACACTGTCTATGTCATTAACCCTTTCATTACCATATTTCTAATGAAAGACACTGTCTATGTCATTAACCCTTTCATTACCATATTTCTAATGAAAGGCACTGTCTATGTCATTAACCCTTTCATTACCATATTTCTAATGAAAGACACTGTCTATGTCATTAACCCTTTCATTACCATATTTCTAATGAAAGGCACTGTCTATGTCATTAACCCTTTCATTACCATATTTCTAATGAAAGACACTGTCTATGTCATTAACCCTTTCATTACCATATTTCTAATGAAAGACACTGTCTATGTCATTAACCCTTTCATTACCATATTTCTAATGAAAGACACTGTCTATGTCATTAACCCTTTCATTACCATATTTCTAATGAAAGGCACTGTCTATGTCATTAACCCTTTCATTACCATATTTCTAATGAAAGACACTGTCTATGTCATTAACCCTTTCATTACCATATTTCTAATGAAAGACACTGTCTATGTCATTAACCCTTTCATTACCATATTTCTAATGAAAGACACTGTCTATGTCATTAACCCTTTCATTACCATATTTCTAATGAAAGGCACTGTCTATGTCATTAACCCTTTCATTACCATATTTCTAATGAAAGACACTGTCTATGTCATTAACCCTTTCATTACCATATTTCTAATGATAGGCACTGTCTATGTCATTAACCCTTTCATTACCATATTTCTAATGAAAGACACTGTCTATGTCATTAACCCTTTCATTACCATATTTCTAATGAAAGACACTGTCTATGTCATTAACCCTTTCATTACCATATTTCTAATGAAAGACACTGTCTATGTCATTAACCCTTTCATTACCATATTTCTAATGAAAGGCACTGTCTATGTCATTAACCCTTTCATTACCATATTTCTAATGAAAGACACTGTCTATGTCATTAACCCTTTCATTACCATATTTCTAATGAAAGACACTGTCTATGTCATTAACCCTTTCATTACCATATTTCTAATGAAAGGCACTGTCTATGTCATTAACCCTTTCATTACCATATTTCTAATGAAAGACACTGTCTATGTCATTAACCCTTTCATTACCATATTTCTAATGAAAGGCACTGTCTATGTCATTAACCCTTTCATTACCATATTTCTAATGAAAGACACTGTCTATGTCATTAACCCTTTCATTACCATATTTCTAATGAAAGGCACTGTCTATGTCATTAACCCTTTCATTACCATATTTCTAATGAAAGACACTGTCTATGTCATTAACCCTTTCATTACCATATTTCTAATGAAAGACACTGTCTATGTCATTAACCCTTTCATTACCATATTTCTAATGAAAGGCACTGTCTATGTCATTAACCCTTTCATTACCATATTTCTAATGAAAGACACTGTCTATGTCATTAACCCTTTCATTACCATATTTCTAATGAAAGACACTGTCTATGTCATTAACCCTTTCATTACCATATTTCTAATGAAAGACACTGTCTATGTCATTAACCCTTTCATTACCATATTTCTAATGAAAGGCACTGTCTATGTCATTAACCCTTTCATTACCATATTTCTAATGAAAGACACTGTCTATGTCATTAACCCTTTCATTACCATATTTCTAATGAAAGACACTGTCTATGTCATTAACCCTTTCATTACCATATTTCTAATGAAAGACACTGTCTATGTCATTAACCCTTTCATTACCATATTTCTAATGAAAGACACTGTCTATGTCATTAACCCTTTCATTACCATATTTCTAATGAAAGACACTGTCTATGTCATTAACCCTTTCATTACCATATTTCTAATGAAAGACACTGTCTATGTCATTAACCCTTTCATTACCATATTTCTAATGAAAGGCACTGTCTATGTCATTAACCCTTTCATTACCATATTTCTAATGAAAGACACTGTCTATGTCATTAACCCTTTCATTACCATATTTCTAATGAAAGACACTGTCTATGTCATTAACCCTTTCATTACCATATTTCTAATGAAAGACACTGTCTATGTCATTAACCCTTTCATTACCATATTTCTAATGAAAGACACTGTCTATGTCATTAACCCTTT
Organism: Eledone cirrhosa; assembly: GCA_964016885.1. Lineage (NCBI taxonomy): Eukaryota > Metazoa > Mollusca > Cephalopoda > Octopoda > Eledonidae > Eledone > Eledone cirrhosa. The sequence continues at coordinate 14,189,744 of OZ024757.1, forward strand.
CATTACCATATTTCTAATGAAAGACACTGTCTATGTCATTAACCCTTTCATTACCATATTTCTAATGAAAGACACTGTCTATGTCATTAACCCTTTCATTACCATATTTCTAATGAAAGGCACTGTCTATGTCATTAACCCTTTCATTACCATATTTCTAATGAAAGACACTGTCTATGTCATTAACCCTTTCATTACCATATTTCTAATGAAAGACACTGTATATGTCATTAACCCTTTCATTACCATATTTCTAATGAAAGACACTGTCTATGTCATTAACCCTTTCATTACCATATTTCTAATGAAAGACACTGTCTATGTCATTAACCCTTTCATTACCATATTTCTAATGAAAGACACTGTCTCAGTCTTTAGCCCTTTCATTACCATATTTCTAATGAAAGACACTGTCTATGTCATTAACCCTTTCATTACCATATTTCTAATGAAAGACACTGTCTATGTCATTAACCCTTTCATTACCATATTTCTAATGAAAGACACTGTCTATGTCATTAACCCTTTCATTACCATATTTCTAATGAAAGACACTGTCTCAGTCTTTAGCCCTTTCATTACCATATTTCTAATGAAAGACACTGTCTATGTCATTAACCCTTTCATTACCATATTTCTAATGAAAGACACTGTCTATGTCATTAACCCTTTCATTACCATATTTCTAATGAAAGACACTGTCTATGTCATTAACCCTTTCATTACCATATTTCTAATGAAAGACACTGTCTATGTCATTAACCCTTTCATTACCATATTTCTAATGAAAGACACTGTCTCAGTCTTTAGCCCTTTCATTACCATATTTCTAATGAAAGACACTGTCTATGTCATTAACCCTTTCATTACCATATTTCTAATGAAAGACACTGTCTATGTCATTAACCCTTTCATTACCATATTTCTAATGAAAGACACTGTCTATGTCATTAACCCTTTCATTACCATATTTCTAATGAAAGACACTGTCTATGTCATTAACCCTTTCATTACCACATTTCTAATGAAAGACACTGTCTCAGTCTTTAGCCCTTTCATTACCATATTTCTAATGAAAGACACTGTCTATGTCATTAACCCTTTCATTACCATATTTCTAATGAAAGACACTGTCTATGTCATTAACCCTTTCATTACCATATTTCTAATGAAAGACACTGTCTATGTCATTAACCCTTTCATTACCATATTTCTAATGAAAGACACTGTCTCAGTCTTTAGCCCTTTCATTACCATATTTCTAATGAAAGACACTGTCTATGTCATTAACCCTTTCATTACCATATTTCTAATGAAAGACACTGTCTATGTCATTAACCCTTTCATTACCATATTTCTAATGAAAGACACTGTCTATGTCATTAACCCTTTCATTACCATATTTCTAATGAAAGACACTGTCTATGTCATTAACCCTTTCATTACCATATTTCTAATGAAAGACACTGTCTCAGTCTTTAGCCCTTTCATTACCATATTTCTAATGAAAGACACTGTCTATGTCATTAACCCTTTCATTACCATATTTCTAATGAAAGACACTGTCTATGTCATTAACCCTTTCATTACCATATTTCTAATGAAAGACACTGTCTATGTCATTAACCCTTTCATTACCATATTTCTAATGAAAGACACTGTCTATGTCATTAACCCTTTCATTACCATATTTCTAATGAAAGACACTGTCTCAGTCTTTAGCCCTTTCATTACCATATTTCTAATGAAAGACACTGTCTATGTCATTAACCCTTTCATTACCATATTTCTAATGAAAGACACTGTCTATGTCATTAACCCTTTCATTACCATATTTCTAATGAAAGACACTGTCTATGTCATTAACCCTTTCATTACCATATTTCTAATGAAAGACACTGTCTATGTCATTAACCCTTTCATTACCATATTTCTAATGAAAGACACTGTCTCAGTCTTTAGCCCTTTCATTACCATATTTCTAATGAAAGACACTGTCTATGTCATTAACCCTTTTATTACCATATTTCTAATGAAAGACACTGTCTATGTCATTAACCCTTTCATTACCATATTTCTAATGAAAGACACTGTCTATGTCATTAACCCTTTCATTACCATATTTCTAATGAAAGACACTGTCTATGTCATTAACCCTTTCATTACCATATTTCTAATGAAAGGCACTGTCTATGTCATTAACCCTTTCATTACCATATTTCTAATGAAAGACACTGTCTATGTCATTAACCCTTTCATTACCATATTTCTAATGAAAGACACTGTCTATGTCATTAACCCTTTCATTACCATATTTCTAATGAAAGGCACTGTCTATGTCATTAACCCTTTCATTACCATATTTCTAATGAAAGACACTGTCTATGTCATTAACCCTTTCATTACCATATTTCTAATGAAAGGCACTGTCTATGTCATTAACCCTTTCATTACCATATTTCTAATGAAAGACACTGTCTATGTCATTAACCCTTTCATTACCATATTTCTAATGAAAGGCACTGTCTATGTCATTAACCCTTTCATTACCATATTTCTAATGAAAGACACTGTCTATGTCATTAACCCTTTCATTACCATATTTCTAATGAAAGACACTGTCTATGTCATTAACCCTTTCATTACCATATTTCTAATGAAAGGCACTGTCTATGTCATTAACCCTTTCATTACCATATTTCTAATGAAAGACACTGTCTATGTCATTAACCCTTTCATTACCATATTTCTAATGAAAGACACTGTCTATGTCATTAACCCTTTCATTACCATATTTCTAATGAAAGACACTGTCTATGTCATTAACCCTTTCATTACCATATTTCTAATGAAAGGCACTGTCTATGTCATTAACCCTTTCATTACCATATTTCTAATGAAAGACACTGTCTATGTCATTAACCCTTTCATTACCATATTTCTAATGAAAGACACTGTCTATGTCATTAACCCTTTCATTACCATATTTCTAATGAAAGACACTGTCTATGTCATTAACCCTTTCATTACCATATTTCTAATGAAAGACACTGTCTATGTCATTAACCCTTTCATTACCATATTTCTAATGAAAGACACTGTCTATGTCATTAACCCTTTCATTACCATATTTCTAATGAAAGACACTGTCTATGTCATTAACCCTTTCATTACCATATTTCTAATGAAAGGCACTGTCTATGTCATTAACCCTTTCATTACCATATTTCTAATGAAAGACACTGTCTATGTCATTAACCCTTTCATTACCATATTTCTAATGAAAGACACTGTCTATGTCATTAACCCTTTCATTACCATATTTCTAATGAAAGACACTGTCTATGTCATTAACCCTTTCATTACCATATTTCTAATGAAAGACACTGTCTATGTCATTAACCCTTTCATTACCATATTTCTAATGAAAGACACTGTCTATGTCATTAACCCTTTCATTACCATATTTCTAATGAAAGACACTGTCTATGTCATTAACCCTTTCATTACCATATTTCTAATGAAAGGCACTGTCTATGTCATTAACCCTTTCATTACCATATTTCTAATGAAAGACACTGTCTATGTCATTAACCCTTTCATTACCATATTTCTAATGAAAGACACTGTATATGTCATTAACCCTTTCATTACCATATTTCTAATGAAAGACACTGTCTATGTCATTAACCCTTTCATTACCATATTTCTAATGAAAGACACTGTCTATGTCATTAACCCTTTCATTACCATATTTCTAATGAAAGACACTGTCTCAGTCTTTAGCCCTTTCATTACCATATTTCTAATGAAAGACACTGTCTATGTCATTAACCCTTTCATTACCATATTTCTAATGAAAGACACTGTCTATGTCATTAACCCTTTCATTACCATATTTCTAATGAAAGACACTGTCTATGTCATTAACCCTTTCATTACCATATTTCTAATGAAAGACACTGTCTCAGTCTTTAGCCCTTTCATTACCATATTTCTAATGAAAGACACTGTCTATGTCATTAACCCTTTCATTACCATATTTCTAATGAAAGACACTGTCTATGTCATTAACCCTTTCATTACCATATTTCTAATGAAAGACACTGTCTATGTCATTAACCCTTTCATTACCATATTTCTAATGAAAGACACTGTCTATGTCATTAACCCTTTCATTACCATATTTCTAATGAAAGACACTGTCTCAGTCTTTAGCCCTTTCATTACCATATTTCTAATGAAAGACACTGTCTATGTCATTAACCCTTTCATTACCATATTTCTAATGAAAGACACTGTCTATGTCATTAACCCTTTCATTACCATATTTCTAATGAAAGACACTGTCTATGTCATTAACCCTTTCATTACCATATTTCTAATGAAAGACACTGTCTATGTCATTAACCCTTTCATTACCACATTTCTAATGAAAGACACTGTCTCAGTCTTTAGCCCTTTCATTACCATATTTCTAATGAAAGACACTGTCTATGTCATTAACCCTTTCATTACCATATTTCTAATGAAAGACACTGTCTATGTCATTAACCCTTTCATTACCATATTTCTAATGAAAGACACTGTCTATGTCATTAACCCTTTCATTACCATATTTCTAATGAAAGACACTGTCTCAGTCTTTAGCCCTTTCATTACCATATTTCTAATGAAAGACACTGTCTATGTCATTAACCCTTTCATTACCATATTTCTAATGAAAGACACTGTCTATGTCATTAACCCTTTCATTACCATATTTCTAATGAAAGACACTGTCTATGTCATTAACCCTTTCATTACCATATTTCTAATGAAAGACACTGTCTATGTCATTAACCCTTTCATTACCATATTTCTAATGAAAGACACTGTCTCAGTCTTTAGCCCTTTCATTACCATATTTCTAATGAAAGACACTGTCTATGTCATTAACCCTTTCATTACCATATTTCTAATGAAAGACACTGTCTATGTCATTAACCCTTTCATTACCATATTTCTAATGAAAGACACTGTCTATGTCATTAACCCTTTCATTACCATATTTCTAATGAAAGACACTGTCTATGTCATTAACCCTTTCATTACCATATTTCTAATGAAAGACACTGTCTCAGTCTTTAGCCCTTTCATTACCATATTTCTAATGAAAGACACTGTCTATGTCATTAACCCTTTCATTACCATATTTCTAATGAAAGACACTGTCTATGTCATTAACCCTTTCATTACCATATTTCTAATGAAAGACACTGTCTATGTCATTAACCCTTTCATTACCATATTTCTAATGAAAGACACTGTCTATGTCATTAACCCTTTCATTACCATATTTCTAATGAAAGACACTGTCTCAGTCTTTAGCCCTTTCATTACCATATTTCTAATGAAAGACACTGTCTATGTCATTAACCCTTTTATTACCATATTTCTAATGAAAGACACTGTCTATGTCATTAACCCTTTCATTACCATATTTCTAATGAAAGACACTGTCTATGTCATTAACCCTTTCATTACCATATTTCTAATGAAAGACACTGTCTATGTCATTAACCCTTTCATTACCATATTTCTAATGAAAGACACTGTCTCAGTCTTTAGCCCTTTCATTACCATATTTCTAATGAAAGACACTGTCTATGTCATTAACCCTTTCATTACCATATTTCTAATGAAAGACACTGTCTATGTCATTAACCCTTTCATTACCATATTTCTAATGAAAGACACTGTCTATGTCATTAACCCTTTCATTACCATATTTCTAATGAAAGACACTGTCTATGTCATTAACCCTTTCATTACCATATTTCTAATGAAAGACACTGTCTCAGTCTTTAGCCCTTTCATTACCATATTTCTAATGAAAGACACTGTCTATGTCATTAACCCTTTCATTACCATATTTCTAATGAAAGACACTGTCTATGTCATTAACCCTTTCATTACCATATTTCTAATGAAAGACACTGTCTATGTCATTAACCCTTTCATTACCATATTTCTAATGAAAGACACTGTCTCAGTCTTTAGCCCTTTCATTACCATATTTCTAATGAAAGACACTGTCTATGTCATTAACCCTTTCATTACCATATTTCTAATGAAAGACACTGTCTATGTCTTTAGCCCTTTCATTACCATATTTCTAATGAAAGACACTGTCTATGTCATTAACCCTTTCATTACCATATTTCTAATGAAAGACACTGTCTATGTCATTAACCCTTTCATTACCATATTTCTAAT
>OZ024757.1:14218501-14223501 GCA_964016885.1 Eledone cirrhosa
GTTTTGCACTTTCATTTTTCATTGCACCGTCCCCTACCTCCTAAATATCCATTCCATATTTATTATTGAGAGCCTCGGTGCAAACTGGAAGTGCATAAGAATCAGTGCTGCCAAAAAAAAAAAATGATTAATTAAATCATTGATTAATTAATTATACAAATTCATAGGTATGTACGTGTGCGCACTAAGCGACATTAATTAAAATATTAGATTGTATTAATTAGCCAGATAATTATACTGTCTTAATTTAAATACCGAAACACTAAAGACAGCAGAGAGGATAGTAACACAACGTTTAGAGTTCCTGATAAGTTCCGACTAAATGCAGCGTTAAGTGAATCGCAGATCACCAAAGAAGCGTTAACAGGGATATTGTTTTTACTGTGTACTGTTTAAAATTTATGAAGCATCTTGTTTTGTATCTTACTAAGAATATATATATATATACAGTATATATATATAAGTAGTTCTATATATATATATCTAAGGCGGGTAAAATTCCCGAGATCCATGGACGAGTTCTCTCCAGCGGTCTCTGTCCCTCATTATCGCTGCCATATCCTGCATCTCCAACAGACCAGTGTCTGTCCTTAGGGCATCAACATATGTTAACCTTGGTCTTCCTCTTCTAGTGTGTCCATGTAGGGGCTCCCAAAGGAGCACTGAGTGCAATGTCAACTCTGGATGTCGGTGAGCATGTCCAGCCAACCTCAGTCTCCTCTGTGTCACTTTTGAGCTGACTTTTGGGATGCTCCCATACAGCTCTGAGTTTTTCATCCTCAGTGTATACTGATTAATGTTCAGAGCCATCCTCAGCATTCTCGTGTAGCACCCATCCACCATCTGAGTGAGTCTCTTGGTCAGTGTCCAAGTCTCAGACCCATACAGCAGCACAGACTCCACTACAGCAATGAAGAGGCGGATTTTCAGGTCTCTACGAAGGTCCGACTTCCACACCGATCTCAAGCTGTGACACGCCGCCCAGGCCTTGCTCTTCCTCTCAACCACATCATCCTCCGTATTCCCAATCTTTGCTCCCAAATACAGGAAGTCCTCAACCAATTCCAGCGGCTTCCCGCCTACATTAGTGATCCCCTCTGGCTTCTCAACATTCTCTACCAGATATTTTGTTTTAGTCTCATTCATTCTCAGCCCCACATTCATCGACACAGTCTCAACCTCCCGCATCAAATCCTCTGCCTCCTTCACTGTATTTGTCACCAAAACTATGTCGTCGGCAAATTCAGCATCCGATACCTTTTTCGCCCCAACTCTCCTGCTCTGAGCCGGTGCTACAGTAAAGCCAGAGTCCTGGTGTTTCTCCAGTGCAAGGCGCATACAATAGTCCACTACGATGATAAAAAGGTAGGGAGCCAATGTATCTCCCTGGAGCACTCCAGCCAGTATCTCAAAGAACTCTGTCATCCCATCAGGTGTAATGACTTGGGCTTTGGTGTTGGTGTAGAGCAGTGATATCAGGTCCACTATCCTCTTGGGGATTCCATAAGCCTGTAAGATCTTCATCAGGCAGTAACGGTCCACAGAATCAAAGGCCTTCCTAAAGTCAATGAAAACCATGACCGCAGGAAGGCACTTTGCTCTAGCTCCCTGTAATATCCTCCTCAGCATCAGGATGTGACTGGTGGTTGATCTACCCTCTCTGAAGCCGTTCTGGTTGTCCCTGAGCTTCTTCTCCATCTCAGGCTGGATCCTGTTAAGAATCATCCTGTTGAGGGTCTTTGCCACAAGTGACGTCAGTGAGATCCCCCGGTAGTTGTTGGTGTTAGAGAGATCTCCCTTCTTTGGCACTGGGACGATGTTACTGATCCTCCACTGATTCGGGGCAACTCCTTTCTCCAGTGCCCCGTTACAGAACCCCAGGATGATTTCATCAAAATCACACCTCTTCATCACCTCTGATGCCACTTCATCTTCTCCATGAGCCTTGCCCTCCTTGATCTTCTTCTTGGCTCTCTGAAGCTCCTCTCTGGTGAAGGGCTCTGTCTCAACATCCAGTTCCTCAAACAGCCGCCTGATCTCCCCAGTGCTCTGGGCTGTGGAGGGTGGCTCTCCTAGTAGGGTCCTAAAATGGTCTAACCATTTCCTCTTCCTATCCTCGGGCCCCGTTCCCTGGATCTGACTCGAACACCTTTTCTTCCTCCCTGTGATCTTGTTGATGATCATCCAGCTCTCCTTACATCCATATCTGTCAACCGCTCTCTCCACACTTGTGATCTTCTCTATCAGTGCCTCCTCTCTGACCTCAGTGTAAGCGGTACAGAGCTCTTCCCTCATCACCTCCACAGTCTCCATCCTCTCCTCCGTAGGATCAGCATAGAATTGGTCCCTGGCAGCTTTCAGGTGTTCTCTGGCTGCACACACTTTTGGGTTTGCAGAGCTGACGTGCTTCCCTTTGTTCTTTTTCCTCGGCACCAGGGTTTCACTTGCTTTCGCCACTGCATTGGTGAAGTGCCCGTACCTCCTCGTCACACTCTCCTCAGTCCATCCAATCTCTCTCTCCTCTGACTCTCCACACAGAGCACTAAACCTGTTTCTCACTTCCACTGTGAACCTCTCCTGTAGCTTATCATCTTCCTTGAAAGCTCCCCAGTCATAGATTGTTCTCCGGGGCTGAGCCTTGCTCTTTCTTAAGCTCACGCGGACCTCACTCATAACAAGCCGGTGGTCACTACCCAGTGTACTGAAATAGCTGTATGGTTCCGTGTTCAGAACACTATTCCGCCACTTTTTCCTCACCAGAATGAAATCAATCTGGGACTTGGACAGGTGCATATCTGAGATGTAGGTCCACATCTTCCCCAGATTTTTCCTAAACCTTAGGTTGGTCGCCATCAAGTTCGCCTCCAGCAGGGTGTCTCTCAGTAGTCTTCCATTTCGGTTGGTGTTGTTATGGAAGTACCAGCAAGGATCTTCACTGCCCTCCTTACTCAGATGTGCATTGAAGTCCCCCAAAACAAGCAGGATATTGTGTGCCCGAGTGGTGTTGACAGCTCTACACACCTCCTCATGGAACTCCTCGGCATTCACATCACTGTCCCCCTCGGTTGGACTATAGGCTATATATATATAGAAGTAGTTCTACAACAGTTAGTTCACCTTATTCGGATCCTCAGTTCGAATAAGGTGAAACATTTGTTCTCGGTATGGTGAACTAAGTGTTGTGGAACTACTTCTACCAAACTCGTCCCATGGACTGAGTGCTCTACTACTACGGACATAACCTCCCAGTGTTCTACTATTATATATATATAACAAATTTAATATAGGTTTCTACAGGGCTAGAACTGTTTCATTACTGTTGTTACCCCCGATTGAATCCAGGATTCTCTCTCTCACACACACACACACACACACACACACACACACACACACACACACACATATATATATATAAACTGCATATATGCAGGAGTTTTAACGAAAAAAATCAATTTAACCTAATAAAAAATGTATTGATAATCCCACACGGAGAAAGCAGGCTTTGCTAACATCAATTTTTGTACACACACACACACACACACACACACACATACACACACACACACATATATATATATATATATATATATATATATATATATATATATATATATAACGGGCTTCCACGCAGTTACCATGTAGCAAATTTCATTCGCTTGACATTGTTCAACCTGAGGCTGTAGTAGAAAACTCTTGCCTAAAGTACTTCGCTGTGTAACTGAACCGAAAAACCACATGATTTGCAAAGCGAAATTCTTAACCACACAACCATACCTGCGGCTAGATAGTCAATTAAATTTGGACATCAAACTATTAGCTGATTGTAAATAAATTTACTATGGTTGCTTCAACTAGCAGCATATCAAAAGGATTGTTCGTATATTCCGAGTTGTGGCTATTAATGGTTTTCTAAATCAAATTGAAACGCTCTGTAGCATACTCCACCATCAATTCTGGTTTCTCTTCTTTCAGTGTTGGACAATGTAGCATGCAACCTTTTTACTTCTCAGGTGAATTCCGAACAATTGTAGCATTGATTCAAAGTCCCTGGTATTGGCAAGAAATGAGACAATAAGCTGATTCAGCCCTTGTAATTTCAAACTTAGATCATATATGTAGCTACTGATACCGACTAGAAATGCCAAATCATAACAGGTTCTGCCTCTCTGATTTATATAATGGGAATACCTTTAACAACCGTGAAGCGTTTCACTTCATCTGTCAGCTCGTAGAAGAAGCTAGATATGCAGCGTTTGCTTAACCGGTGAATCTAGCAATAGTACACTGAAACAGAATATTCCGCTTCCAGACACTTCAGCATTTCTTAATTTCCAATTTACAAAATCTTCTTCTTCTTCTTCTTCTTCTTCTTCTTCTTCTTCTTCTTCTTCTTCTTCTTCTTCTTCTTCTTCTTCTTCTTCTTCTTCTTCTTCTTCTTCTTCTTCTTCTTCTTCTTCTTCTTCTTCTTCTTCTTCTTCTTCTTCTTCTTCTTCTTCTTCTTCTTCTTCTTCAAACACTCCCTCCAGCGGGTCCTGTCAGAAGCAACCGTCTCCAACTGATCCGGCTTGATCCCCCAAGCGTGACCAGCCAAGCTCATGGATCTTATCCAACCATCTTCGTCGGAGTCTACCCCTGGGCCTCCTACCAGTTGGTTTCGCTCGTAAAATCTGTCCAGCAATTCTTTCCTGAGACATTCTAACCACATGTCCATAGTATCAGAGCTATGATCTCTCAATTCGGAGAAGTAGCAGCTCTACCTAGAGTGACTCTTAATTTCTAAAATATTCTGGGGCTGCCGTGTTCCACGTGAGGGCACATGACCTAAGGATTAGGGTGTTGAATTCTTCGTAGCGGCTGTTTGCCACTTGTTTTCGTCTATAGAGGTATTATGGTCCTGGACAAAGTTTGAGCTTCTTTAATGAGAACCACAGAAATCAAACATATTTGATATGTTTTGATACCTCACATTTGTATATATATATATATACATATATATATAT
>OZ024757.1:14236001-14238501 GCA_964016885.1 Eledone cirrhosa
CCAATCCACCGCCCACATTGGATAATATATAATATTTGCCAAGTGGAAAAAATGAGCTTGGCTGGTCTCGCTTGGGGTCTCCAGTCGGATCAGTTGGAGTCTGTTGCTTCCGACAGGACCCCCCGGAAGGAGTATTTGAGGACTCTTCCCCCACGACCCTCTCAGGAATAAGTGGGAAAAGAAAAGAAGGAAAACATTAGTTAGACGTTAGCGTATTACTGACGTCTGATGTTAGCGTTACTGACGTTAGACGTTAGTGTATTACTAACCTCTGATGTTAGCGTTACTGACGTTAGACGTTAGTGTATTACTAACCTCTGATGTTAGCGTTTCTGACGTTACACGTTAGCGTATTACTAACCTCTGATTTTAGCGTTTCTGACGTTAGACGTTAGCGTATTACTAACCTCTGATGTTAGCGTTACTGACGTTAGACGTTAGTGTATTACTAACCTCTGATGTTAGCGTTACTGACGTTAGACGTTAGTGTATTACTAACCTCTGATGTTAGCGTATCTGACGTTAGACGTTAGCGTATTACTAACCTCTGATTTTAGCGTTTCTGACGTTAGACGTTAGCGTATTACTAACCTCTGATGTTAGCGTTACTGACGTTAGACGTTAGCGTATTACTAACCTCTGATGTTAGCGTTACTGACGTTAGACGTTAGCGTATTACTAACCTCTGATTTTAGCGTTACTGACGTTAGGCGTTAGCGTATTACTAACCTCTGATGTTAGCGTTACTGACGTTAGACGTTAGCGTATTACTGACGTTTGATGTTAGCGTTACTGACGTTAGACGTTAGCGTATTACTAACCTCTGATGTTAGCGTTACTGACGTGGGACGTTAGCGTATTACTAACTTCTGATATTAGCGTTACTGACGTTTGACGTTAGCGTATTACTGACGTCTGATGTTAGCGTTACTGACGTTTGACGTTAGTGTATTACTGACGTTTGACGTAATGTTTTACTAACCACTGATGTTACCGTTACTGACGTTAGTGTATTACTAAGCTCTGATGTTACCGTTACTGACGTTAGTGTATTACTAACCTCTGATGTTACCGTTACTGACGTTGGTATATTACTAACCTCTGATGTTACCGTTACTGACGTCAGACATTAGCGTAGTACTAACCTCTGATGTTAGCGTTACTGACGTTAGTGTATTACTAACGTCTGATGTTAGTGTATTAGTAACGTCTGAAGTTTCCGTTACTGACGTTAGACGTTAGTGAATTACTGACGTCTCATGTTGCAGTTAATGACGTTAGTGTATTACTGACCTCAGACGTTAGTGTTTTACTAACCTCTGATGTTACCGTTACTGACGTCAGACGTTAGTGTTTTACTAACCTCTGACGTTACCGTTACTGACGTCAGACGTTAGTGTTTTACTAACCTCTGATGTTACCGTTACTGACGTCAGACGTTAGTGATTTACTAACCTCTGACGTTACCGTTACTGACGTCGGACGTTAGTGTTTTACTAACCTCTGACGTTACCGTTACTGACGTCGGACGTTAGTGTTTTACTAACCTCTGACGTTACCGTTACTGACGTCAGACGTTAGTGTTTTACTAACCTCTGATGTTACCGTTACTGACGTCAGACGTTAGTGTTTTACTAACCTCTGACGTTACCGTTACTGACGTCGGACGTTAGTGTTTTACTAACCTCTGACGTTACCGTTACTGACGTCGGACGTTAGTGTTTTACTAACCTCTGACGTCAGACGTTAGTGTTTTACTAACCTCTGATGTTACCGTTACTGACGTCGGACGTTAGTGTTTTACTAACCTCTGACGTTACCGTTACTGACGTCAGACGTTAGTGTTTTACTAACCTCTGATGTTACCGTTACTGACGTCAGACGTTAGTGTTTTACTAACCTCTGACGTTACCGTTACTGACGTCGGACGTTAGTGTTTTACTAACCTCTGACGTTACCGTTACTGGCGTCGGACGTTAGTGTTTTACTAACCTCTGACGTCAGACGTTAGTGTTTTACTAACCTCTGATGTTACCGTTACTGACGTCGGACGTTAGTGTTTTACTAACCTCTGACGTTACCGTTACTGACGTTAGTGTATTACTAACGTCTGATGTTAGTGTATTAGTAACGTCTGAAGTTACCGTTACTGACGTTAGACGTTAGTGAATTACTGACGTCTCATGTTGCACTTAATGACGTTAGTGTATTACTGACCTCAGACGTTAGTGTTTTACTAACCTCTGATGTTACCGTTACTGACGTCAGACGTTAGTGTTTTACTAACCTCTGACGTTACCGTTACTGACGTCAGACGTTAGTGTTTTACTAACCTCTGATGTTACCGTTACTGACGTCAGACGTTAGTGTTTTACTAACCTCTGACGTTACCGTTACTGACGTCAGACGTTAGTGTTTTACTAGCCTCTGATGTTACCGTTACTGACGTCAGACGTTAGTGTTTTACTAATCTCTGATGTTACCGTTACTGACGTCAGAC
>OZ024757.1:14243501-14246001 GCA_964016885.1 Eledone cirrhosa
ACACTTATATATTTTTGGGGGTTGATGGTAAAAATTAACGCCACCCGCCCCCACCACTATTACCATCATCCTCTTCTCATCACCATCTCCACCACTACTGCCACCATCCACTCTTCATCACCACCATCTCCACCACTACTGCCACCATCCACTCTTCATCACCACCATCTCCACCACTACTGCCACCATCCTCTCTTCATCACCACCATCTCCACCACTACTGCCACCATCCTCCCTTCATCACCACCATCTCCACCACTACTGCCACCATCCTCTCTTCATCACCACCATCTCCACCACTACTGCCACCATCCACTCTTCATCACCACCATCTCCACCACTACTGCCACCATCCACTCCTCATCACCACCATCTCCACCACTACTGCCACTATCCTCTCTTCATCACCACCATCTCCACCACTACTGCCACCATCCTCCCTTCATCACCACCATCTCCACCACTACTGCCACCATCCTCTCTTCATCATCACCATCTCCACCTCTCCAGTTGACTCCTATTCCAACACCATATCGTCTTTGCGCTCCCAATACATCCAACATCGTATCCATACAATTACATCTGAAATCAGAAGCCACAACAGTTACAACAATAGCTTGGTTAACAAAGGCAACAGGTATTATTACATTTTACAGCTGTGACAACAGCAGCAATGACAAACAATTGATCGGCGGCAACAGATAGAAAAACAACTACTTCTACTACTACTACTACTACTACTACTACTACTACTACTACTGCTGCTGCTGCTGCTGCTGCTACTACTACTACTACTACTACTACTACTACTACTACTACTGCTGCTACTACTACTACTGCTGCTGCTGCTACTACTACTGCTGCTGCTACTACTACTACTACTGCTGCTTCTGCTACTACTACTACTGCTACTGCTGCTACTACTACTACTACTACTACTACTGCTACTACTGCTGCTGCTATTGCTGCTACTACTGATACTGCTACTACTACTGCTGCTGCTGCTTCTGCTGATACTACTACTACTACTACTACTACTACTACTACTACTACTACTGATACTACTACTACTACTGATACTACTACTACTACTAGTACTACTGATACTGCTACTACTACTACTGCACCATCATCACCACTACAACCAACAACACTCATCACCAATATCACTAACCCCACCACCACTAACCCCACCACCACTAACCCCACCACCATTAACCCCACCACCACTAACCCCCACCACCACTAACCCCACCACCACTAACCCCACCACCACTAACCCCACCACCATTAAACCCCACCACCACTAACCCCACCACCATTAACCCACACCACCACTAACCCCACCACCATTAACCCCACCACCACTAACCCCACCACCACTAACCCCCACCACCACTAACCCCACCACCACTAACCCCACCACCATTAACCCCACCACCACTAACCCCACCACCACTAACCCCACCACCATTAAACCCCACCACCACTAACCCCCACCACCACTAACCCCACCACCACTAACCCCCACCACCACTAACCCCACCACCATTAAACCCCACCACCACTAACCCCACCACCATTAACCCCCACCACCACTAACCCCACCACCACTAACCCCCACCACCACTAACCCCACCACCACTAACCCCACCACCACTAACCCCACCACCACTAACCCCACCACCACTAACCCCCACCACCACTAACCCCACCGCCACTAACCCCACCACCACTAACCCCACCACCACTAACCCCACCACCACTAACCCCACCACCACTAACCCCACCACCACTAACCCCCACCACCACTAACCCCACCACCACTAACCCCACCACCACTAACCCCCACCACCACTAACCCCACCACCACTAACCCCCACCACCACTAACCCCCACCACCATTAACCCCCACCACCACTAACCCCACCACCACTAACCTCACCACCATTAACCCCCACCACCACCACTAACCCCACCACCACTAACCCCACCACCATTAACCCCCACCACCACCACTAACCCCACCTCCACTAACCCCACCACCATTAACCCCCACCACCACCACTAACCCCACCACCATTAACCCCCACCACCACCACTAACCCCACCACCATTAACCCCCACCACCACCACTAACCCCACCACCACTAACCCCGCCACCATTAACCCCCACCACCACCACTAACCCCACCACCACTAACCCCACCACCACTAACCCCACCACCATTAACCCCCACCACCACCACTAACCCCACCACCACTAACCCCACCACCATTAACCCCCACCACCACTAACCCCACCACCACTAACCCCACCACCACTAACCCCCACCACCACCACTAACCCCACCACCACTAACCCCACCACCATTAACCCCCACCACCACTAACCCCACCACCACTAACCCCACCACCACTAACCCCCACCACCACTAACCCCACCACCACTAACCCCACCACCACTAACCCCACCACCACTAACCCCACCACCATTAAC
>OZ024757.1:14251001-14253501 GCA_964016885.1 Eledone cirrhosa
CGTTCAACCATCTGGCAGGAAGGTATACGATGCTGACGATAGCTAATAAGCTTGAAACTAGTACATCGTTCCTGTGTCAGTGTTGAACAAAAAGGTGACGTGGTTGCCTAAACACTGTACGGCGTAATTCGGGCTGTTTGTTTGTTTACAAACAAACAAACCGAGCATTATAATAAATGTTCGGTAAACCGATACGTGCATATATATATGTGTGCATGTGTGTATATATATACATACTACTGTACGTCTGTATACATATATGTATGTACGTATACATGCATACATACTTGCATTCATATATATATATATATATATATATATATATATATACAATATTAATAAATGGAAACTATATTTATAAAACCATATTTATTTCATTATATATATTTCAAGGATACCAAGTTAAATCATGGTATGCCTTCATCAGACAAAATACAATATATAACAGTTTTACAAATAGATATTGACGTACCCTTTCAAAAAGGTGACCGTTGTTTTTGGAGGCCATCCGGATAGTGGTTTGTTTACTTTAGTAAGTCATAGTGTTAAGAGTAAGTAAAAAGATGGAGAGAGAGAGAGAGAGAAACGTGGAGAAACGTGGAGAAAAGAAAGGGAAAGATAGATAAAGAAAACAGAAGAAAGCAAAAAGAAAAGAGAACAGAGGAAAAATAACGGGGAGATATCAAAACATCAGACAGAGAAAGAACTCAAGAGAGAGATATGTAGAAATAGAAATATGGTTTTATAAATATAGTTTCCATTTATTAATATTGTATATCTACTCCAAATATTTGTCGAGTGCTTTATATCAGTTATAATAATATTTGCTTGTTGTATCCCAACAATTTAAATAGAACTTTTGCATATATATATATATATATATATATTAGAAAGTGAGGTTTTTTTTTACCAATTGAAAAATAACCGAAGTGTCCTACACGAGTGAAAGTATAAAGATAAAAGATGAAATCAAAAATGCAACTGGAGTCTTATTTTAAAAAAAATATATATATTTATTTGGTTCCTTTACCGGTTTCGCAGTTCTTCTGCTTTTCAAAAGTAGAATTGAGATGTATATATAAAAGTAAAATTGAGATATATATATATATATACACACATAAACATAACTTGATAAGTTTACAAGGTTCATGACGTAAATTTAATCAGTTTATCTAGCTTACATCAAATCTACTCAGTGCCGGATTTAGGACAAATGAGGCTCTGTGCTAGTTAAGTTATGAGGACCCTTACTTGTAAAAAATTCATGTAAAAAATTCAGGAAAGGGCTTTCCTGATGATGTCCTTCGAAAAAAACACTTCTAATCCTGTAGAAGCTATTTCTATATCAAATATTTATACCCTGCTATGTATTTGAGTACCTTATTTACTGTGGTTACCCCCACCCCCTCGTCCCCGATTGTCCCCGATTGAACCCGGGATAAACATATATATATATACACACACACACACATACATGTGTGTGTTAGCATCTTAACTGTAGGCGGCAAGTATCGCATTTAAGATTCATTTAGATCTTAATTTTCTATATTAACAACATAATTAACATGTCAACACATATATTTCATTATTAATTTAGAAATGACAACAAATATGGAAATATAACAAATATAATAATTATAAACTATCATAAAACGCCAGTTATGTCATACATACATACAATCTACCCCCTCTCTCTCTATCTCTCTACACACATATATATATATATATATATATATATATATATATGTGTGTGTGTGTGTAGATATATATATAAATATACATACATACTTACACACACACACACACATATATATATATATATATATATATATATATATATATATATATATATATATATATATATATATGTATATATATATGTATATATATATATATATATATATATATATATGTGTGTATGTATATATATATATATATATATATAAATATATATATATATATATATATATATATATATATATATATGTGTGTGTGTGTGTGTAAGTATGTATGTATATTTATATATATATATATATATATATATATATAAATATATATATATATATGTATATATATATATATATATATATATATATATATATAAATATATATATATATCTACAGACACACATAAATGAATGCATATATACATATATACTAACACATACACATGCATGCATATATATATATATATATATATATATATATATATATATATATATATATAACACTACAGCCTCGCTGTGAGAAATTAAACATGCAAAAAACCTCTCTAACTCTTGACGTATATAGAAAGATGGGAGGGTTGCTATTGTATGTCAAACAGTTCGCTCGTTTCCCATCAACGCCTGCAAAGAGTAATTGCTGTCTGGACCTCTTTTGTATTTGGAACCAGATTCTGCCGTTTTAACCCTGCAAAATCGGGAGAAGTGTATCTCGCTTGAGGAGGAAGGACGTCCTTGAGGTGGGATGACTAATGCAGCGACTGGCGTTGGCTGTT
>OZ024757.1:14266001-14281001 GCA_964016885.1 Eledone cirrhosa
ATGTACTGAAGGACAATGTAGAGACAAAAATATAGTGTACATAGTTGAGACAGCCCGTAGTGTAGGGGAACGGATAAATGAACACTGGCGAGACCTTCAAGATAGTAAAGAATCATCTGTACTCTACCAACATGCTAAAATAGAACACAAGGGTAAATTAGAGAACATAGAATTAAAAATCGAATCTACACACAGAAAAGACGCAATGTTTAGACAAATTACAGAGGCAATAAACATAAAAGAATTACAACCAAAATTAAATAGAAAATATGAGTGGAACAGCAACATCACAACTTACAATTAAGGACAAAATGAAAACACACACACACATAGAACAAACAACCAACCAGTAACATGTAAATAAACAAATAAATAAATGAACATAAGCACACACAGACACCCGGATGTGGCGCATGCGCAGACTGAGCACACAACACACAGAAACAAAATGGCGTAGGACAGAACAAAGGAGAGGCACAGAAACAAAGAAAGGAATCCCCAGTCACTGAAGAGGTCACAGAGTGTGTGACGAAAGAACTATGACGATAATTATATATATATATATATATATATATATATATATATATATATATATATATATATATATATATATATATATATAAAACAACCATCTGGTTGTGGAACCAACCAACCAACGAGAAATTTATAAATTTATAAATTTATTATAAATTTATTATAATAAATTGAAGTGAAAGCAACTGGTGCGTGTGTTTCTTATTGGCAACATGACCCTCCCAAAGTATAACAATATCGGTTTCAACACACGATTTCAGATAAAGAATCTTGCTAAACAAATTCAGAAACGAAATATATATATATATATATATATATATATATATATATATATATATATATATATATATATATATATATATATATATGATATTATATATATGTATATATACATAAGATATAATATATATATATATATACATAAGATATAATATATATATATATATATATGATATTATATATATGTATATATATATACATAAGATATAATATATATATATATACATATATATATATATATTATATCTTATGTATATATATATACATATATATAATATCATATATATATATACATAAGATATAATATATATAAATGTGTGTGTGTATAAATAATATATATATGTATATAAAAATGTATATGTATATATATATATATATATACACACACACATATATATATATATGTGTGTGTGTGTGTATAATGCCGTAACTCCTGATAGAGTCGTAGGAGCGCCGTATTGACATACACCACTCCTTGCGCATTTCATTTTAAACCTGGTGGAGCCCATCCCTTTTCAGGCCTATATATATATATATATATATATATATATATATATATATATATAGGGAAAAAAGATGAAATCGAAAATGCAACTGGAGTCTTTTTAAGAATATTTATTCTTAAAAAGACTCCAGTTGCATTTTCGATTTCATCTTTTTTCCTTATACTTTCACTCGTGTAGGACATCTCGTTTTTTTTTTTCATTTTGTGAAAAAACCCTCATTTTCTAATATATATATATATATATATATGCAAAAGTTCTATTTAAATTGTTGGGATACAACAAGTAAATATTTTATAACTGATATAAAGCACTCGACAAGTATTTGGAGTAGATATACGATATTAATAATTGGAAACTATATTTGTAAAACCTGTCTGATGGTTTGATATCTCTCTGTTGCTTTCCTCTGTTTTCTTATTTTTTCCTTTTTTCTTCTTTTCTTTCCTCTTTTTCTTTATTTATCTCTCCCTTTTTCTCCACGCTTTTCTCTCTCACTCCGTTTTTTCTCCACGCTTTTCTCTCTCTCTCCGTCTTTTGTAATTGTCCTTAACACTAAGACTTACTAAAATAATATAAACAAACCACTATCCTGATGTCCTCCAAAAGTAATGGTCGCATTTTGAAAGGGTACGTCAATGCTTATTTGTAAAACTGATATATATTGTATTTTGTCTGATGAAGGCATACCATAATTTAACTTGGTATCCTTGAAATATGTATAATGAAATAAATATGGTTTTATAAATATAGTTTCCATTTATTAATATCGTATATATATATATATATATATATATATATATATATATATATATATATATATATATATATATATAGTGATAGACAAAGAACGCGATAAAATATTTAAAAACTGACGAAGACATGAAATACAAAATGCTGATAATCTGGAATTGTTACAAAGTCACCAGTCCCCTTTGCCTCCAAGTACGAGGAAAGAAAGAAGTTATTGTCAAAGCAAGAGGAGGGTCTGGCCTAAATGTTTGCAGCATGGCGTTGATGGATCTCCGTCGGATCTGACGATGAGTGTTGCTAGTGTTTGATCAACGGAACGAACTGCTCCTGAAATCAATGTGTAATTGATTGAGCATTTCACAGACACGTGCACGCCTTAGCTTGATTCTTAGAGAGAGAGAGATTATGTTTGACAAGCCTGGCCCTTTGAACTTTCTGGTACAACCCCATTTTTCCGGCAATAATAAAAACAAAACAAAAACAATAACATCAGCTGCAACCACAACAACAACAAAAATAACAACTCCAGCAACAACAACAATAACAGCTGCAATAATAACTTCAACAATAACAACAGCTGCCACAATAACCACAACAATCCAGGGTTAACATAATATGCTACGAATGTGTTTTAATTTCTGTTACACACGTCTAATGATAAGGGAGAGAGGGTGGGAGAGAAGGAGGGGGCGATGGGATGAGGGAGAGAGAAGGGGAGTAAGAGAGATGGGACAAGGGAAAGATGAGACAAGAGAGAGATGAGGCGAGGAAGAGAATTAGAGAGAAAGAGGGGTAGTTAGAGAGAGAAATGAGACGAGAAAGAGAGCGAGAGATGAGACGAGAGTGAGAGATCGGACGGGGGGAGGATGCGGTGAATTCTTTCACTAATTTCGCAAAACATATTTTTTTAAAAATGAAATTGGATTTAAAAGGAATAATCATTAAATGAAATTAAATTTAATTCAATTAAAATTATTGGTTTTTATCTTTTACCAAACAACATCTTCACCCCCGCCACCGCCACTAACTTTTCGAACCCCCCCACCACCACCTCGACCACCACCAGTACTAACTTTTCGACCCCCCCCCCCCTCAACCACCACCACCATCAGCACCAATACTAACGCTACTTCCACAACCACCACCTCGATCACTCCTCCCACCTTCACCCCCCCCCCTCATATCGGCCACCGGCACCACCACTACCACCAACAACACGTCGGCCATCACATAGACACATGCACTGTTAACGTATTTCCCAGGGAGATTCGGCGTGATACAGTGTCTGATAAGGCTGGTCCTTTTATTACAAATACCAGACCTGCCATCCTCTAAAAACCCAAACAGGGAGTACCATGAAAAAAAGTGCCTCAAAATGAGGCAAAATGGCGGAGATTTTACAAAATGAAAGCTATACCCATTTTCACAATAGAAGACATCTCTCACTCACCCCAAAGTGGGTGGGAGATCTTCCCGTCGGACGGGGGAGAATTGACAGGTCTGAAATACAACTAATTTTTGCTAGCTGAGTGGACTGAACCGACGTGAAATGAAGTGTCTTGCTCAAGAACACAACACGTCGCCAGCTTGAAGTGCTCCAGACCCCACCAATGTATAAATCCAACCATGGCTAGGAGGGGATATTTGGCTGTTATTTATTTCTAAATGAACTTGAGACCATGTAGAGCAGCTGTCGCCAACCTTTCGGTTCTCACGGACCACTAAAACCATAATTTAAAATCCCGTGGACTACTAATATGAATTTTTTTAAAAAGATAAATACATTTGTAAAATAATGATCAGAGAACTTCCATTTTATTAAACAATACTGAAGCGTACGTATGTCATATTGCCGATAGATGATACATATGTGTAAAATAATGATCAGAAAACTTCCATTATATTAAACAATACTGTAGTGTACGTGTGTCATATTATCGATAGATAATACATATTTGTAAACATTTTTCATGGATGTTAGTTCTTTACTGAGGAGAAACATTTTTTAGGGGTGTTATAAAATATATTTTAACCAAATATTATTTTGATTCTATTATTAATAAAACATAAAAATTGCAAATGTCCACATTTTTCTGCGGACCACCGGTGGGCTGCAGACCACTGATGTGGAGGCTTGATAGTTGGTTCGGTAAATAAATTGTTCGAAGACTATATGTCCTTATATCCCTTCGTTGATAACTACGATTTCAAAGAGAATTTTCTGGAAAAAGAGAGAAAAATACAAAATAAAAACCAGAAGATAAACAACAATTAAACACGATAATCAAAATAGATTCCACCTTAAAATTGTTTAGACATTGATAGAGAGAAAAAATGTTTTTAAATAAGTCAATAAAAAATCTTTTGCTTCTTACTGTTTCTTTAAAAATTTTTTTTTAATTATCCGAACAAAATATAAGATGATGTTGAATGAAAATATCCTCAAAGCTAAACTATTTCAGTGATTTAAATTCATTAAATTCAATTACAATATATTAGCTTCAAATAATTGTATTTGCCATATTTAGCAATCTTTGCAAGCAGAAGACACCAAAGAGTTGTTGTTGTGGTTGTCATGCTGGAGTGAACGAGTTCGTGAGTGAATGAGTTAGTGAGAGGATGAGTTTGTGAATGAGTCAGTGAATAAGTTAGAGAATGATTTTGGAGAGGGAGTGAACGGGTTAGTGAGTGAATGAGTTAGTGAGAGGATCGAATGAATAGATAAATGAGTGAGTGAGTGAATGAACGAGTGAGTGAGTCAGTGAATAAATTAAGGAATGATTTAGAGAGGAAGTGAACGAGTTAGTGAATGATTGGATGAGTTAGTGAACGAGCGAGTGAATGAATAGATAAGTGTGTGAATGAATTAGTGAACGAGTAAATGAACACATAAGTGAGTCAGTGAATAAGTTAGTGAATGAGTTAGTAAGTAACTGAATGAATGGGTTAGTAAGTAATTTAGTGAATGAGATAGTGAGTGAGTGAATGAATGTTAACAAAATAGAATATTCTTAATTTTCCTGAATATAATAAAAAACAAAAATAGAAATAAAAATACTTACTTTGAGCCAAAATTAGAAATTATTATTATTTATGCTGATATTTGGTACATAACTTAACAAAGGTTTTTACATGAAATTATGATGGAAGCTTTCTAGATAAATATCAATATTTTAACCTTTTCGTTGCCAAATTTCTAATGAAAAACACTACCCATAATTTTCAAATAATTTTGAAAATAATCAATAATTTGGAAGGATTTAGTAAAATAACATTTTCATTATTAAATTAATATTTCGAACACAAGCAAAAGGTTCTGATATAAAATTATGATGGAAGGGTTTTAGATGAAACAGTTTTGTATGGTAGAAGCAGGAAGGGTTTCAGACGGTTTGGTGCCAAAGAGGTTAAGATTTGAGGTAGATTTGACTACTGCTTCTAGCAGGACAACTACACTCGTAGAAGCCCCACGATGGTGGTGATGTTGTTGATAATGATAATTGTTTCTACTTTAGGCACAAGGCCAGCAATTACCCAGTGCATTAAATGATAATGACGGTGAGAAAGAGAAAGGGAGGGAGTGGTGGATTGTGATGATGATGATGGTGATGATAATGATGATGTGGAGGAGGGGGAATGTTGGGGGTGAGGAGGATGTGATAATTGTTGTGACGTTAAGTTTAGCTTTCTCATCTCTTTCATTAAATAGAACAAAGATTTTGAAATATCTTCAAAGGGATTTCGGCACCACACCTCCCCCCACTCCACCTCCACCACCACCTCCAACTTTATCTCACTCCACCTCCAATTCCACCACCACCTCCAGCTTTACCTCACTTAGACTCCACCACCACCACTATCTCTAACTGTACCTTACCCCGACTCCATCACCACATCCCACCTCATATCGTCCCCCATTGTTTTTTCTTCATATCTCTCTGTCTTTTCTCTCCTCCTTTTCTCTCCTCCTTTTCTCTCCTCCTTCTCTCTGTCTCCAGCTCTCTTGTACGTGCGTTATCTCAACCAACGCCGCCATCACCACCACCACCATCATCAACACCAACAACACCAACACCACCACCAACAGCACAAACACCACTACTAACACCATCACCAACACCACCATCACCAACACCAACAACACCACCATCACCACCACCAACAACAACACAAGCACCATTACTAACACCATCACCAACACCACCATCACCAACACCAACAACACCACCATCACCAACACCAACAACACCACCATCACCACCACCAACAACACCATCACTACCAACACCAACACCACCAACACCACCAACAACAACAACACCATCATCACCACCGACACCACCAACACCACCACCAACAGCACGAACACCACTACTAACACCATCACCAACACCACCATCACCAACACCAACAACACCACCATCACCAACAACACCACCATCACCAACACCAACAACACCACCATCACCAACAACACCACCATCACCAACACCAACAACACCACCATCACCAACACCAACAACACCACCATCACCACCACCAACAACACCACCATCACCACCACCAACAACAACACCATCACTACCAACACCACCACCAACATCACCACCACCAACACCACCAACAACAACAACACCATCATCACCACCGACACCACCAACACCACCACCAACAGCACAAACACCACTACTAACACCATCACCAACACCACCACCACCAACACCAACAACAACACCATCACTACCAACACCACCAACAACAGCACCATCACCAACACCAACAACACCACCATCACCAACACCACCACTACACCACAATCATCAACATCACCACCACCATCACCACCACCATCACCACCACTACTACCACCACCACCACCACCACCATAACAACAACAATAATAATATTGTCACATTGTGGCGGTGAAACATGAAAGACAATTTTCGATTTAAAAAAGCTGGCCGTGGTAACAACAGCAACCACAATAACATAAACAACAACAATTACCACAATAACAACTACAACAACAGCAGCCATAACAACTACAACAACAACAGCAGCCATAACAACTACAACAACAATTACCACAATAACAACTACAACAACAACGGCGAGTAGCCACAACAACAACAACAACAGTAACAACAGTATCAAAAGCAAAACATCAACAGTGACTACCACCATGGTAACAACCACAACAACAGCAGAAATTAGCGATTTCTTGTTTAGGTTGAAGCCAGCAGTATCGACTCCAGTTTTTTACTGGTACTTAGTTTTATCGACCTCGGAAAGAGGAATAAAAAAAGATAAAGTTGAATTCGACACGATTTGAACTTAAAATGTAAACAGTCCATTCCCTCTCCTGGTCAATTTCTTCCAGAGAAAGAAATAAAGGAATACATATATATATATATATATATATATATATACACACACACGCATATATACACACACGCATATATATATATATATGATGGAGATTATAGCTAAATATTAATGTTCATTTAAGTTATTCAAATTGATATTATTGGGCACCCACTGAAGATTTATAAGAACCCACTTGCATGAGAATCCATTGATCTTAGGCAAGCTTCTACATAACATGGTGGGTAATATTTCACCCACCATGTAGAAATCTTATAATGAAACGATCGTATGGGGAATGAGATTTTAATATATCTCATATAAAATAATTGTTTCTACTTTTGGCACAAGGCCAGCAATTTACCAGTGTATTACTGGTACTTTATTTTATCAACCCCATAAGGATGAAAGGCAAAGTTAACCTCGGCGGGATTTGAACTCAGAATGGCAAGGGCCGTAACTCTATACGTCAAAGCATGGCGTCCGACCCTCTACCGATACTGCCAATCCACCTATCTCATATAAAACAATACAATATAGTTAGCACTCCAAACGTTTAATTGGGAATATACTCCGGTATTTCCTAATGTTTGTTGAGTGAGATGGAAATTGGTCGGAGTATCGCTAATAGCTTTCTCCGTTTATGTATATATATATTTATATATACATATATATATATATATATATATATATATATATATATATATATATATATATATATATATATATATATATATATATATATATATATATATATATAGTAGAATAATCGAGTATCGAAAAATCGGCGCACGAGTTCACGATAAACAAAATTCGAAATGAGCGGCAGAGGGCTCAATAATTCAGATAAATCAGAGCTATAGCTATCGTTAAAATACCGACACACATAGAACATGTCTAAAATCAACCATACGACCGAAAAATTACGATCTGGAAGATTCGGGACACTCAGAATATATATATATATATATTTATATATACATATATATATTTATATATACATATATACATATATATATATATATATATATATATATATATATATATATATATATATATATATATATATATATATATATATATATATATATATTTATATATACATATATATATATAGTTCACACTGTAAATGTGGTTGGTGTTAGGGAAAGGTATCCAGCTGTAAAAAAAACCTGCCAGAGACGCTTCCGTGCGATCGAGACGTGGTCTCCCGACCATTCCCGCATCAAATGGAGCAAAACCGTCTAACCCATGCTAGCATGGAAGATAGATGTTTGGACGATGATGATGATGATGATATATATATATAGGGTGTCCACAAAAATGTATGCACCTTTTGACTACCTGTAAAGGAAATATTTATTAGAAATATTTATTAGAATAACGCTTGAATGTATTTTTTGGGGACACCCTGAATATATATATCTATCTATCTAAGGCGGGTAAAATTCCCGAGATCCATGGACGAGTTCTCTCCAGCGGTCTCTGTCCCTCATTATCGCTGCCATATCCTGCATCTCCAACAAACCAGTGTCTGTCCTTAGGGCATCAACATATGTTAACCTTGGTCTTCCTCTTCTAGTGTGTCCATGTAGGGGCTCCCAAAGGAGCACTGAGTGCAATGTCAACTCTGGATGTCGGTGAGCATGTCCAGCCAACCTCAGTCTCCTCTGTGTCACTTTTGAGCTGACTCTTGGGATGCCCCCATACAGCTCTGAGTTTTTCATCCTCAGTGTATACTGATTAATGTTCAGAGCCATCCTCAGCATTCTCGTGTAGCACCCATCCACCATCTGAGTGAGTTTCTTGGTCAGTGTCCAAGTCTCAGATCCATACAGCAGCACAGACTCCACTACAGCAATGAAGAGGCGGATTTTCAGGTCTCTACGAAGGTCCGACTTCCACACCGATCTCAAGCTGTGGCACGCCGCCCAGGCCTTGCTCTTCCTCTCAACCACATCATCTTCCGTATTCCCAATCTTTGCTCCCAAATACAGGAAGTCCTCAACCAATTCCAGCAGCTTCCCGCCTACATTAGTGATACCCTCTGGCTTCTCAACATTCTCTACCAGATATTTTGTTTTAGTCTCATTCATTCTCAGCCCCACACTCATCGACACAGTCTCAACCTCCCGCATCAAATCCTCTACCTCCTTCACTGTATTTGTCACCAAAACTATGTCGTCGGCAAATTCAGCATCCGATACCTTTTTCGCCCTAACTCTCCTGCTCTGAGCCGGTGCTACAGTAAAGCCAGAGTCCTGGTGTTTCTCCAGTGCAAGGCGCATACAATAGTCCACTACGATGATAAAAAGGTAGGGAGCCAATGTATCTCCCTGGAGCACTCCAGCCAGTATCTCAAAGAACTCTGTCATCCCATCAGGTGTAATGACTTGGGCTTTGGTGTTGGTGTAGAGCAGTGATATCAGGTCCACTATCTTCTTGGGGATTCCATAAGCCTGTAAGATCTTCATCAGGCAGTAACGGTCCACAGAATCAAAGGCCTTCCTAAAGTCAATGAAAACCATGACCGCAGAAAGGCACTTTGCTCTAGCTCCCTCTAATATCCTCCTCAGCATCAGGATGTGACTGGTGGTTGATCTACCCTCTCTGAAGCCGTTCTGGTTGTCCCTGAGCTTCTTCTCCATCTCAGGCTGGATCCTGTTAAGAATCATCCTGTTGAGGGTCTTTGCCACAAGTGACGTCAGTGAGATCCCTCGGTAGTTGTTGGTGTTAGAGAGATCTCCCTTCTTTGGCACTGGGACGATGTTACTGATCCTCCACTGATTCGGGGCAACTCCTTTCTCCAGTGCCCCGTTACAGAACCCCAGGATGATATCATCAAAATCACACCTCTTCATCACCTCTGATGCCACTCCATCTTCTACATGAGCCTTGCCCTCCTTGACCTTCTTCTTGGCTCCCTGAAGCTCCTCTCTGGTGAAGGGCTCTGTCTCAACATCCAGTTCCTCAGACAGCCGCCTGATCTCCCCAGTGCTCTGGGCTGTGGAGGGTGGCTCTCCTAGTAGGGTCCTAAAATGGTCTAGCCATTTCCTCTTCCTATCCTCGGGCCCCGTTCCCTGGATCTGACTCGAACACCTTCTCTTCCTCCCTGTGATCTCGTTGATGATCATCCAGCTCTCCTTACATCCAGATCTGTCAACCGCTCTCTCCACACTTCTGATCTTCTCTATCAGTGCCTCCTCTCTGACCTCAGTGTAAGCGGTACAGAGCTCTTCCCTCATCACCTCCACAGTCTCCATCCTCTCCTCCGTAGGATCAGCATAGAATTGGTCCCTGGCAGCTTTCAGGTGTTCTCTGGCTGCACACACTTTTGGGTTTGCAGAGCTGACGTGCTTCCCTTTGTTCTTTTTCCTCGGCACCAGGGTTTCACTTGCTTCCGCCACTGCATTGGTGAAGTGCCCGTACCTCCTCGTCACACTCTCCTCAGTCCATCCAATCTCTCTCTCCTCTGACTCTTCACACAGAGCACTAAACCTGTTTCTCACTTCCACTGTGAACCTCTCCTGTAGCTTATCATCTTCCTTGAAAGCTCCCCAGTCATAGATTGTTCTCCGGGGCTGAACCTTGCTGTTTCTTAAGCTCACGCGGACCTCACTCATAACAAGCCGGTGGTCACTACCCAGTGTACTGAAATAGCTGTATGGTTCCGTGTTCAGAACACTATTCCGCCACTTTTTCCTCACCAGAATGAAATCAATCTGGGACTTGGACAGGTGCATATCTGAGATGTAGGTCCACATCTTCCCCAGATTCTTCCTAAACCTTAGGTTGGTCGCCATCAAGTTCGCCTCCAGCAGGGTGTCTCTCAGTAGTCTTCCATTTCGGTTGGTGTTGTTATGGAAGTACCAGCAAGGATCTTCACTGCCCTCCTTACTCAGATGTGCATTGAAGTCCCCCAAAACAAGCAGGATATTGTGTGCCTGAGTGGTGTTGAAAGCTCTACACACCTCCTCATGGAACTCTTCCGCATTCACATCACTGTCCCCCTCGGTTGGACTATAGGCTGAGATGACTGTCAGTCTTGGGTTTCCATTGAAGGTCACCCTCAACACTCGCGGGGAGATAGACATTATTTCCCTCACCAACAGATTGGTTTTTGCACTGAACACAAAACCCACTCCTCCTACTGCAGCATTGGTTGTGTTCTACACTGCCGATGTAGTGATGAGATGGCTCTTTCTCCCGATCATCACACTCCTCACGGGCTCATCGTGTAGAATCCTGTGTTCTTGGATCGCAAGTATCTGTATACCACTCTCCTCGAACAGATGTCCCAACTCCTCTCGCTTCTCCAGCGTCCGAATAGTCCTCACATTCAAAGTGCCCATTTTGATGGCTCTTCTGCAGGACAAAACTGCATTCTTTATATTTGTCTCAGAGACAGCTGATCCATCATCCACTGGCCCTCTCTGTGGCTCTAAGCCAGCAGAGTCATGACGACCAGGCTGCTCCTTGACAGTGTAATTAGGGGCTCTAACCCTAGTGCTGTTAGATCGACTCTCCATATTTCTTTTCAATGGCTGACAATACCTTACCGGCGCCACTCGAATAAGGTAGTTATTTAACCCATAAATGGAGCCCTAACAGGTACTACCACCCCGGGCCAGGGCAGACCTGGGAGTCATGACAACTAAGGGGTAACTCCACATACCCCACATCTCCTGAACTCCCGAACTGGAGCCTTGCCACTGGATGTAGTTTAATGTCATACCCAGGACATAATATATATATATACATATATAATTATGTAAAAATTGCCTCCTATTTTGACTTTTCATTTTTTAACACTCTCTCTCTCTCTCTCTCTCTCTCTCTCTCTCTATATATATATATATATATATATATATATATATATATATATATATATATATATATATATATATATATATATATATATATATATATTTCGTTTCTGAATTTGTTTAGCAAGATTCTTTATCTGAAAACGTGTTTTGAAAGCGATATTGTTATGCTTTGGGAGGGTCATGTTGCCAATAAGAAACACACGCACCAGTTGCTTTCACTCCAATTTATTATAAATTAAATTTATAAATTTAAGAATTTGTAAATTTCCGGTTGGTTGGTTCCATAACCAGATGATTGTTTATATATTGTCAAAGTTCTTTCGTCACACATTCTGTGACCTCTTCAGTGATTGGGGATTCTTTTCTTTGTTTTTGTGCCTCTCCTTTGTTCTGTCCTACGCCATCTTGTTTTGATGGCGTAGGACAGAACAAAGGTGAGGCACAAAAACAAAGAAAAGAATCCCCAGTCACTGAAGAGGTCACAGAATGTGTGACGAAAGAACTTTGACAATATATAAACAATCATCTGGTTATGGAACCAACCAACCGGAAATTTACAAATTCTTAAATTTATAAATTTAATTTATAATAAATTGGAGTGAAAGCAACTGGTGCGTGTTTCTTATTGGCAACATGACCCTCCCAAAGCATAACAATATATATATATAGTAAAAAATTGAACGGGAACAAAACAGAGAGGCAGTACGAACAAAGGTTTATTAGTTTCACGCTCTTGAGAGTGGGGTGGTGGTATATATATACACCTACACGGCCTTTGTAAAACTTCTCGAAACATAGACAATCTCATATGAAATACACAGATGACATCACTGTCACACGCTCTCACCGTACTCTCGACATCGCTGAAGCGTTAATTTGAGGTGAGAATTTGTTGTATTATTCAACAGGTCGAGCAACCGCGAAAAGACTCTCTCGTTGGTTTCCTGACAGGCAGTCAAACACACAATGGTGGGCAAGTTAAGTTGGTCTAGTGACCTAATCAAACATTCAACACCGTAACAAGCTTAATTTTCTCACATCAAACCAACCAAGCAACAAACTATCAACCATTTTTCAGTGAAACATCCCCATTGTCACCATCTACCCATATATGTATCTGTCTGTCTATCTATATACCTACTCATCCATCTATATATGCATCTATCTACCCGTCCATCTGTCTGTCTATCTATCTATCTATCTATCTATCTATCTATCTATCTATCTATCTATCTATCTATCTACCCGTCCATCTAACTAACTATCTATCTACCCATCTCTCTATATGTCTGTCTGTTAATCTATCTATGCATCCAGTTGTCAGCCGAATCCATCGTGAGGATCAACCCGCCGCCTTCATTTAAGAATGAAGGAGAGGCGGTCTTCCTCTGTCTGGTGGCTATGGCAAAAGAGGTTAAAAGGACTGAGGGCAAGCACCTTTCTCTCCGGACAACAACTCATCCCCTTCTTTAAGTACCACTTCAGAAGGAAGGTGAGAGTGGAGAGAGAGCTGTTACACCCCAGTAAATTCGCTGAAAGGTGGGTGACTGTGGCGACAATGGCCCGAGTGAATGGGCCTTCTCTGTATATAAACCTGTAGGTTGAAGAAGACAAACAGGGGGAAGACAGGAACACCTACAAAACGTGTTCCTGGTGTTGAGGGTTGTTCTATCCACGGGGTGTAAAACAACCCCGCAGTAGCGTTACCCCCTCCCTCTAATGGGAATTTCAATTGTTTTATTTTTATATAGTTTATTGTTATTTATCATTGTTAGAGATTTTATGTAAACCCCCGCCGTCACGTCTTGTAATGTCCCATTTTTGTACGCCCCTGTGGCAAATAAAGAAAGATATCTATCTGCCTGTCTGACTATCAATCTATCTGCCTGTCTGTCTATCTATCTACTTACCCATCTATCTATATATCTACCTATCTGTCTTTCTGTCTACCCAACTTTCTAACTACTTAACTCCCTATCTACATACCTACACAAACACACATGCATACACACATACACACAGACACACACATACACATACTTACACACACACACAAACACACACACACATACACACTTAAACATACTTAAACACACATATACATACACATACTTACACACACACACACACACACACACATACACACTTACACATACTTAAACACACATATACATACACATACTTACACACACACACACACACTTACACATACTTAAACACACATATACATACACATACTTACACACACGCACACACACATACACACTTACACATACTTAAACACACATATACATACACATACTTACACACACACACACACATACACACTTACACATACTTAAACACACATACATACACATACTTACACACACACACAAACACACACACACACACACACATACATACTTACACACACACACACACACACACACAGACCCACAGACAGGTATCTCTGTTGTTATGTAACTGCCCCAACTTGTACGTTGTTTTATCCTCTGTTGTTCAACTTCTTCCTGTGGTGATATCCGCTTCAGTTGGTTTCGTCAGACGACACGGTGTGTCTTACAGGAGATTCATTGAAACTGTTTGGCTCAGATCAAATTTGCCTGGACAGGGGGGGGGGGACAGACAGACAATGTGAGCCTTGTTACTAAATAACTCTTTATTAATTGAATCACTCAATAGTTGTTAGTTGTTCTTCTTCCTGCCTAATATATATACACCTGTGTATGTATGTG
>OZ024757.1:14286001-14288501 GCA_964016885.1 Eledone cirrhosa
CCCCCCCAAAACTGTAAACACACTTTGAATACCTATACAGGCAATATTTATTAGAATGCTGTTGAGGTGTGTATACATTTTTGGGACACCATTTATATATATATATATATATATATATATATATTTATATATATATATATATCCCTTTCTCTCTCTCCCTCTCTCCTCGCTTTCGAAAAAACCGGCTGTGTTCCGACCAGTAATAAACTCCCCCAAGTTTAAAATCCTTAAGGCATGCCTTGTATCAGTATACGACCCCTACGATTCCTTCAACAATTAGGTTTCTCTTTACTTTACCTTCTGAGTGCAAATCCAGCTGCCTTTCATCTTCCAGGGTCGATAAGCTAAAGTACCAGTAAAGTCATGGGGTCGATCTAATCGCCCTTCTTCTTCCCGTGCAAATTGTTGATCTAGTCCTTAAAATTCGAAAACATTTTTATCATTGTTATTTAACCCTAGGTTACTTTCTATCAAGCAGATTGGGGGCGTTCCAGCCCTAACCAAACAGCATATTCATATATCTGGCAATACATTTCCCAAGGTGCTCTCCTTTTTAAACTCGATTACGTGTAGTTTAAAGGAGTTTGGTTGCTATTTCTAAAAAAGATCGTTCAACTTGTATTATTTTCTTTTTTTTCAGCTATTTGACAACGGCCAAGCTGGGGGCACTTTGTCGATCTAATCGATCTTATGGACACCAGTAAACCTTTTTTTATTTTCGAGTCGGGTATGTATTTTACTGATCATTTTGTGTCGAACCGCTAATTTACGGAACAGAAGCACAGACAGACACTTTTCAATATATGTTTTTTTTTTCAAAGTTTTGGCTCTGGCTTAATCACCAGGAGGCACTGCTGTATAAGGGATCAGTTAGACAAAATAATAATAATAATTATTATTATTATTTCTACTATATGCACAAGGCCAGCAATTTTGGGAGAGTTCATTACTTATGTATATATATATATATATGTATAAATTAATATGTATGTGATGAAACACAGATACCAACACATCTGTATATATATATTGCAAAAGAAAAATTTAGCCAGATTGAAGTATATATGTCCATATCGATTTAAAATAATAAATCAACGGAGACGAACTGTATTGCCAAGAGGCCGTGATGTTTAGACACATTTAAATTTCAAAATCAAACCTGTTCCGTAGATAAGTTTAGACTTTAAGATCCAAATATGTTTCGAGTTAAATAAGTGTAGGAATATCATGTCCTGCTCTCCTCAGTAAACATCCAGAGACAAATTGATATGCTTCACTTCTAAATAATTTAAAAGACTGCGTGACGCACATGGCTTTACAGTATCTAACTAGTCTCATAACCGTACTGCTAGAAATAACAGTCGTATATATGAGGCGGCTTGCAGCTCAAACTAGGAGCAGTTAAAATTAATAAGGTAATGAATTCTTTTACAATGGAATCAGCTCGAAGGAGGAAAAATATCCCCTGAGCAGTGTATAAATTAA
Source organism: Eledone cirrhosa (assembly GCA_964016885.1). Classification (NCBI taxonomy): domain Eukaryota; kingdom Metazoa; phylum Mollusca; class Cephalopoda; order Octopoda; family Eledonidae; genus Eledone; species Eledone cirrhosa. The sequence goes on from OZ024757.1 coordinate 14,287,487, forward strand.
TATGTATGTGATGAAACACAGATACCAACACATCTGTATATATATTGCAAAAGAAAAATTTAGCCAGATTGAAGTATATATATGTATGTATATATATATGTATGTGTATATATACATATATATGTATATGTGTGTCTCTATGTATATATATATATATGTGTGTGTCTCTATGTATATATATATGTGTGTGTGTCTCTATATATATATGTGTGTCTCTATGAATATATATGTGTGTGTGTGTGTGTATGTATATATGTGTGTGTATGTGTGGTCGGACTACCTTAAACGATTGTTAACTTATATATATATATATATTATATAAAGAGGGGGAATGGGGTAGAAGAGTGTAAACGAAAAAAGGGGCGATGAAATAAAACACCTGTCAAGTCCAGGGAGCTGTTATAACTGACTTTATTATTGTTATTTAGTCCCAGTTAAATATTGATCGAGCAGATTGAAGGCGTTCCATACGTGACCAAACCACATGTTTTTATATCTAAGAATAAATTGTCCAACATGCTCTTCCATTTTTGAAACCGATAACATGTAGTTTGAGTGCTATTTTGACATACCATCTAACTTCCCTTCGTAGTTCGTAGGGAAGTTAGACGGTTACACAGGTGAGCAATTTCTCTCTTATTTTTTTTTTATACTTGTTTTCAGTCATTAGGCTGCGGTCATGCTTGGGCACAGCCTTGATATTATTGACAATATTATTTGCAAGGTAGGTACGTATTTTACCAAACTCTTTTTGACGAACCGCTAGATAACGGAACGTAAACAGACACAATTCAATTTTATGCTTTTGATTTTAAAACTTTATGCTCTGGTTTAATCACCAGGAGGCACTGATGTATGGTGGAGAGGAAAGGCGATTAAATCGACCCCAGTGCTTGACTGGTACTTTATTGTATCGACCCCGTAAGGATGCAAGGCATAGTTAACCTCGGCGGGGTTTGAACTCAGACCGTAACTCTGTGCTACAAAACATGGTGTCCGACTCTCCACCGATACT
>OZ024757.1:14301001-14316001 GCA_964016885.1 Eledone cirrhosa
CCTACTTTTTTTCATATTAACCACTCTACTACCCCAAGTATCGAGTACTCTGATGAGTAATGATCTATCTGGTTTTTATATATATAACAAAGAAGGTGTGGTAAGATACCAGGTGGACCATAACGCACCAGAGTACTCGATACTTAGGGTAGTAGAGTGGGTAATAGAAAAAGAGTCAGGACCCCGACGACTGAGCTCCGGCCGTTTCGCGATATATATCTGGAGCGGGTAAAATTCCTGATATATATATATATATATAAATGTAATCTGAGTTTTTCGAATATTACTAATAACAGCCTCTTTTATAAGCCATGTCAGCAGAATGAGCCCCTCATTCTCTCTCTTGTGTTGTATTGAGCCATGTAGAGCGATAACTAGTTGTAAGTTATATATATATATTCATACACACACACACACATATATATATATTCATACACACACACACATATATATATATATATATATATATATTCATACACACACACACACACACATATATATATATATATATATATATATATATATTCATACTCACACACACACACATATATATATACATAAACGTATATATAAAGAGAGAGAGATATACAGAAAGAGAAGAGAGTTTAGCTTGATAGTTGGCTTGGCTGACATATTGACAGACCGAGAAGCTTGGCTGACATATTGACAGACCGAGAGGCTTGGCTGACATATTGACAGACCGAGAGGCTTGGCTGACATATTGACAGACCGAGAGGCTTGGCTGACATATTGACAGAGCGAGAGGCTTGGCTGACATATTGACAGAGCGAGAGGCTTGGCTGACATGTTGACAGACCGAGAAGCTTGGCTGACATATTGACTGACCGAGAAGCTTGGCTGACATATTGACAGACCGAGAAGCTTGGCTGACATATTGACAGACCGAGAAGCTTGGCTGACATATTGACAGACCGAGAGGCTTGGCTGACATATTGACAGGCCGAGAGGGTTAGCTGACATATTGACAGACCGAGAGGCTTGGCTGACATATTGACAGACCGAGAGGCTTGGCTGACATATTGACAGACCGAGAAGCTTGGCTGACATATTGACAAACCGAGAGGCTTGGCTGACATATTGACAGGCCCAGAGGCTTGGCTGACATATTGACAGAGCGAGAGGGTTGGCTGACATATTGACAGAGCGAGAGGCTTGGCTGACATATTGACAGACCGAGAGGCTTGGCTGACATATTGACAGACCGAGAAGCTTGGCTGACATATTGACAGACCGAGAGGCTTGGCTGACATATTGACAGACCGAGAGGCTTGGCTGACATATTGACAGGCCGAGAGGGTTGGCTGACATATTGACAGACCGAGAGGCTTGTCTGACATATTGACAGACCGAGAGGCTTGGCTGACATATTGACAGACCGAGAGGCTTGGCTGACATATTGACAAACCGAGAGGCTTGGCTGACATATTGACAAACCGAGAGGCTATGCTGACATATTGACAGACCGAGAGGCTTGGCTGACATTGACAGACCGAGAGGCTTGGCTGACATATTGACAGACCGAGAGGCTTGGCTGACATATTGACAGACCGAGAGGCTTGGCTGACATATTGACAGACCGAGAGGCTTGGCTGACATATTGACAGACCGAGAGGCTTGGCTGACATATTGACAGACCGAGTGGCTATGCTGACATATTGACAGACCGAGAGGCTTGTCTGACATATTGACAGACCGAGAGGCTTGGCTGAAATATTGACAGACCGAGAGGCTTGGCTGACATATTGACAGACCGAGAGGCTTGGCTGACATATTGACAGACCGAGAGGCTTGGCTGACATATTGACAGAGCGAGAGGCTTGGCTGACATATTGACAGACCGAGAGGCTTGGCTGACATATTGACAGACCGAGAGGCTTGGCTGACATATTGACATAGCGAGAGGCTTGGCTGGCATATTGACAGACCGAGAGGCTTGGCTGGCATATTGACAGACCGAGAGGCTTGGCTGCCATATTGACAGACCGAGAGGCTTGGCTGACATATTGACAGACCGAGAGGCTTGGCTGGCATTTTGACAGACCGAGAGGCTTGGCTGACATATTGACAGACCGAGAGGCTTGGCTGACATATTGACAGACCGAGAGGCTATGCTGACATATTGACAGACCGAGAGGCTTGGGTGACATATTGACAGACCGAGAGGCTTGCTGGCATATTGACAGACCGAGAGGCTTGGCTGACATATTGACAGACCGAGAGGCTTGGCTGACATATTGACAGACCGAGAGGCTTGGCTGGCATATTGACAGACCGAGAGGCTTGGCTGACATATTGACAGACCGAGAGGCTTGGCTGGCATATTGACAGACCGAGAGGCTTGGCTGACATATTGACAGACCGAGAGGCTTGGCTGACATATTGACAGACCGAGAGGCTTGGCTGACATATTGACAGACCGAGAGGATATGCTGACATATTGACAGACCGAGAGGGTTGGCTGACATATTGACAGACCGAGAGGCTTGGCTGACATATTGACAGAGCGAGAGGCTTGGCTGACATATTGACAGACCGAGAGGCTTGGCTGACATATTGACAGACCGAGAGGCTTGGCTGACATATTGACAGACCGAGAGGATATGCTGACATATTGACAGACCGAGAGGGTTGGCTGACATATTGACAGACCGAGAGGCTTGGCTGACATATTGACAGAGCGAGAGGCTTGGCTGACATATTGACAGAGCGAGAGGGTTGGCTGACATATTGACAGACCGAGAGGGTTGGCTGACATATTGACAGACCGAGAGGGTTGGCTGACATATTGACAGACCGAGAGGCTTGGCTGACATATTGACTGACCGAGAGGCTTGGCTGACATATTGACAGACCGAGAGGCTTGGCTGACATATTGACAGACCGAGAGGCTTGGCTGGCATATTGACAGACCGAGAGGCTTGGCTGACATATTGACAGACCGAGAGGCTTGGCTGACATATTGACAGACCGAGAGGGAAACTTAAAGAACATTTAAATAAGATCTCAAATGATTTCTATTTCCATTCCATCTTTCAAGAGTGCACCACTCCCCTCACCACCCAGGGGTCCCATTCGGCCTCATCACCCCTCCTCCCCTCGCTAATCTCCCTGTCTACTTACCATTTATCCACCATGTCTCTCACGACCATCAACCCTCGCTGATTACCATCATCATCATCCTCATCATCAAGTCCATACTCACACTTACAGACTGTTCGCAATCACCATAGACATAACTCAATCATACCCCACCCCCTCCATTGACATTCTACTAAGCCCCCCCCCCCCTTCTCGTTGTCATCATCATCATCATTATTCCCTCTCACATCCGACTGCATATCGCAAACTCATGCCACTACATCACACACTCTCTCTCTCTCTTCCCCATCACACCTACCTTTACCCTTCCACCTCCACATACTATCCTACCCACCACCACTACCATACACCCCCACCACCACACACTACTCCATCCACCACCATACAATACCCTGCTCCACCCACACCCTAACCCTTTACCTTTTAGAGTCAACAGTCATGTCAAGTTGTATATTTATTATGTCTGCCTTCAGTGTATGTGTATGGCTGGCTTCAGTGTGTGTATGGCTGTCTTCAGTGTGTGTATGGCTGTCTTCAGTGTGTGTATGGCTGTCTTCAGTGTGTGTATGTGTATGGCTGTCTTCAGTGTGTGTATGGCTGTCTTCAGTGTGTGTATGTGTATGGCTGGCTTCAGTGTGTGTATGGCTGTCTTCAGTGTGTGTATGTGTAAGGCTGGCTTCAGTGTGTGTATGTGTATGGCTGTCTCCAGTGTGTGTATGTGTATGGCTGTCTCCAGTGTGTGTATGTGTATGGCTGTCTTCAGTGTGTGTATGTGTAAGGCTGGCTTCAGTGTGTGTATGTGTATGTCTGTCTTCAGTGTGTGTATGTGTATGGCTGTCTTCAGTGTGTGTATGTGTATGGCTGTCTTCAGTGTGTATGTGTATGGCTGTCTTCAGTGTGTGTATGTCTATGGCTGTCTTCAGTGTGTGTATGGCTGTCTTCAGTGTGTGTATGTGTATGGCTGTCTTCAGTGTGTGTATGTGTATGGCTGTTTTCAGTGTGTGTATGGCTGTCTTCAGTGTGTGTATGGCTGTCTTCAGTGTGTGTATGTGTATGGCTGTCTTCAGTGTGTGTATGTGTATGGCTGTCTTCAGTGTGTGTATGTGTATGGCTGTCTTCAGTGTGTGTATGTGTATAGCTGTCTTCAGTGTGTGTATGTCTGTCTTCAGTGTGTGTAAGTGTATAGCTGTCTTCAGTGTGTGTATGTGTATGGCTGTCTTCAGTGTGTGTATGTGTATGTCTGTCTTCAGTGTGTGTATGTGTATGGCTGTCTTCAGTGTGTGTATGTGTATAGCTGTCTTCAGTGTGTGTATGTGTATAGCTGTCTTCAGTGTGTGTATGTCTGTCTTCAGTGTGTGTAAGTGTATAGCTATCTTCAGTGTGTGTATGTGTATGGCTGTCTTCAGTGTGTGTATGTCTGTCTTCAGTGTGTGTAAGTGTATAGCTATCTTCAGTGTGTGTATGTGTATGGCTGGCTTCAGTGTGTGTATGGCTGTCTTCAGTGTGTGTAAGTGTATAGCTATCTTCAGTGTGTGTATGTGTATAGCTGTCTTCAGTGTGTGTATGTCTGTCTTCAGTGTGTGTAAGTGTATAGCTATCTTCAGTGTGTGTATGTGTATAGCTGTCTTCAGTGTGTGTATGTCTGTCTTCAGTGTGTGTAAGTGTATAGCTATCTTCAGTGTGTGTATGTGTATAGCTGTCTTCAGTGTGTGTATGTCTGTCTTCAGTGTGTGTAAGTGTATAGCTATCTTCAGTGTGTGTATGTGTATGGCTGGCTTCAGTGTGTGTAAGTGTATAGCTATCTTCAGTGTGTGTATGTGTATGTCTGTCTTCAGTGTGTGTAAGTGTATAGCTATCTTCAGTGTGTGTATGTGTATAGCTGTCTTCAGTGTGTGTATGTCTGTCTTCAGTGTGTGTAAGTGTATAGCTATCTTCAGTGTGTGTATGTGTATGGCTGGCTTCAGTGTGTGTATGGCTGTCTTCAGTGTGTGTATGTGTAAGGCTGGCTTCAGTGTGTGTATGTGTATGGCTGTCTCCAGTGTGTGTATGTGTATGGCTGTCTCCAGTGTGTGTATGTGTAAGGCTGTCTTCAGTGTGTGTATGTGTATGGCTGTCTTCAGTGTGTATGTGTATGGCTGTCTTCAGTGTGTGTATGTCTATGGCTGTCTTCAGTGTGTGTATGGCTGTCTTCAGTGTGTGTATGTGTATGGCTGTCTTCAGTGTGTGTATGTGTATGGCTGTTTTCAGTGTGTGTATGGCTGTCTTCAGTGTGTGTATGGCTGTCTTCAGTGTGTGTATGTGTATGGCTGTCTTCAGTGTGTGTATGTGTATGGCTGTCTTCAGTGTGTGTATGTGTATGGCTGTCTTCAGTGTGTGTATGTGTATAGCTGTCTTCAGTGTGTGTATGTCTGTCTTCAGTGTGTGTAAGTGTATAGCTGTCTTCAGTGTGTGTATGTGTATGGCTGTCTTCAGTGTGTGTATGTGTATGTCTGTCTTCAGTGTGTGTATGTGTATGGCTGTCTTCAGTGTGTGTATGTGTATAGCTGTCTTCAGTGTGTGTATGTGTATAGCTGTCTTCAGTGTGTGTATGTCTGTCTTCAGTGTGTGTAAGTGTATAGCTATCTTCAGTGTGTGTATGTGTATGGCTGTCTTCAGTGTGTGTATGTGTATGGCTGTCTTCAGTGTGTGTATGTGTATGTCTGTCTTCAGTGTGTGTATGTGTAAGGCTGTCTTCAGTGTGTGTATGTGTAAGGCTTTCTTCAGTGTGTGTATGTGTAAGGCTGTCTTCAGTGTGTGTATGTGTATGGCTGTCTTCAGTGTGTGTATGTGTATGGCTGTCTTCAGTGTGTGTATGTGTATGGCTGTCTTCAGTGTATGTATGTGTATGGCTGTCTTCAGTGTGTGTATGTGTATGGCTGTCTTCAGTGTGTGTATGTGTATGGCTGTCTTCAGTGTGTGTATATGTATGGCTGTCTTCAGTGTGTGTGTATGACTGTCTTCAGTGTGTGTATGTGTATGGCTGTCTTCAGTGTGTGTATGTGTATGGCTGTCTTCAGTGTGTGTATGTGTATGGCTGTCTTCAGTGTGTGTATATGTATGGCTGTCTTCAGTGTGTGTGTATGACTGTCTTCAGTGTGTGTATGTGTATGGCTGTCTTCAGTGTGTGTATGTGTATGGCTGTCTTCAGTGTGTGTATGTGTATGGCTGTCTTCAGTGTGTGTATATGTATGGCTGTCTTCAGTGTGTGTGTATGACTGTCTTCAGTGTGTGTATGTGTATGGCTGTCTTCAGTGTGTGTATGTGTATGGCTGTCTTCAGTGTGTGTATGTGTATGGCTGTCTTCAGTGTGTGTATATGTATGGCTGTCTTCAGTGTGTGTGTATGACTGTCTTCAGTGTGTGTATGTGTATGGCTGTCTTCAGTGTGTGTATGTGTATGGCTGTCTTCAGTGTGTGTATGGCTGTCTTCAGTGTGTGTATGTGTATGGCTGTCTTCAGTGTGTGTATATGTATGGCTGTCTTCAGTGTGTGTGTATGACTGTCTTCAGTGTGTGTATGTGTATGGCTGTCTTCAGTGTGTGTATGTGTATGGCTGTCTTCTGTGTGTGTATGTGTATGTCTGTCTTCAGTGTGTGTATGTGTATGGCTGTCTTCAGTGTGTGTATGTGTATGGCTGTCTTCAGTGTGTGTATGGCTGTCTTCAGTGTGTGTATGTGTAAGGCTGTCTTCAGTGTGTGTATGGCTGTCTTCAGTGTGTGTATGTGTATGGCTGTCTTCAGTGTGTGTATGTGTATGGCTGTCTTCAGTGTGTGTATGTGTATGGCTGTCTTCAGTGTGTGTATGGCTGTCTTCAGTGTGTGTATGTGTATGGCTGTCTTCAGTGTGTGTATGTGTATGTCTGTCTTCAGTGTGTGTATGTGTATGGCTGTCTTCAGTGTGTGTATGTGTATGGCTGTCTTCAGTGTGTGTATGGCTGTCTTCAGTGTGTGTATGTGTAAGGCTGTCTTCAGTGTGTGTATGTGTATGTCTGTCTTCAGTGTGTGTATGTGTATGTCTGTCTTCAGTGTGTGTATGTGTATGTCTGTCTTCAGTGTGTGTATGTGTAAGGCTGTCTTCAGTGTGTGTATGTGTAAGGCTGTCTTCAGTGTGTGTATGTGTATGGCTGTCTTTAGTGTGTGTATGTGTATGTCTGTCTTCAGTGTGTGTATGTGTATGTCTGTCTTCAGTGTGTGTATGTGTATGGCTGTCTTCAGTGTGTGTATGTGTATGGCTGTCTTCAGTGTGTGTATATGTATGGCTGTCTTCAGTGTGTGTATGTGTATGGCTGTCTTCAGTGTGTGTATGTGTAAGGCTGTCTTCAGTGTGTGTATGTGTATGGCTGTCTTCAGTGTGTGTATATGTATGGCTGTCTTCAGTGTGTGTATGTGTATGGCTGTCTTCAGTATGTGTATGGCTGTCTTCAGTGTGTGTATGTGTATGGCTGTCTTCAGTGTGTGTATATGTATGGCTGTCTTCAGTGTGTGTATGTGTATGGCTGTCTTCAGTATGTGTATGGCTGTCTTCAGTGTGTGTATGTGTATGGCTGTCTTCAGTGTGTGTATATGTATGACTGTCTTCAGTGTGTGTATGTGTATGGTTGTCTTCAGTGTGTGTATGTGTATGGCTGTCTTCAGTGTGTGTATGGCTGTCTTCAGTGTGTGTATGTGTAAGGCTGTCTTCAGTGTGTGTATGTGTATGGCTGTCCTCAGTGTGTGTATATGTATGGCTGTCTTCAGTGTGTGTATGTGTATGGCTGTCTTCAGTGTGTGTATGGCTGTCTTCAGTGTGTGTATGTGTATGGCTGTCTTCAGTGTGTGTATATGTATGGCTGTCTTCAGTGTGTGTATGGCTGTCTTCAGTGTGTGTATGTGTATGGCTGTCTTCAGTGTGTGTATGGCTGTCTTCAGTGTGTGTATGTGTATGGCTGTCTTCAGTGTGTGTATGTGTATGGCTGTCTTCAGTATGTGTATGGCTGTCTTCAGTATGTGTATGGCTGTCTTCAGTGTGTGTATGTGTATGGCTGTCTTCAGTGTGTGTATGACTGTCTTCAGTGTGTGTATGTGTATGGCTGTCTTCAGTGTGTGTATGGCTGTCTTCAGTGTGTGTATGTGTATGGCTGTCTTCAGTGTGTGTATATGTATGGCTGTCTTCAGTGTGTGTATGGCTGTCTTCAGTGTGTGTATGTGTATGGCTGTCTTCAGTGTGTGTATGGCTGTCTTCAGTGTGATGTGTATGGCTGTCTTCAGTGTGTGTATGTGTATGGCTGTCTTCAGTGTGTGTATGGCTGTCTTCAGTGATGTGTATGGCTGTCTTCAGTGTGTGTATGTGTATGGCTGTCTTCAGTGTGTGTATGACTGTCTTCAGTGTGTGTATGTGTATGGCTGTCTTCAGTGTGTGTATGTATGGCTGTCTTCAGTGTGTGTATGTGTATGGCTGTCTTCAGTGTGTGTATATGTATGGCTGTCTTCAGTGTGTGTGTATGACTGTCTTCAGTGTGTGTATGTGTATTGCTGTTTAGTGGTGTATGGCTGTCTTCAGTGTGTGTATGTGTATGGCTGTCTTCAGTGTGTGTATATGTTATGGCTGTCTTCAGTGTGTGTGTATGACTGTCTTCAGTGTATGTATGTGTATGGCTGTCTTCAGTGTGTGTATGTTGTATGGCTGTCCTTCAGTGTGTGTATGTGTATGGCTGTCTTCAGTGTGTGTATATGTATGGCTGTCTTCAGTGTGTGTGTATGACTGTCTTCAGTGTGTGTATGTGTATGGCTGTCTTCAGTGTGGATGTGTATGGCTGTCTCAGTGTGTGTATGTGTATGGCTGTCTTCAGTGTGTGTATATGTATGGCTGTCTTCAGTGTGTGTGTATGACTGTCTTCAGTGTGTGTATGTGTATGGCTGTCTTCAGTGTGTGTATGTGTATGGCTGTCTTCAGTGTGTGTATGTGTATGGCTGTCTTCAGTGTGTGTATATGTATGGCTGTCTTCAGTGTGTGTGTATGACTGTCTTCAGTGTGTGTATGTGTATGGCTGTCTTCAGTGTGTGTATGGCTGTCTTCAGTGTGTGTATGTGTATGGCTGTCTTCAGTGTGTGTATATGTATGGCTGTCTTCAGTGTGTGTGTATGACTGTCTTCAGTGTGTGTATGTGTATGGCTGTCTTCAGTGTGTGTATGTGTATGGCTGTCTTCAGTGTGTGTATGGCTGTCTTCAGTGTGTGTATGTGTATGGCTGTCTTCAGTGTGTGTATATGTATGGCTGTCTTCAGTGTGTGTGTATGACTGTCTTCAGTGTGTGTATGTGTATGGCTGTCTTCAGTGTGTGTATGGCTGTCTTCAGTGTGTGTATGTGTATGGCTGTCTTCAGTGTGTGTATGGCTGTCTTCAGTGTGTGTATGTGTATGGCTGTCTTCAGTGTGTGTATGTGTATGGCTGTCTTCAGTGTGTGTATGTGTATGGCTGTCTTCAGTGTGTGTATGTGTATGGCTGTCTTCAGTGTGTGTATGTGTAAGGCTGTCTTCAGTGTGTGTATGTGTATGGCTGTCTTCAGTGTGTGTATGTGTATGGCTGTCTTCAGTGTGTGTATGTGTAAGGCTGTCTTCAGTGTGTGTATGTGTAAGGCTGTCTTCAGTGTGTGTATGTGTAAGGCTGTCTTCAGTGTGTGTATGTGTATGGCTGTCTTCAGTGTGTGTATATGTATGGCTGTCTTCAGTGTGTGTGTATAGCTGTCTTCAGTGTGTGTGTATGGCTGTCTTACTCTGTATGTTTGTGAAGGCGCATGTCTTAGTGGTTAGAGCATTGGGCTTGCAATCAGAAGGTTGTGAGCTCGATTCTCGGACCAGGCGATGCGTCGTGTCCTTGAGCAAGACACTTTATTTCACGTTGCTCCAGTTTACTCAGCTGTGGAAATGAGTTGCGACGTCACTGGTGCCAAGCTGTATCGGCCATTGCCTTTCCTTGGACAACATCTTATATAGTGTATATGCAGTGTATATACAGTGTCTATATAGTGTATATATACGTTACATAGTGTCTATATAATGTATATAGGAGTTTTGATGTCACTGGTGCCAAGCTGTATCGGCCATTGCCTTTCCTTGGACAACATCTTATATAGTGTATATGCAGTGTATATACAGTGTCTATATAGTGTATATATACGTTACATAGTGTCTATATAATGTATATAGGAGTTTTGATGTCACTGGTGCCAAGCTGTATCGGCCATTGCCTTTCCTTGGACAACATCGGTGGTGTGGAGAGGGGGAGACTGGTATGCATGGGCGACTGTTGGTCTTCCACAAACAACCTTGCCCGGTCTTGTGCCTCAGAGGGGAACTTTCTAGGTGTAAATCCCCTGATCATTCGTGACCGAAGGGTGTCTTTACTCTAAAGAACTATTCACAATTATTTTTCCTTGCGATTTATTCACAACCAAGCAACCTAAACATAGGGAGCCTGACTGCTGTTTGATTACAGTTTCTGAACTGAAGAATTAAATCTGACCATTCCAGTAGATTGATATGGTAATCAATACCAGAACAGTTCGTCATTGGAAGTCATTCTGTATATATATATCCAGGGAGTGTAACATGGAGTTACTGTAGGTACACCCAGGTGAGCACTCGATGTTTAACTTCACGCCGGTATCGAGGTGTAGAGCTAGACAGAGTGTAGTATAATAAAACAAGGACGAATGGTTACTCCTTCATTACGTTTATTGGTTGGTGACGCACGTTTCGCTACTGATCACCTCAAGGTTAGATCTGTATCGATCTATCCCGACTCTGGAATCAAAAGCTCGTCGGACCTCTGTTATTACTACCACAGATGTTCGACGAGCTTTTGATTCCAGAGTCGGGCTAGATCGAACTTTGAGTTGATCAGTAGCGAAACGCCCGTCACCAACCAATAAACGTAACGAAGGAGTAACTATTCCTCCTTGTATTATTATATATATGTGTGTGTGAAACAGTGATTTATGGGTCTGCCGGTTGCATGCTGTGGGAAACTATGCTAGAAAATTAAATGGTTCAGTCCTGCTCACTAGATTAAGTATATTTACACGGGCTTTCCAACTCGGCTTTCTTGCTTGTGGTGTCCCTGGGTAAATCACAATAATCCTTCTATGTTTATACCTACCCTCTTCTTCTACATATCGTCTTTCTCCCCGACTGACCTCTCTGTAAATCTGATATCTATCTCTTTCCTACCTACATATATATCTGACTTCCTGTCAATATATACAGGGTGTCCCCAAAAACTGTATACACACTTCAACAGTATTCTCATAAATATTGCCTGTACAGGTAGTCAAAGTGCGTATACATTTTATGGGGGCGGGCACATCCTGTATATATACATGCAGAGGGAGTAATCTCAACAGATTATATATATATATATAAATATATAACGAAGGAAATGTGGTAAGGAACCAGGTGGACCATAACGCACCAAAGTACTCAATACTTAGGGTAGTAGAGTGGGTAATAGGAACGAGTAGGACCCAAATTAGGGTCCAGAATTAGCCGTCGAAACGGCTTGAGCTCAGCCGTCGGGGTCCTACTCGTTCCTATATATATATATATACATATATATATATAACGAAGGAGTTGTGGTAAGGAACCAGATGGACCATAACGCACCAGAGTACTCAATACTTAGGGTAGTAGAGTGGGTAATAGGAGAAAGTATACTTTCTCCTATATAAATATATATATATATAATCTGTTGATATTACTCCCTCTGCATGTATATATACAGGAGGTGCCCACCCCCATAAAATGTATACGCACTTTGACTACCTGTACAGGCAATATTTATGAGAATACTGTTGAAGTGTGTATACAGTTTGGGGGGACACCCTGTATATACACACACATATATATATAATCTGTCGGTATTGCTCTCTCTCTATATATATATTTATATATAGAGAGAGAGGCTAAATATATATAGCCTCTCTCTCTATTTACATACCTATCTATCTATCGTCATTTTAATATTTATTTATTCATTTCTATCCCTGAAAAAGCCATTTCTCACACCTTTACCATTTTATTGTTAAACTACACAATGGAATGGGAAACTGTACCCCGAAAGTCTGGTACCACTGTACAAAGCCTTTCTCTGACCCCCACATCCGTTGCTCTGATGCCCCCCCCCCCCCTTCTCACTCTTCCATTTATATATCTATTTATCCATTTATTTATCTGTACCTCAAGTCGAAGCTGTCGTCTGCATGATTCATTCGTTTCATTCGTGTGTGTTACTGTTCTGATTTCGTTTGTAGTGTCACGTAACTCATTAGTGGACAAATACCTGCTTGACTGTTTTTATATATACGTGTGTGTGTGTGTGTGCATACATACACACATATATATAGGTATGTATGTATATATATATATATATATATATATATATATATACATACATTCATATATACATACATTCATATATACATACATACATAGATATGTGTGTGAATGCATTTTAAATATATCTCGGTTGGCCAAGATGGCGTAAACAACTCGGCTCTGTCTTTGTTCTGTATGCGTACGTGTATGTATGTATGTATGTATGTATGTATGTATGTATGTATGTATGTTTTCTCTTTCTCTTAATTTCGAGTATATTTTTTTTGACCGGCCACCTTCCTGGTGGCAAGGTTGTAAAAGAAAAGAAATTGTCATCCCTTGAATCGCAAGAATGTTTTGCAAATTTTGAAGGTGCCAGCTATCGCAGCCATTTGTAGACTATGAATTAGGGAGCTGCGCTTTTTGTCCGCAAATCCAAGTTCAGTCATACTTTGGTCCAAGCGGGTTGGTATATAACCCGTAGCACCAATAATGATGGGTATGAAGCTAAAGGTGTATCTTGGATACTGGATTTGTAAACTCCTCATCAATGGTCCGTAGATGTCCTCCTTCTCCTGTATTTTTCTGACAACGTTTACATCAAGTGGGCAGCTGATCTCCACAACAGAACACGTTTTCAATGTGTGGTCCCAAACTACAATATCAGGCCAGTTGTGCTTTAATTTGGTGGCAGTTTTTATTTTCAGGTTCCACCAGTATTCCTTAGTGCCATCTGTCTCAATATATTCTTCCTCGTTTGTTGTTAATTTTGTTTTCCGAAGTGCGTTCCAGATGGTTCTAGCTATCCCATCGTGTCTCATGGGGAGGTAGTAGCGAGATGACATTCTTTCGCAGCTGGCAACAATGTGGCTTACATCCTCGATCTTTGTTTTACATAGCCTACATTTATTGTCAGCTGCTGGCCCTCCTCTTTTGTGCAGCAGATATTTGGTAGGGAGTTCTTGTTCCTGTATTGCATAGAGATATCCCTCAAGGTGTGATGTCATAAACTTGTCGGAACTCCATGCCAGGCTTTTTGAGTGGTTTATCCCCTCTATGGTCTGTGTTTTACGCCTCAAGTATCCATGCACAACTTTTTCTGTAAATTGGTCAATTTTTTTATCTTGTTTGAACATTGAATAGGATCTTCTGATTTCTCTGGGTGAGAGATTTATATCAGGCTTTATTCCATATCTCTCCTCCAGATCAGTCGCTATTCTAATGATATTTCTTTTATCATGCTCATAAACCTGGGCAAGATGGTTGCCAACCTTTTTCCTCTGTTGAAGGTGTTGCTTCAGTGTTACTATCCGGGTCTCATATGTTGTTAATATTGATTTTAGACCCCGGCCACCTTCCTTGCGTGAGAAGTATAGCCTATCCACATCACCATTGATGTTAAAGTTCCCAGTAACACTGAGAAGTTTTCGAGTTCTAACATCCATCTCACTTAGTTCTTGCAATGACCAGTTCAGTAGGCCAAATGTTGGCGTTAGAATTGGCACAGCATAAGTATTGTGGGCAATGTATTTGTTGTATGCTGACAGTTCTGATGACCATATTTTCTTTTTGTATGTATGTATGTATGTATGTATGTATGTATGTATGTATGTATGTATGTATGTATACACACACATATATGTATGTATAGCTAGATACATAGAGAGAGAAAGATTGACACATATGTAGATATTTGCGCGTGTGTATACATGTTCATTTGTGTGTGTATATATATACGCATATGTATATATATATAAGTTGAAAAAAAAATGAAAACGAAATTTCATTTCTCACTCTTAGTATGGCACTTACTTAAATGTAAGTATGTATGTATACGTACATACATATATGTATACAGACGTACAGTAGCATGCATATATATATATATATATATATATATATATATATACACATATGCATACAGGTACACATACATATATGCACGCATCAGTTCAGTTTAGCCGACGTTTTGTTCGTTTGTTTGTCAACAAACCGAACAGCCTGAATTTATGCCATACGGTGTTAAGGCAACCACGTCACCTTTTTGTTCAACACTGACACAGGAACGATGTACTAGTTTCAAGCTTGTTAGCTATCATCAGCACCGTTTACCCATCTGCCAGATAGTTGAACGTTCGAAAGTATATACTTTCCTTATGAAAATTAACGGCTGAGCAGCCTAATTTGCATATTGAGTGAGTTAAATCGGTCAGGCATACCGAAAACGATAAGCTGAAAAAAAATGAAAACGAAATTTCATTTCTCACTCTTAGTATGGCACTTTCTTAAATGTAAGTATGTATGTATACGTACATACATATATGTATACAGACGTACAGTAGCATATATATATATATATATATATATATACACATATGCATACAGGTACACATACATATATGCACGCATCAGTTTAGCCGACGTTTATTATAACGCCGGCCGCTTTGTTCGTTTGTTTGTCAACAAACCGAACAGCCTGAATTTATGCCATAC
>OZ024757.1:14321001-14356001 GCA_964016885.1 Eledone cirrhosa
GAAGCTAAGGTTCTGTAATATTCAGGTATATTTATTAGTATTGTGTAATATTTTACCTCATTTATTATTATTGTGTAATATTTTAGTAAAACGAGCCACCAACAACGATAGAACTTCGTTGTCAGCCACCGCAACGACCATAAACTTCTTGAATGTGAGTTAATGTGATTTATTTTTTCCCTTCTCTTATATAGTGGCATTTGTCTAGGGTCTTTGATAACATTTATTTAATTTTTTTCTTTATTTATAGTGTGTTTTGGTGGGTGGTGCCGAGTGTAATATTATTTTTCTCGTAGTCCAGTATAGTTACGTCCCTTTACGGTCTGAGTTCAAATTCCGTCGAGGTTAACTTTGCCTTTCATCCTTACGGGGCCGATAAAATAAAGTACCAGTAATTAACTGAGTAATTGCTGGCCTTGTGCCAAAAGTAGAAACGATTATTTTTCTCATAGTAATTCATTTTTCGGTCTCTGTCATGTCAGACTAACGAAGTTGACTTTCTGTTCATAGATATTCCAGCTGTGACGATCTCGTGTTGTTTAGTGTTGCTGGCATTTTATATCTAGAATTACATTTTGTAATACATTAGTATTTAACAGAATATAGAGTAGAGTGTAAATTGAGGGCGATATAGCTGCTATGTTTATCAGTGAAATTCTACCACTTCGCTGGCACCATATGTACAGTTGTGTAGCTGCACTTCATAGCTGTATTTGTTTAACACTCGTTAAGAGACAAATGTAAACGAAACACGGTTATTTTTACAATTACACACATCTCGTTTGTTTTTTGTCACTCACCACCCTGTCAAATCACACCACACTTGTCATAACTTCGCTTTCGAGACTTTTGGGGGAGTCGGGCTGCTGACTGCGAATTTCCTCTCTTTATTGGTGGCTCGCCTAATAGAGGTAACTGGCGAATCTTGCGAGGGCGCTTGGTTGTTCCAGCGCATCAGCCTCACCATCACCAGAGGCAACACCCGAGGCAACGCTCATTAGAGAGGTTGCCCTGTACTCCTCGCGACGCTGCGTTCTTTTGCTCTGGTGTTGGCCCGGTTGTTCACCCCTTCCTTTACAATTGTAACATTAAAGGAATATATCCTTCTGAAAGAATCGCGAGCAATTTATAATGTTATTTAAGCATTTGTAATGTTATTTATGTATATATTTAAAACATATTTGTTATGTCGTTCTACTCTAAATTTATTTATATGCTTTGTATATATCATGTGTGTTTATATTTTCACTCCCATTTGTAACGTTATTTAATAAAATCTAAACATTTCCCTTCTATCGCTCCCACTGTTTGTTCATCTTTTGGGACAAGGACCAGAAACCTATCAAGCGTTGGTGTCACGAAAATTCACCTGGTACTCCCTTCAAGGTGGTTGGCAACAGGAAGGGCACTTATGAAAACCATGCTTAAAAACACATTTTTAACGTATCTGGCCTAATGGATCCCTATCTCGACAGTAATACAGTAACATTATACCTTGAGATGGATGAGTCAAACCAACTGAACACAGAAAAAATAGAATGTATTAAGGAAGTGTTCACTGAGGGGCCTTATGCTGCTTTCACCAAACTAGGCAAAGTGCGATGGACGGGTGAGCAGGTGGATGCACTTGCAGCAGAAATATGGCAGTTGGCTACGCTAACTGAGTTGATATAGGAAAACCTTTAAAGGGTTGTGCAGATGCCGTTCGTGAACAGTTTCCCCAATGAGATTTCACTGAAGCTCCAACAGAAAAATGACCCTGTTAATGACCGAGTTAATCCCACACGCCCATGTAGTGACATAAGGCGATGAATGGAATGTTGCAGCGACAGAATCTCATGGCAGTCGACAGCAATCAATGAGGGGAGAAGAGCC
Organism: Eledone cirrhosa; assembly: GCA_964016885.1. Taxonomy (NCBI): domain Eukaryota; kingdom Metazoa; phylum Mollusca; class Cephalopoda; order Octopoda; family Eledonidae; genus Eledone; species Eledone cirrhosa. Next base: position 14,322,877 of record OZ024757.1, read on the forward strand.
CCTGTGAACATTCAACAGCAGGCGCTCAGAGGCCAGTGCTTGAGGTGTGAGGGTCCACACATGGCAAGGGACTGCAGAGAGCGTAAGCCAGATATAATTTGTTGCCGATGCAAGCCACTTAGGAAGGTTGAGGTTAACCACCAGAGGCAATGGAGGGAGGAGTTGCACTGGGACTGAAGCTGCAAAGAAACAAGATGGGCACACTGATATTTTGGAGAGGAAATGAAGTCCCAGAACTGGACAGATGAGAACTTTTCTCAATGTGTGGGAAATATCTAATCGCAGGGTGGCTCTGAACAGCATGCAGCTATTTCAAGAGACGAGCAGAAGGGACAGTGGCCATTATGCGGGACATTGTGGATGGGTAAAGGCAGATGACCGAGTAATAGGAAGCTGATAGAGCGGAGAACAGGAGCTTATAGTGTGATGCCAGCAGCATAGCGTTAGGGGTTACTCTGGAAATAGGGGGTGTCGAGATCGAGGACACAGCCTGGCTCAGGAAGGAGGACTCTAATCACATCAACGCCCTGAGATGGAGGGGCTATGCACCATAGAGATTCGTACTGATCCAGCCACTGTACTCGGATGGGTGAGATCAGTTCTCACAAATGAGAAGAGGGTGTGAATGAGAGGGGCGGCAGAAATGTTAATAAAGCGCCATCTGGGGACTGTGGGAGAGTTGGCTGCTGAGTTATACCTGAAGTTGCAAGTGGTCTTTGTAACCTTTGAGAAAAATAGAGTGGGCATCTTAACCAGGGTGAACAACCCCCAGAGGATGGGGAAAAAGCTAAGTGACTCGGTGTTGAGGAGGTTGCATACCATGGAAGTATATAGGACCTTATTCCTAGCCAGGAAAGTCGACTCCGATGTTAGCAGACTGAATGTGCAGGAGTTGTAACAGATGCCAGTCTATTGACCCCACCCCAGGCATGCACCAGACAGGTAACATCCCAGTGGAGCACACCTGGAAACAATTGGCAGTGGATGTAACATACTAGCAACAAGGGACGTATCTGCAGACCAGGACAGATGGCAAATTGGAGGGATTAGAAAACAGGGACTGTGGAGGAAATCACACGGACGCTGAGAGATATTCTTGCAGCAGGGCCCTGTGGATGAACTTGTTGTTGATGTGTGGAATGTGAGCCACTTCTTCAGAGCAGCGTACAAGCTGAGAGGAAATGGTATTGTGGAGAGACACCATCGCACGACGAAGGCCATGGCGGAAAGGGGGCACATTTCACCAATGGGAGTGGTGTTTTGGTACAATATGTCACCTCAGGTGGAACAGGCCGAGGTGCCACATAAAGCGATGTATAGATACGAATGACAGCATCTGTGCATGTTATTACAACAACATGTGGAGGAGAGAGAGACTGCATTTGTACAAGTGGGCGAAGAAGTTTGGGTCAAGCCCCTGAATGCGCGTTGCACATCTCAATGGATGGAATGCCACTTTTGGGAATGACGGACTAATATGGTGTGATGATTGATCCTTGAGTGCCAGAGGTGTGGGTGACGTCTTACCAGAAGCGAAGGATTAGTGACATCACATCAGGATTCTAGCGCTGATTACGGCCTAATGCGGACATGAACAAGAGAGGCTCTGTAATTCTCAGTTGGACGTAAGTCATGTGGACATTCTGTCTGGGTTCAAGTAGTGACACAAGGTAAGTTTGTTTGTTTCCCACTGCAGTTTTAAATATTACAGTATTTGAAACATGCATTCTAACATAATAGCTGTTAAATCTGAAAAATGTTATGACTAATAAATTATTGTTTTAACATTCAGTCACATGTTAATTGTCCTTTTATTTTCCTTGTCTTACATACATATTTCTTATATCACCCACTAATATTTAAAAAGGACATTAGACAGTACTGTCTTAAATACATCTTTCTTGTATCAGGCACAACTATTTTAAAATTACATATTAGGTAATATAGTCTTAAACACTTATTTCTCCTATCACATCTCCATTTCAATTACATCTTTCTCATATTACACTTTATTATAAAAGAACCTTAAACAATACATTCTTAAATACATATTTTTTGTATCACACAGCAGTAATTTAGAATTACATATTAGATAATATAGCCTTAAACACATCTTTTTATCACACTCCAGTATTATAAACATATTAGACAATACAGACCTAAACATATCTTTCTCATATCACACACTACAATTGTAAAAGGATATATTAAACAATATACTTAGCTTTTGTTGACTTGGAGAAAGCCTTTGACAGAGTACCCCGCTCGATTATCTGGTGGGCCCTTAGAAAACTAGGTGTTGATGAATGGCTTGTGAGAGCTATACAAGCCATGTATAAAGAAACAGTCAGCAAGGTTAGAATTAACAGCAAATATAGTGAAGAGTTTAGCGTAAAAGTTGGTGTTCATCAGGGCTCCGTCCTTAGCCCCCTACTATTTATTATTGCCCTTCAGGCTATAACAGAGGAGTTCAAGACCGGCTGCCCATGGGAACTCCTATATGCAGATGATCTAACGCTCATAGCTGAATCAATGGCTGAACTAGAGAAGAAATTCCAAACATGGAAGCATGGCCTAGAATCAAAAGGCCTTAAAGTTAACTTGTCTAAGACTAAAGTTCTAGTTTGTAGGAAGGAAAACAGGGCACCGGCCCCATCTGGGAAATGGCCATGCTCAGTGTGTAGGAAAGGAGTAGGTAGAAACTCCATTTTATGTCCCAAATGCAAAGTATGGGTACATAAAAGATGTAGTGGGATTACAGGTAAGCTAACTAAGAATATAGATTTTATATGTGGCCGGTGCTCTGGTGCAATAAGTAGTAGCAAGTGCCCACAGAATACTAACTCATTCCATTGCATCGTATGCCTGCATACGAACAGCAATGTTACATGGCAGTGAGACCTGGGCATTGTGTGCAGAGGATATACGCAGACTGGAGAGAAACGAAGCTTGCATGCTCCGCTGGATGTGTAATAATAATATACGTGAATGGCAAAGCATAAACAAACTAAGGGAGAAATTAGAAATAAGAGGGATCAGATGTTGTTTACTCGAGAGAAGACTACGTTGGTATGGTCACGTGATGTGCATGAAAGACGACAGCTGTATAAAAAAGTGCAGGGCAATAAAAATAGACGGTAGCCACGGAGTAGGCAGACCCAGAAAAACCTGGGACGACTTGATAAATTCCGACCTCACACACTTACACCTCTCCAAGACAAAGTCACTGGACCGAGATCTTTGGCGCTACACAGTAATAGAGAAGACCCGCCTTACCTAAGTGCAAAGTGAAACCTACTACAGTCAGTATAACAAAATACACCCCCATCCCACTACCCCCACCCCATCCACACCACCCCTCTCAATGTAAAGTTATGTTGGTACCACAACATCCAGCCTGAAACAAACGAGGTCGTGTAGGTGTCACGACAAAAAAACACACAATCCACGCTGTAATGTGGCCGTGTAGGTAACACGGTAAAAACCTCCCAGTTCCACACTGTAAATGTGGTTGGTGTTAGGAAGGGCATCCAGCCGTAGAAAACCCGCCAGACAGTCCTATGCGAGCAAGACAACCACTCTTGCCTCAAGTGGGAAAACTCCCGTCCAAACCCATGCGAGCGTGGAATATGGACGTTAAACGATGATGATAGTCTAAAACACACATTTCTTGTATTACACACCACTATTACAAAAGAACATTAGAGAAGACCTTCAACACATCTTTCTCATATCACCCACTAATATTTTAGAAGCACATGGCTTAGTGGTTAGATCATTGGGCTTGCAATCGAAAGGTTGTAAGTTCGGTTCTCAGACCAGGTGATGTGTTGTGTCCTTGAGCAAGACACTTTATTTCACGTTGCTCCTGTTTACTCAACTTTATGAATTAGTTGCGATCCTGCCAAATCAATGGGTGGCAGTAGTTGCAGCTGCACGCATTGAAAGACTGGTGTAGTGGCTCTGAGAATAATGCGGCTTTGCAGATCAATACAAATTGACAATGGAAACGCACTCTCGCTCGAGTTAGAACAGAACTATTGACCTTCGGGAGAAATGAAGTACACCAAATCCAATGCTCCTGGTTCTTCTTATTTGCGAATGTTATCTCGGCCAGATTAGATATACAATACAGTCTTCAACACATATTTCTTATATCAAACACCAATATTTGGATCAATAGAATCTTATACATCTTTCTTGTATCACAGCTTTTTTAAAAAAATGCTTTACACAGTAGTCTTAAACATATCAGACACCAATATTTTAAAAGGACATTATTCAGTTTATCGTTAAATACAGCTTTCTCATATCACTTCAATATTTTAGAAGTACAGTCTTAACTACATCTTCCTTATATTGTATCAAAACCGTCTTAACATTACTCTATATTTACTATTGTATTTTCACGGTAAACACTTTATTTCACATAACATTGAATCTGAGATTTTGATATTTATTTCGAGAACAATACCTTAACATAAGAACAGAAAGAGGTGAGAGAATTCTTGCCAGATACAACCAGTTTAAATGCTAAAGGGTTAAGTTTTCCCCAAGTAAACTCAACAGAGGAACTGGTTGTAGAAGTCAGCAGTAGTATAGTAAGTCAGCTTGGCCTTTGGGGGTTGTTGCTGAAAGCATCTGGGATGGTGGGTGACACCATAGCCACCCATATTGTAAAGCAAGTAATACAAAATGCTGCTATACCCAATGACTGGCATAGCAGCATCATAGTCTACTGCTACAATAGAGATGCTCTAGACAGATAAAACTATAGAGGCATCAGTTGGTTAACCAGGTTGGTGTCCATCAGGGCTCTGTTCTTAGCCCTCTCCTGGGTATAACAGAAGAGTTTAAAACTAGCTCCCCATGGGAACTTATGTATATGGTAGAATTACTGAAGAAATGAAAGGAAAACAGATTTTCACTGCTCAGTGTGCAGGAAAGGAGTTGATAGAAATTTATTGCTATGTTCCAAATGCAAACTATGTGTACACAAGAGATGTAGTAGGATCTCTGGTAGGTTAGCTGTTCAATGCCAGGTGCATTTCTATATGTTTTACTGGGTCCCCATCATGATATTTCAGCGAGCCTTAGAAATGTTTAACAGTGCCCATCTCCAAGTGTCCCATCCATTACTAAGTTTAACATGCCACCATCTTGGAATTGTTGAGAACCAGTCTACCTGTCCTTCACTAACATATAGAACACTAATAAAAAATATCAATTTCATTAACTGTTAATGTGTTATTTACATTTGTTAACATCTTCCACTTACTAATAAATGTCCTATTTTCCATGGGTCAGTTGGGTTGTCCACGCTATAAAGCAACTCTGGTCACGCCTTACTTTGCTCATATAAATGTGTGTTGTTAGGGAGTGCACGTATAGTTGTCCATTGAAATTGTTGAGCTTTTGGTGACTGTAGGGATAGGACAACGGAGAGGCAATTCTCAATCCATGCCTGCTTTTTTGCTTCCCTTGGTGTGTCTCACCTTCATATAGCAACTGAACTATTCATTGCTCTCTCCCCAAACCTGAAAAGCTTACTGTTACTCTGCTTTAAATTAGTATTGGAATGCCAGGATAGGGGTGAAAGTAACGGCTTCAGGGTATGGTTAACTTATAGGCTCTCCTAGGGCCAGATAAACCATAGTCAATACCGGATTAGATGGTGAATACTTAACATAGGGTCTCCTAAACCCTGGTTTAGGGTGTATACATCCCATACTAAACCATTGTCAATACCATGTATTTTCTATGCTTGCATGGGTCGTCGATGCTATGAGGCAAGTCTGGCCAGTTGGCTGCACCGTACGTTGCTCATATAGGGCATATTCAACATCTTGCTTGGGGTCTCCTGCTGGTGGGAATATTTGGTGGCAAGTGTCAATCCATGCCTCCTTTTTCGATACTGTCTCACCTTAATCTCTTTGTGATAGCAAGTGAATTCGGTAATAATCCGGTATTGACTATGGTTTATCTGGCCCTAGGAGAGCCTATAAGTTAACCATACCCTGAAGCCGTTACTTTCACCCCTATCCTGGCATTCCAATACTAATTTAAAGCAGAGTAACAGTAAGCTTTTCAGGTTTGGGGAGAGAGCAATGAATAGTTCAGTTGCTATATGAAGGTGAGACACACCAAGGGAAGCAAAAAAGCAGGCATGGATTGAGAATTGCCTCTCCGTTGTCCTATCCCTACAGTCACCAAAAGCTCAACAATTTCAATGGACAACTATACGTGCACTCCCTAACAACACACATTTATATGAGCAAAGTAAGGCGTGACCAGAGTTGCTTTATAGCGTGGACAACCCAACTGACCCATGGAAAATAGGACATTTATTAGTAAGTGGAAGATGTTAACAAATGTAAATAACACATTAACAGTTAATGAAATTGATATTTTTTATTAGTGTTCTATATGTTAGTGAAGGACAGGTAGACTGGTTCTCAACAATTCCAAGATGGTGGCATGTTAAACTTAGTAATGGATGGGACGCCATGTGAGAAGGCGAAAGAAGCAGCTTTAGGGCATATACTTCCCATAGGATTTTCTCAATCCAGCGCCATGTGAGAAGGCGAAAGAAGCAGTTTTAGAGCGTACACTTCCCATAGTATATCCCCTGGCAACCTAAACCCTGGTCAATGGCCGGCATATACGTCCCATAGGATCTCGTACAGCAAGATAAACCTTGGTCAATGTCAGATTAGAGGGTTAAAAAAACGGCGTATACACCCCATAGGATCTCTCACGGCCAGCTAAACCATACTCAGTGGGCGAATGGAGCAGTATAAAGACCTAAACTTCTCGTAGGATCCGCTACGGCCAGCTAAACCATGGCAGGTGAGAGGGTGATTGAAGCATTAAAGTAATGGATCTCCTACAAGCTGTTTTAGGGCGAAAGAAGCAGTTTTATGGCGTGTCCTACTGCCAACTAAACGCTGGTCAGAAGCACATTAATGTAGCTGGACTGTCGTCTATACGGAGGTAAGTGTATATTCATTGAAAAAAATTATATAAACGAAATGAATGGAAGTAATTCGTACGGAATACAGATTTTCATAAAATTATTAGTGCGTTGGTCGCAAGACGATAATTTTATAATTTAAAGTAAGAGAAATTCAGAGATCGAATCCCGCATCGTCACACTACCACCAATGCACTAATAATTTTCTTGTAAAAAGTTACTCCGAATTACCTCCCTTCGTTTCGTTTATATTTTTTTAAACCAAAAATGGCGAAAGTAGCTATAAGTATACTTAATTTGCTTAGTAGAATTGCGGCCTTCGCGGTGGCGTGCGAACTGCGTCTCTGACTGCCAGTCTCCATATCTGGCGTTCGATTCGTAGTGGCGTACGACTGCATAGGCCTGGGACTATTCGGGGCCGGCACATAGATGCAAGGCCCGTCCCTGACCACCGTGAAGAATTCTTTTTCAAAATTTCAATGATATGCAAATGAGTTTGAAGTTCATTTACATATTAGAAGAATTATATTAGAGAGAATCTTAATATATATAGAGAATCTTAATTACACTCTTGAAGCTTCATTTACATATCTAATTTGCATATTAGAAGAAATTTTTTAGAAATATATGAGTGAGAATCTTAATTACATTTTTGAAGGCTCATTTATTTGCATATTAGAAGAAATTTTTTTAGAAATTTATTAGTGAGAATCTTAATTTTTGAAGAAGAACCTTGGAGGTTAATTACATTCTTGAAAGACAGTTGGATTCGAACCTTCTTAACTTAGTTTCTATATAAAGAGACTGTTTAGATTCTTAGAACCCACAATTTCAATTACATTCTTGAAAGACAGTTGGATTCGAACCTTAACTTAGATTCTTAGAACCCTTGAAGAGTAAAAATGTCATTACACTTAGACACTCCATCTACATTCTTTTTTATACACTTCACTTACATTAGTTTCTTTATTATTATTACACTTTACTTACATTCTTAATACACTTCATTTACATTTTTACTATTCAAGGGAGATAACTCTAGTATTTTGACAGTAAGAGTTACCCCCCCCCCTTATTCAAGGGAGATAATTCCGTAGTATTTGAATGGAAGAGTTACCTCCCTGTAATAGTAAAAATGTATTGAGAATGTAGTTTCTTTCCCAGATCTCGTTAAGACTGGCGAACCTTTTATTTTCAAAATAAATTGAACCCAATTCGTATATAATACGTAAACATTTCTTTATTAACAGATAAACTGAACACAATTCGTATATATATATGTAAGCATTTCTTTATTAACAGATAGTTCGACTTGTAAATACTCTCACTCGTTACGGCAAACACCACACAGCATATGACCGAGAAGGCTGAAATGAAATTAAGAAAACTATAAAAGCTATTCGTTGTCAATAAAAAATGTTAAATTCATAAAATGTCTTTTGCTCAGAAAAAAAACGGGCTGAGTTAGTCGAGGTGGTATCACGTACGTTGAAAATTAAGCGATATCGATCACCTTTGATTACGATGATATCTAAAAGAAATTCATGGCAAAAGCGAGACGGGTGTAATATTTACCCTGGCCAAAGACGATGGATCTCAAAAGATTCTGGTTTGGAAGGATGGAAGAAGTAGTGGACAATGTTCAACATAAAATAAAGCTTTACTTTACCTGCGTAAAATAGTAAAATCCAAGTTTTTAACGTTTTTTTTATATTCAGGTTAGAAAACGTGAAGTTCTTCCAGCAGTCATTTTATTTTTTCTAAACAGTTACCTAATGCGCATGTAAATAATAATAATAATGAAATTATTGTGTAAAGTGCTCAGGTGCACTACAACTCGTCAAAGGTGTATGGTCGCACCATAGCCATGTACATAGAATAATTGTTTCTACTTTTTGGCACAAGGCCAGCAATTACCCAGTACATTACTGGTACTTTATTTTATCGACCCCGTAAGGATGAAAGGCAAAGTTAACCTCGGCGGGAATTGAACTCAGATCGTAAAGGGACGTAACTATGCTGGAAAGCGTAATCCAACCCTCTACCGATACTGCCAATTCACATAGAATAATACACAAATGTCAGGGAAGTACATGTGTGTATGTGTTAGCTGTAGTGTTGGCGGATCTCGGGAAGCATGGAGGCCTTAAAGGATGCAGTGTCTCGACAGCTAACAAATGATGCAGGTAGTTTGTTCCATGCTTCAGCAACTCTGAGCGTGAAAAAATGTTTCCGAAATTCTTAGTTTGTGGGCATGTCCACGTGTGTTTGGCAACATGGTTAACAATTTTGTGGGTGTTTACCAAGTCAGTTGCCAGGCGTCGGAGCTTCAATGTATCCATGCCCAGGGAAGCAAGGCGTTCAGAGTATGGTAGATGCCTGATGGAGGGTATTCACTTGACTACCGTGACTACCTCTCTGACACAGGATTCCATCAGTTTGGCGATGCAACTAGTAAGACGACTGGACGATAGTTCACAGGTGATGTGCGGTCACCCTTTTTGAACAAAGGAATGACACTGGCAGTTTTCCACTGTTCTGGAGTAGCACTGTTGTTCAGACAGAATTGGAAGAAGCGTGATAACTGGTGCAGAAGGAAGTACCCACCACGTTTAAGAAGCAGGTACGTAACACTATCAAGACCAGGAGAGGCATGGTTGCGTTTATTTTTTAGGTGACGTCGCAGCATTGCAGGTGTAAATTCCATGGTTGTAATAGAGTCCGGTGTCATAGGTGGTGGAGATGGTACATACACTCTGGTCTTAAATAGTGAAAATGCCTGCATAGCATTCAGCAATGAGCTCTGCGCATTCCTTGGGGTCGTCAGTAACCTGGCTTGTGTGGGGATTGCGAAGAGGACCAACTCGAGAGTGAGGCCTCTGCTTTGAGTGAACATACTTCCAGAACACCTTACTGTCAGAGCTGGTTGCTATGCGCTGCTCAACTTGAAGCACTGCCTTTTTTGTCACCTGGATGTTCTGGTGTTGACATCTCCAGAGTCGTAGAACTCAAGCCAGTTTGGCCGTTGCAAATCGGTGCAGTAACAGTTCCAGTCTGCTTTATTCCAGTCAAAGTGAGCAGTTTGGAGATGAGGGATAGATTGGCAATGATCATAGCATGATCAGAGTCACCTAAACGTTCCTCAGCAGTAACACTAATGACCGTTTCAGGAGTAGTGGTGAAGAGTAGGTCAAAAGTGTTGTCACCTCTCGTTGGGGAGGTGCAAAGTGTTTATGTGTAGTTGGGCTTTACAATCGTGAGTTCGATTCTCACACCGAGCTTTGTGTTGTGTTCGTGAGACACTTTATTCCAAATCACTAAGCTGTAGGAATGAGTTTAAATCTGTACTCAGAGCGAAAAATTAAGCTGCCATGCTTCGTTCGGTGACAGAAATAGAGAAGGCAGGGGCCTCGTTTGCCTTAAAAATGTGAGGGACAAACATTCGTTGATTCTTAAAGAAGCATGTTAGTATTGCTTAGGAGAAGGTATGTCTAGTGAAGAAAGTTTATGTAGCTTGAAAGAAATGTATTTTTGTATTTTATCTTAAAAGAAAGCATGCCGCGTGTGGGTGAAGAAAGCCACAATAAATGTAGCTGAGAAGGTTTAATTTATTAGAAGAAAAAAATATATACTGTATAAAGTGAAGAACGTTTATATATGTATTCTAAAATTCTTAGCAAGAGAAAACATTACATACCTCTTTGAAAGTAATATCCAGAATGATTAAAAAAAACAAAAAAACTGGAAGTCATTTAAGAAAGAAGAGTTTCATAAAGTGGAAGTAACTCTAAACAAAAGGGAGAAAATCCTAATCAAATTTAGAGCAAAAAAGGGGGGGGGGGGTAGGACGGATTCCTCGCGCGGTCCAGGACGCAGGTCAGCATATAGCCAGCCTGCAAATAAGTCCAAGCTGCCCTTGCCGCGTACCACCACAACGATTCGATCTTCAGACACATAGAATGGTCACTCCATACATAAGTAGGCAACGAAGTCCGAACCGCATCGCCATGCGAAGCAGCAATTCTAGTGAGTAAATTAGTAATACTTATAGGTCAAATTATTATTATTTTTTTTTAAAATATATAGAAACAGAAAGAAAGCGAGATAACACGATATATTCCGGATGTTACCTCACTGTCATTCCGTTCCTACATATATATATATATTCTTCTATATATTAGAAGAAATATGTATAGAAGAATATATATATATTAATTTCGAAACTACTAGGATTTTGTACATATATACAGAACAATTAATATGTAAGTAAATATACTTACTTAAGATGGTAACATGTATTTTACTGACAGATCTGTTTCTGAATATAAGAATACGGTAATACGAAAACTACAAATACCGAATTTTTCAACCCGTTCGTAGGTTGGGTACATCAATTGAGAAATATTTATTATATTCTATCTTAAACATTTTAAATTAAATCCACGCTTGAAACCGTCCTGGTTTTATAAAACAATATCCCTACTAACATAATATTAGAACTTCTCTTCAAGTAATGTCCTAAATACCACAGAAAAGTCTGAAGTCAATTTATATTACTGGACTAAGTTTATTTGTTGTAGTTACATATGACCAATACCTTATTATAGGTTAACTGGGAGTTATACTAGATAAATTATTGAGGGAGTTAAGTTGGACATGATGGAGAAGACATTGCCCTGGCGAGGGTGATGCGCTGGGACGGCCACTCTACCTCGCACGAGCAGCCTGGGCTGGTCCCCGAACGCACCAGGTTGCCACTAGAGATGTCCCAACAGATGAGGGGCCTACCTATGCGATGATTGTCATACCGTCCCCTCGATCCAGCTGAGAAAGGACGTTCATAGGACGGAGGCCGAGTTGGTTCGATATCGCGTAAGTCATCTCACATAGCCCGATCTGGTTGAAAACTGAAACGATATCGATCTAGTTAATACTGAACAGTTAACCTATGATTACAATGGTGTTAAGAAAATTCGTTCAAAACATAAATTTCATCATCATGGCGAGACGGGTGTAATATTTACCCCCAAAATATGAAAACTTCAAAATCTATAGGAAAAATATAAAGGGTAATTTTCGAAAAAAGATCTAACTAAATATCTGAACGTCTGATTTGTTCAGAATACACCTAAAGCAAGAGGGGAAACATAATTTTCACTTCTAACGCAGCAATTTATAGACTTTGATAATATTTTTCAAAGAAGCATGAAAAGTCGTCCAAATGATTTCATACAGGCAACTGAGCTGCTACAGGGGGAAAGTATTTCGTTAAATTCCTGACATTATGAGCATTCCCAAAATTAATTGAAATGCGTGGGTAAGAATGTTGAAATAGTTGACTAGGAAGAGAAGTAAAAATAAAACCTAGCAAAATATTTCAACATATTATAATACTCAAGAGCTGAATAATAATTGTTTCTACTTTTGGCACAAGGCCAGCAATTATCTCAGTGTATTACTGGTACTTTATTTTATCGACTCCGTAAGGATGAAAGGCAAATTTAACCTCGGCGGTATTTGAACTCCGATACTGCCAAATCACCGCCCTAGAGCTGAATAATAAAAATGTTAACACTGATCACTTGATCTGTGATTATGATAAACACTATATTGTTTGCTGAAGGAGTTCTCTGAATTCGGATGCAATAATACCCGCATACCTGGTCCTGACTTCCTTATCTACCAATGCTTCCCACTTTAGTCTGTAGGTTTCCCTGGATCTGACATGTTTGTGGGCTTCTTTGGCTTTATGTAGTCTCATGCTGCAGATAACTAGATGCTGATCAGTTGACAGCCCCCTCTCTTAATACGAACATCCAGCTCAGAGACAATAACAAAATCAATTATTCGTCTCTGCCCCTGATTCCCCTTATGCCATGTATATCTATGAATGTCTCCATAATAGAGTCCATCCGACTAATCCCGCACTCGCCTCTCGTATAGAGACACCAGGGTAACAAGAAGCTATCCATCGGTTCCATATACCTACAGAACCTTCCAAAGCAGATACCGTGGAACGCGGTCGTATGCTTTTTGATGTCTACAAAGGAAGAAAACAACCCTTCGCAGTACTCCCACGATTTCTCAAAGACCCGCTTAATGTAAAAAACAAAAATTCTACGCTATTTCATTAAATTGCTCCAAAATATATTGAAAGATGTAACGGGGTTGTATTGTAATAGTAACACGTTACCACGTGGTTTACGATAGCTAAACAAAACTACTGTTTAAATAGTTGTTGGTGACATTATGAAGGAACCTAAAAATAAAATGTTTCAATGAAACTGTTCAACATAAAATAAAGCTATACTTTACCTTCATAAAACTGGAAAAATCCCAGTTTTTAACATTTATTCGAGGGTTCGGAAAATATGGAAATCTTTAAGCAGCCATTTTTTTCCCCGAGATAAATATATACCAAACACGCATGCGCAATAAATAAATATATATATATATATATATGTGTGTGTGTATGTGTGTATATATATATATATTCACATGTATTTACATTTATATATATCAGATGAAAGAATGGTATTTAACTAATGCATTGGTACGCGATGGGGCCCACCCACAGCCCCGGCGGACAGAATGGACAAGGCGTTTCCCCGGAGGACGGCAAGGGAGACGCGCTGGAAAAGCCACTCCAATTCGCGGGGCTCACACCTGCGGCTGGCCAGCTCAGCGCCTATGGTGGTGAGTAAGGAGGTAACCATGGGGCCGAGGACACCAGAAGTCTCCACTGCCAGAGGAACGACCGCAAACCTGTCGGAGAGCGACCGGTATTTGAGGAGTTTGGCCCCCTCAGCCCGACGTGCAGCAGAACCTGGGTCAGTCGCACACTGCACCAGGTTCTGCTGCAGAAAGTGTCGTGGCATCCCAGACGAGGGGTTTGCCACCGCGGAACGGGAAGTTGGTCATGCCATCTGGCCTTTTGCCGTCCCCTCGATCCAACCCCACCGGCTCGAGCTGGGAAGGGAAGCCTGCAGCGTCCAAGCCATGCTTAATGACCTCGTTGAGGGCAGTATGGCGTGGAATGCGGCCGGCACTGTGGCGACAGGAAAGCGGGTGGAGGCCGGAAGAATCCACGGTGGAACCGCAGCGACATTGGTGTGGCTGGCAGATGCGGAGGCCGAGCCTCAGGGAAACGCCGATTCGCATGCTATGGTTGTCTAGCTGCGTGCCAGTGGAGAAGGAGGGCAGGGCATGGAGCCAAGTACCACGAAAACAAGGAAGCGGTGCTGGTCAAGCTGGCGCGTGATCCTGTCTGGGGCCAGGCTGCACTGAATGGCATCCCAAGTGCGTTGGGGGGACTTGACGTCAACAGGAGGAGGAGGAGGAGGGACGTCTACTGGGCTAAGTCCCAGCCGGTCCCAGGTCTCACAGGCGGCCTCACGTTCTCTGAACACAGAGGGTTCTGTTGTGTTTTGAAGAACCCTGCTGACGAGGACGCGGCACGAGGTTACCGACGAAAGATACGCCGGCAAAGCTAGTGAGATCGGGGACCGGAGGCCAAGGCCGCCATACCTGACCGGTAAAGTGGCCTGTGGCCTGTTGCCACCCTATGTCGTCAAACTTGACGTTGCATATCCCTTTGGCTGCTGCTCGGATACAAGTATCGAGGTCAGCGAGAAGAGATGTCTGGGTGTAACATGGAGGAGCTTCGGCCTGGCGAAGCAGTTCCTCAGCAGAAAGAGAGCTGGGTGGCCGTCAATCAAGCCCAGTCGGCTCGTGAGAGTCTGGAGCTATTGAAGCCTGGACCTGATGGTGGAGCGGATGGATCGGTGACCCGAGGATGAGGACATCCTCTTTGGGGGTCACCTGAACCTGGCGGAGAATGGACCGCACGTCCAAGACAGAGGCTGTAAAGCTCGCAGCATCGAGGCTGACGTTCACCACCTCCGAGTTGACCTGGAGGCCGATTCCCGCCAGGGCAGGAACCACCGATTGAAGGTCATGGCAGACCGTCCGTACGGGCCCGCCCAACGTAGCATCATCCAGATACCAAACGTTGAGAGGGGCCGTGATACTCCGGGCGATGTGGTCAATACCAAGGACGAACAGGAGGGGCCCCAAAGGGTCGCCCTGTTGGACCCCAGTAGCCGAGGGTATGACCGTATCAGCAGCTAGGGGCTCCATATGACAGGTAGGCAGAGGGAGCTCGGCTGAGGCAGGCCTCGAGCAGATGATCCCGGCATAAAGATTTAAAGGCAATCCTCATGTTAAGCTTGACAATGAGGTGCCTCGAGTCCCTGGATGCCGGTTCCGATGGGCAGCTGCTGAAGAACTGCCTGATTGCATGAGCGACCCCCTCACACGCCGACACCCAGCTGCACCGGATTAAACTCCTCACCCAGTTCGTGTGTGACGGATTTGCAGATCACCTTGGCAGCCAGCCTCCGGAAGACATTTCCCACAGCAATGGGGCGTATGCCACCCTCTTTCTTCCTGACAGCGGCGAGGCTAGCCGAAAAAAAGAGGCCTCGGGCGGAAGGGTCGAGGGCACCATGAATGAGCCTATTGGTGAGCGCCACAATTGCACTCAGAAGGAAGCGCCCGGCCTCAGCGGAGAGGGGGGGGGGGGTGTCAACTCCTTGAGGTGGCCTGGTCGGAGACCATCAGACCTCCGCAGCTGTTAGCTGGGAAGGACCTGATGGCGGACAAGATATCTGCATCAGTAGCCACAAGGAGCAAGTGGAGGTGTGGGTCTGAGATCAGGGTGTTTGAGCCGCGAGCAGCCAGGACCTCCTCGGTGGGTTGGGGGACAGTGTCCTCTGAGGCAACAACTCTGACTGCGGCCGAGACATCACCCATGATAAGTTTTGCGCTTACCTGGTCACGCAAACGCTTGGCGGTGGCCTCGGGGGTGGAGAATAGGGTGGGGTGTGTGGCGTCCCTTGGCACGCTTGGAATGGGCGCTCGCCCAAATGACGAGACATTGGCCTTGACGAAGGCTGCTGTTGACCGGCCGCCCCGGGCAGGGAGAGTTGACAGGACTAATATATGTGTGTCTGTATACGTAAATATATGTATTTTCATAATTTGCTGAAAGAAATATATTTTATTGAACCGAAATGAATGGAAGTAATTCTTTATTATTCGTTCATATGTAAGATATTTCTCGTAATAAAAATTGTTAATACGTTGCTGGTTGTGTGGTATGGTGAATGTGTCAAGAGGTAAAGATAAGGGCTATTTTGTTAGTTAAGACATTGTATCCATAGTCATTCGCATGTATCATTTTACCTAATCTTTCAAATCTATTGTCAAACTTCGTTGGATTCCTCGTTAATTGAATTGTATATGTCAGATGCTGTCTTCAGTTGGCAGTTGGTGTCAACCCTTGCCTATGGTCATGAGTCTTGGGTAATGACCGAAAGAATATGATCGCGAATACAAGCGGCCGAAATGGGATTCCTCCGAAGGGTCTTTGGAGTAACGTAGTCCAGAAAGTTAGAGTTAGTTACATCAACTTTGATTGCTAGTTTATTTTTACCGACCCCGGAAGGACGAAAAGCAAAATTGACCACATATTATTTGAACTCAGAATGGAACGAATGCCATAAACTAATTAAACACTTTTTCACGCTCAGAGTTGCTGAAGCATGGAACAAACTACCTGCATCAGTTGTTAGCTGCCGAGACACTGCATCCATTAAAACTTCCATGCTCCCTGAGATGTAGAACACTACACCTGATGTCCTCTCTCCATACACACATGTACTTCATGACTCCTACACTGTTCATTTTCCTGACATTTCTACATTATTCTATGTACTATACATGCACCTTTGATGAGTTGTAGTGCACCTGAGCACTGTAAACAATAATTTCATTATTATTATTATTATATAAAATGGAACAAATACCGCAAGGCGATACCCTGGACGATCGCAACAACTAAGGGAAATAACTAAGATTGTTCCTATTGCTAAAGATTTGGGAGTTACTTTCCTTCGTTACGCAGGTTATTGCCAAAAATGACAGATTTTAGCAATTTCGATTCTTTTTTATATTCGTATGTTAGAGACTAATCAATCCTCGCTACCTCATACCGGCTCTCCAACCGTGACTATCCACTCTTAACATTAACTGCAATATGAAGGATAAACGCCGAGCAAGATGGTTATATAACATCCGTGAACTTGGCTGGTCCCACTTTAGGGGATCCAGCCGGATCAGTTGCTTCTGACAGGAGTGTTTGTCTGATGGATAAGGACTGATTTGTGGTTTTTGCTGGTGGTCGGATGTTGATGGGTTATAACGTGGGGATTTTAAATAATGAAAATTATTGTGTACAGTGCTCAGGTGCATTACAACTCATCAAAAGTACATAGAATAATGTAGAAATGTCAGGAAAATGAACAATGTCTGAGTCCTGACATAATGAAAATTGTGTACAGTGCTCAGGTGCACTACAACTAATCAAAGGTGCATATATGGTACATAGAATAATGTAGAAATGTCAGGAAAGTGAATAGTATACGAGTCATGATATACACACAGATACATGCGTGCGTGTGTACGGAGGGGGAATATCAGGTGTAGTGTTGGCGAATTTCGGGAAACATGGAAGTTTTGAGGGATGCTGTGTCCCGACAGCTAACAACTGATGCACGTAGTTTGTTCCATGCTTCATTTTAAGGAAATTATTACCAAACAAATCCTTTATTAAAGCTATGTTACTTGTGAATACATAGCTATGAGAAACATATACACCAGGTCCGAACACAAAGGAACCAATCTCCCACTGTCACTGGCTCCGTCTCTCACTTGTGGTTAATTTAACTCGCATTCCGTCGGTTACGACGATGAGTGTTCCAGTTGATCCGATCAACAGAACAGCCTGCTCGTGAAATTAACGTGCAAGTGGCTGAGTATTCCACAAACACGCTTACCCTTTCCGTAGTTCTTCGGGAGATTCAGCGTGACAAGGCTGACCTTTCGAATTACAGGTACAACTTATTTTTGCCAGCTGAGTGGACTCGAGCAACATAAATTAAAGTGTCTTGCTCAAGGACACAACTTGCTGCTGGGAATTGAACTCACGAACTTACAATTGTGAGCCGAATACCCTAACCACAAAACCACGTGCCTTAACTTGTGGGTAACAAGCAACTACAAACTAACGAGGCCACTCGACCTGCTAGAAATAGCAGCCACATTTCGTTCGAATAAGTTTACAAAAAGGAGATATGGATAATATAATCCTAGATAAAGGTGTATGAAAAACAAAAACAAAAAAAAAAGAGGGTAAGGGCACGGCATGAATACCCTTTGCTCACCTGAGGTTAAATATTTCAGCAGCCACAATGTCTACAGCTGTTTCTCCCTGATTAACGCGAGGAAAGTATATGCTGCGTATTGTGATTGGTCGAAATCGTGTTCTCAACAACCAATCAGATTTCTCTTTACATTAAGAATTTGTTTGTTTATAATCGCTTCCTCGACACCAAAATAACGTGAATGTTCGGCCAAGGTGGAACTTGAACCAGATTCTCTCCATCTCTCATTAATTTACCATCGTTCAGGTCACCTGCCCACAATCCTTCTCGACAGATACGTTGTCACACGGATCAGATTCCGCTAGCCACATTGCTACACCTGGATTTCGTAAAAAAACAGTGTTTCTTTTTCTTAGAAAAAGAGTTTTAAGTATTTTTTAGTATAATGACAATCTGCCTTACCCGGAGGAGTTGATTGACTATTCATATAATATCGTTTTTTGGTGAGTTAGTACTGACCGAACTCTCTATCTCTTTATCTAAGTATCTATCTACCTCTCTGTCTATATATCTAAGTATCTATATCTATCTATCGATCTATGTATATAAATGTGTGTGTGTGCGTGCGTGATTCTACGCCCACACACTGTATAACCCTTTATTTACAGTTTAATAATCTACCACAATCTAGTGTATATATATATATATGTATGTATATATATATATATATTAATCAAAATATATACTTTATTATATATATTACAGAGGTACTGTGTTGTTTTTTCAGTACGTCCTCATCAGACAAAATATATGATTTGATATATGACATACCGCTACACCAGTATTGGCAATACTGGAATTGTATAATCAAGACTGTAGCGGTATGTCATATATCAAATCATATATTTTGTCTGATGAGGACGTACTGAAAAAACAACACAGTACCTCTGAAATATATATAATAAAGTATATATTTTGATTATGAGAATATTTTTCATTTGTTAATATTTTGAATAATATTAAAAACTCCAGGAAAACTTTTTTTGTTGAGTGCTTCTAATCTATTGTAAAATTGTATTCATTGAGTAATCAACGAACCATATAATCTTTGGTTAAAAAAAATATATATATATATATAAAGGGTTATACACTCTGTATAACCCTTTATTTACAGTTTAATAATCAACCACAATCTCGCATCTAGTGTATATATATATATATATGTGTGTGTGTGTGTGCTTCTTGCTCATAATAATTTCTATACTTTTCATTTATATATATACAAATATGTATATATACTGTCCCTCTTCCTCTCCGCCATATTCCCCTCATCTACATATTATACAGACAGACCTTTGTATCTATAATATAATATAATTGTTTCTACTTTTGACACAAGGCCAGCAATTATACAGTACATTACTGGTACTTTATTTTATCGACCCCGTAAGGATAAAAAGTAAAGTTAACCTCGACGGGGTTTGAACTGTGTGTCTATGATATAATATAATTATTTCTACTTTTGGCATAAGGCCGACAATTATCCCAGTGCATTACTGGTACTATATCTATGATATAATATAATGTTATACGGACAGACCTGTGTGTCTATAATTTAAGCTACAGTACTTGACACGATAGAGGTAGCAGTAAAATGCTGAGATCGACTATATAGTTACTTAAACAATCACGCCTCTCTTGAAATCTATAACTCTACTCCTGTATAACGTGGACCCTCTTATATAATATTATTGAATACTAACATACTTTGTTGCTGTGTTTTTATTATTCTTAATTTCTTTTAATAACCGGGGAAGAGACCCCACCCTCTTTGGGAGAGGTAACAAATGTCTTCTCTTGTGAAAATGGGTATAGCTTTCATTTTGTAAAATCTCCCAATTTTGCTTCATTTCTCCCCGTTTTGGGGCACTTATTTTCCTGGTACTCCCTATTTTGGGTTTTTAGAGGTTGGCAGGTCTGTCGTAATATGTAGACAATGTAGTGAACTTGTGTCCTAAAGGACGTCAGATTAAAAATGCCCGACATCAGATCCCACCGAGGTCTACTTGGGCTCCCGTTGTTTCGAGGTCGTTAACAAAGTAGCAAAAAAAAAAAAAAAAAGGGTCAGTCTTGTACTGGGGTCGATTCTTCCTCTGGAAGGAAGGAATAAGCTGTGATCAGACCTGGAGAGGGATGCCCCCCCCCCCGGGTTTAAAATGTCCAAGACACGCCCTGTATTCGAACGGCGCCTCTACGATTCTATCTAGAGATAAATAAGGACCCTTTCCTTTACCTAATATGAAGACATTCGCTTCTTCAAATTTACCAAATTCCAACATGGTGTGGCATTTTCTGTCGATCATACACAGATTACATTACGTAACGTTTTTCTGATAAACTTAGTTATCCATAATATATTTCTAACAGAAAATACTACCTATGATTTCCAAATAACTTTGAAAGTATATATGCACGCATACACACACATATCTCTCTCTCCTCTCTCTCTCTCTCTATATATATATATATATAAAGTTAAAATAATGAAATAAAAATTCAAGTCATTAGAAATATACTTCACTGCTTTACGATCGTTTCTAGGTGATAATAATACACCGTACGCATATTTCTATTGTGGTTACCCCCCACAACTAACCGTGGATATTTCTGTGTGTATATATATATATATATATATATATAAGGAAGTAAACAACACAATATAACTACTCCATTACCAAAGGTTTCAGGACCCTAGACAATATTAACACACGTCTAGTTCGCTCGTCAGATGAAAAGTTCTGGATCTGATGAGCGAACTAGACGTATGTTAATATTGTCTAGAGTCCTGAAACCCTTGGTAGTGGAGTAATATTGTGTTGTTTACTTCCTAATTAAATAGCTCTGTATTATACATAGAGCACTCTTTTTTTCCTTTGCTTTTACTTCAGAAATACTTAACACACACACACATATATATATATATATATACATAGGTGAGTGTACGAGGGGGGGTCAAAAAATTTGCGGAATTTTTCAGAAAATAATCTATTTTTCAAAAAATATGATTTACCTTTAATTTATTTTTCTACATAGTTGACATCCAGGTCAATACACTTCACAAGGCGATGCTTCCAGCTTCGTAAGCCATCTCTAAAGAAAGTTAAAGGCCTTGTTCGAAGCCATGTGTTGGCAGTGTTTTAGCTTCTTCAACACCACTAAAACGAGTCCCTTTTAGCATTGCTTTGAGTTTTAGAAAGAGGAAAAAGTCTGATGGGGCTAAATCTGGACTATAAGGTGGGTGAGCAAGCACGTCCCATCGAAATTCTCGAAGAACTTCTTTTGCAACCTGCGCTGGTGCATTATCATGGTGAGACCATGAGGTTTCCCTTTTCGTTTCTTGACTAATGCCTCTTTCAGCTTCCTTAAAACATTTGCAAGGTAAGCTCCTGTCACAGTTCTTTGACCTTCAAGATAATCTATTATTATCACCCCATCTGAATCCCAGAAAATGGTGGCCATCACTTTTTGATCCGACTTTTGAGATTTGAACTTGATTGGCCCCGATGATCCACTGTTTTGACTGCTGTTTGGATTCAGGATCATACTGGTAGATCCAGGTTTCATCTCTGGTGATGATTCTGGTCAGGAAATGCTCTTCATCAACTTCAATTTTGTTTAATATCGCCAAAGACAGATCACTTCGAAGAATCAGCAGATCAGGGCGCAACGCTTTTGGGACCCATCGCGCTGAAAGCTTGCTTAGTCCCAAATTATCGTGCAGAATTGAATTTGCCGAACCATATGAAATGTCTAGGGACTTAGCTAACTGATTAACTGTTATTCTTCGATATTCTTCAATTAAAGTCTGAGCAGCCTCAACGTTTTGGTCATTTTTTGATGTTCCTAGTCTTCCACTGCGATGGTCGTCTTCAAGGTCGTCTCTCCCTTGTTTGAATCCACTTGTAGACACCAGTTTTCTTTGGAGAAGTAGTACCGTAAACTTTAACTAAAGCCTCCATAATCTGTGTCCCTTTCCATTTGAGTTTCACCAGAAACTTGATATTCGATCTTATCTCAAAATAACTATTTTCCATTGTTCCAAAAAGAGTGTCAGTACTGTACAATAGTCCGCGCATAACTGACTGCAAGTGACTAATAGCAAGGTAAACACCCAGTGACAATGTTCTGACATGTTTAATATTGTTTTAACCTGATTTTTTTCTTGCTACAATAAAATTCCGCGAACTTTTTGATCCCCCCTCATATGTATACACACTTCAACAGCATTCTAATAAATATTGCCTGTACAGGTAATCAAAGTGTGTATACATTTTTGGGGGACACCCTGTGTGTGTCCCTTTTGTTACCATATTTCTAATAAAAGACACTGCCTATGATTTTCAAATAATTTTGTAAAAGTAATCGAGAAGCTGGAGAGATTTTGTAATACAACTAACTTCTTCGTTATTAAACTGTTGTTTGGAACGTAACTTATCAAAAAGGGTTTAGTGATTTTTATTATTACACCCATCTCCAAGACAGGTGTTATGGAGTTTTCAGGTGGGTGAACTGCAGAAAACGAGAATTTACAATGGCTTTGAAGGTTGAATTCATTCAAAACACTTAAAAGCAGACCTGTCAACTCTCCCCGTCCAACAAAGAGAAATCCAACCCACTTTGGAGTGGGTGACAGATGTCTTCTCTTGTGAAAATGGATATAGATTTCATTATGTAAAATCTCATTTATCCCCGTTTGGGTTTTTAAAGGTTAGCAGGTTCGCAGGCCAGCAATTGAAGGAGAGAGGCAAGTCAATTAAATTGAGCCCAGTGCATTACTGGTGCTTTATTTTATCGACCTCGTAAGGATGAAAGGTAAAGCTGACCTCATGTAGACAATTCAACAACCATATGGCATTTATATGGTGACAATGGGTCTATATTATTTCAGAGCAATATGATATATAATGTAGACCAGCAGTTGCCAACCTTTTGGACCTCACAGACCACTAAATTAATTTTTTTTAAAAAGATAAATACATTAAAATTTATCTGCAGACCACTGGTTAGTGACTGCTGATGTAAAAAGTTCAATGACCATATGGAATTTATATGGTGATAATGTGTCTTTATTATTTCAGTGCAATAAAATTCCAGCAGCGGTTAACTTTGCCTTTCATCCTTATGGGATCGATAAAATAAAGTACCAGTAATACACTGGGGTAATTGCTGGCCTTGTGCCAAAAGTAGAAACAATTATTTCAGATCAATGTGCTATATAATGTTTATAGTTCAACAACAATATGAAATTTATATTGTGACAATGTGTCTATCTTATTTCAGAGCAATGTGGTATATTATGGAGACAGTTCAACGATCGTATGAAATGTCTGAAAGGTTGATAAGGGCTATAAGTAACTGGAGCTTGGTGGACCAACCTTTTGATGATGATATTGAGGACCTGATCAATAATGGAGCGGATGTGAACCAACCCCATGGCTCATTGCTACCCCTGCACTGTACATGCATGGTTAGTGATGCTAAATGTCTGCAACTTTTACTACAGAACGGGGCCAGGGTAAGTACAATTGAAGAAACAGAACATTTTGGGGGTTTAGGGATTTGAAAAAAGAAATTGTTTCCCTTTATAAGATGTGACAGTGTTTATTAATGGTGGTGGGGGTGGTGGTGGTGGTGTGTGGTGAAGAATATAGCTTCCCAATCACATGGTTTGGGGTTTGAGCCCACTGTATGACACCTTAGCTAAGTGACTTTTATATGAGATTCACCCAAGATCTGGGAATGAAATTTTCATGGCAAAACTGGATGGAAGATTCTGAGATATTTGTGTATATGTATATACATACATATATACAAAGACATAGATATAACAAAGAAAGTGTGATAAGGAACCAGGTGGACCTTAGGGTAGTAGAGTGGGTAATAGGAAAAGAGTCAGGACCTCGACGGCTGAGCTCCGGACTGATTGGATCTAGCTGTCGGGGTCCTGACTCTTTTCCTATATATATATATATATATATATATATATATATATATATATATACAGGGTGCGGATGATATTTGTTCGCAATTTTCAACTGCTAATTTTATGCAAATTTTTTTTACTTCCGTTGTCACTCTTGTCTTCATAAAAACAGTGACTATATTTCCATTATTTATTTTCAGAATAATTGATTATGAATAATTTTGAACCTCCAAATTTGTGGAAGAGACACAGAGTTCTTCTTGGAATCTGCGCCGGGAGGACAAATAAGGAAATTTCAGACTTTCTCAGCGTCAGCAGGAGTATGGTGGAAAAGGTCAGAAAGGAATTGGAAGATTCAGGATTCGGCTATGAAGCAACATCAGAGAGGAAAACACATGATCGACGATCTGACGCCTTCAGAACGCCCGAGTTTGTTGCTGAAGTTCAGGATATCATCAACAATGAACCTAGTAAGTCGATGCGTGCCATTGCAAGGATGAAAAGCTCATTAGGCTGGTGGTACATGAAGACATTCGCTACGTTTCATACAAGATGAGGAAAGGACAATTTCTGTCAAAGGCGATGCAAGAAAAGCGACTGAAGCACGCAAAGAAGCTGATCAACAAGTTGAAACACCCACTGGAGCCAGACATGCTGTGGTTTTTCTCCGACGAGAAAAACTTCTGCCAAGACCAGAAGATCAACTCCCAGAACAACAGGTGGCTTGCTGTCTCATCCAAAGACGTGCCCAGAGTCATGTAGACAAAGTTTCCAGCGACAACATTGATCTTGGGTGTCGTCAGCAGTCAAGGTGACGTCATGCCACCTCACTTCTTCTCTGAGGGCCTCAAGCTGAACACTGATGGCTACATCCGCATTCTGAGCGAGCTAGTAAAGCCCTGGATCGACCAGGTAGTTGCAGGTAGGCCATACGTGTGGCAGCAAGACTCAGCGCCCTGCCAATCCAGCCGAAAGACCCAAGCCTGGCTGTCAGAGAACTTCGTCGACCACACTTCACCTGACATTTGGCCTCCCAGCTCGTCTGACTGCAACCCCCTCGACTTCTTTGTGTGGGGTGCAGTGGAACAAGACACCAACAGATCTAGCTGCAATACGAAAGATGATCTGAAGGCCAGGATCACAAGTGCCTTTAGGGGCCTAAGTCGGGGGACAGTGATGAAGGCCTGTAGCCGGTTCCGAGTCCGTCATCAAAGCCAATGGTGGGTTTATCGAGTGAGATCGAAAGAATAAGTCATGAAGACAAACTGACCCAACTTTGATAAATAAATCTTAAAAAATAAAACTACTGTGTCATTTTTTCCTAGACAGTAATCTTGCGAACAAATATCGTCCGCATCCTGTATATATGTATATATATATATATATATATGTATGTATAAATAAATGTAGAGGTTTACTTTGGTTATGGTTGACCATAGGTTTGCTCATGCAAAGTTCCTCTCCATTAAGTAGCAGGACTGATATGATCTGCTTTAATCATCTCTCTGAAAATGGCCACATGGGTAGTCAAAATCAGTTTCTGATACATTTGTATACACACTCATGCAATCATGGGCACACGTTTATGTTTCTGAATATGTATCTAGACACATCTACACGTGAAGGAGCATGGCTTAGTGGTTAGAGCATTGGGCTTGCAATCGAAAGGTTGTGAGTTCAATTCTCGGACCGGGTGATGTGTTGTTTCCTTGAGCAAGATACTTTATTTCATGTTGCTCCAGTTTACTCAGCTGTAGAAATGAGATGATAGGACTGGGGATCCCTATCATTAAATCACCCAAGACACCTCCAACGAGATATACCTTGGAGGAGACCAGCTAAACCTGTACAGGTGTGAGCTGTAACATACATATATACATACATCTACACACATTGTAGGTAGGTATATATAATGTAAAATTCTTACCTCAGATATTTATCCTCGAATTTATAGTTTATATAAGCTTCATCATAAAATCCACCCAGTACACACTGTTAAGTGTTTGGTATAAGAAGGGCATCCAGCTGTAGAAAATATGCTCAAAACTAGAACATATATAAGCATGAAGTGGTCCCCAGCCTGTCTAGGAGGACACTAATTCTGATTAAGAGTTGACTTGAACTCTGAGTTCTTCAGTTCATTACCAACGTGGTGGAGAATCAGACGCGTAATGATGGTGATGACGACATATACTCATATCGACTGTCCTTGTCCAACCCATGGTTCAAAATCAGATGTAAAATAGCGATGATGAGACATACCTATGTAATTTTCTCCACTGACCCATGCCAGCATGATGATGGAAAATATAATAATGAAGACGATGATAATGACATTTTGTACACTTACATGACAATGATGAAACCAAGTGAATTTTGCTCTGTACTATCCCTTTTTTAAGGCCTCTTCTGTTGTATAACAGCACTCTTTGAAGGTGTGTTTAACCCTTTAGCATTTACATTATTCTATATTTACTATTGTATTTTCACAGTAAAAGCTTTATCTCACATAATATCAAATCTATGAGATTTCGATATTATTTATTTTGCACAATATCTCAACATCAGTATGAGCAGCCGATTTGAAGAGAAAGAGGTGAGAGAAAGCAAACTTTCAAGATGTGTTTAACAGAGCACACTTCAAAAGCTAATTCTGCTCTATTTAATTCCTGTATCAGAAAATACTTTTGAAGGCCTCTTCTGATGTAAATCACAGAGCATTCTTTGAAGGCCCCTTCTGGTGTAAATAACAGAGCTTTCTTCAAAGGCCCCTTCTCATATGAATAACAGCCCTCTACCTTCAGCTTTGTTTAATAGAGCACTCTAATCAGAGCCCTTCTGTGTATAACTGCAGCGTTGTTAGGCCCCCTGCTCCTGGTCTATAGCAGTGCACCCTTTTTATATGCACACATACATGTTGGCTATCCTCAATCTGTTGCAACATTTAGTGCAAGCCATATATTTATATATTCCTGTTTTTTTTTCTTTTCAGGTCAACGACTTGGATGGTTACCTGCGGACGGCGCTGCATTATGCAGCAGAGAAAGATGAGCATTGCATACTGATATTACTGCAGCACGGTGCAAATATAAATGCACGAGACGGTAGCGGCAATACCCCGCTGCACTTGGCGGCGGATAAGAATAAGAGTGAATGTGTGCAGGTATTGCTGCAGCAGGGAGCTGACCCAGATGTCCGCAATGACAATAGCGACACACCCCTCAGCTGGGCAGCACTGAAGGGGAACCTCAAAATCATCAAGCTACTTCTTGAGTACAATGCCGATCTGTGCAACAAGAACACGAGGGGCTACACACCTTTAATGCAGGCTGCCTATGTGCAGGGCAAAGGTTTGAACTGTTTAGACGACACGAGTCTTGATTTGTTAGTCAAAGCTTCCGGTCCTTTAGGAGTACACAGTAAATGTGTAGACTTGATCGCAGAACTTTGTCAAGACAGCAAGACCAAGAAGTTGTTGTTATCGCTATGTAGGAACCCGTGTGCGCTACAAAACCTTTGCTGCCTGGTCATACGTAAAGCCCTGGGTTACTGCTATCTACCTGATGTCATACCTAAACTACCCCTTCCTCTTCAATTACAAAAATTGCTCATGTTGCAAACTTAGATACAATACGTTTAAGTAAAAGAGCTTTGCAATTCTTTTCAAAGTGATTGAACAAAAGACATGAGTGTGTTTGATGTTGGCGTGTATGTGTGTGAGTGGATGGGTATTGATATGTATGGGGGTGTTTGTGTATGACAAAGTGATTCTATTAATCTTATCTCCCCTTCTCTGCTACTCTCTTTTGCACCCCTATTTTTCTCCCGCCTCTCACCCATATCACACCTTCCCCCTCACTCTTCTCTCTTACCCCTATTACATCTCTTCACTCTTAGCTGTTCTCTCTCTCTCTCTCATCTCTCCATCTCTCTCACACCTCCTCCTTCTTATCTGCCCCCTCTGCTCTATCCCTTTACCTATTTCCATTTATCTTACATTTCTTGATCAATAAAACTGAAATGTTTTGATTTAGACCAAGCTACACCGTCCCACACCATGCCAGCATTTCTTCATCACACAGACCCTTAAGGATCAACTATAGATCCCTTCCAAGCCCTTGTCTAACTCCATCTATAAGTTGCTACAAACATCACCCCATGAAAGCAACTGCCATTAAAGTGAAGGGACCAACATGGTGTTTGCTTTTTGGTTTGGGGAAATGAGTTGTTCTAAGGCCCCTCCAGTTCTGTACAACAGAGCACTCTTTTGAAGGCCCCTCCTGTTCTGTACAACAGAGCACTCTTTTGAAGGCCCCTCCTGTTCTGTACAACAGAACAGTCTTTTGAAGGCCCCCTCCTGTCAAATCGTAATTCTGCTCTGTATAATTCTTTTAAGGCCTCTTCTGCTGTGTATCAGGGTACTCTTTGAAGATCTGTATAACAGAGCACAATTGAAAGTCCAAATCTGTTATGTATCATTCTTTTTCTAAAGATTCCTTCTGGTCTGCATAAAAGAGCACTCTTTTGTAGGCACCCTTCTGATCTGTATAAAAGAGCACTCTTTGAAGATGTGTATAAGACTACCTTTAAAGGTATCTCTTGCTCTTTATAATTCTTTTTCTAAGGCCTCTTCTACTCTATAACGGAGGCCCCTTTTCTTCTGTAAAATAGAGCATCTTTCCAGGCCTCTTCTCCTGTGTATAATAGCACTGTTCTAAGGCCCCCCTACTCTAGGTATATAACAGAGCACTCAGAGCCTACCCAGCTCTTTGTTCTCTATAACAAAGCATGTATGTTTAGTGATTCATTTACTTTCAAAAATCCATTGCAACAAATGTAATTCTGGCTTTGAAAAATAAAATAAAAATCAACGTATAGATTTATTTTACTTCAGCCAAACAAGAGTCGAGAGAATTCTTCAACAGTGTCACATACATGACAACTTCCTTAATGTTGGTGATTTACATGATAAACACACTCAGTAAAGTTGTTGGTGATAGGAAGGACATCCAGCTATAGAAAAGCTGCCAAACAAAGGGTTGGAAGGATTCATCAGCTATGTCAAAGACATATAACTTCCCTGGTGCTGGTGTTACGATATGCACTCGGTATAGCGCGGTGTCATGAGTGAGTTATGAGCTTCCAGCTCATCTGTGCACTAGGTAGGGTGCAGCAACATGTGTAGGCTCCCAGCCCACCATGAGCTCATTAGCTCAGTACCTCTGCTTTGAGTACCAACCAGGTCTGCTGACCCATGCTAGCAGGGAAAGCATACATAAAACCATATTTATGATGATGATAGTGAAGCCTCCAACAGGTCCGTCAGAAGCAACTGTCTCCAGCTGGATCCCTAAGCAAGACCAACCAAACTCATGGATGTTATCCAACCATCTTGCTCGGGGTCTACCAGTTGGTTTTGCCCATAAAGTCTGTCCAGTGATTCTTTCTTGAGACATTCTAGCCACATGCCCATAGTATCGAATATATTTTCAAATCTTAAAATTTCTCAATGTTTCATTAGTCAATCAATTTTGTTTAGTAAAAGTTTCATAAGAAGGGAAGGTACCTACCTTCGCATCTCCACTTGTTTCCACACTGAATCTCCCCGAGTGATGCTCATCTGGCTAGAAAACATAGCAAAACTCACACACTTATTCACAATAGTCACAAGCGTCTGTACTCTACCTCCACTGCCCACAGACACGGTCCGCCATTCCTATGTAATGTTACTGGCTCTAGTCACTTCCAACTCCGTGGCCCCATAAAAAGTATATTTATCTGAAGGATTCTAGCTGTTGCTCCAGGAAGGGAGGTGGGAATGTAGCAGTGTGATCATCATCAGCAGCATCATTGTTTAACCCTTTAGCACTTAAATCAGCCAGAATTCTCTCACCTCTTTCTGTTCAAACCAGCTGTAACCAGCCACTCATACTGACGTTAAGGTATTGTTCTCAAAATAAATAGTATCAAAATCTCATAGATTCGATATTATGTGAGATATTTATGTGAGGTAAAGCCTTTACCATTAAATTATAATAGTTAATCTAGAGTAATGTAAATGGTAAAGGGTTAATGTCTATTTTCCATGCTTGCAGGGGTTAGATAAATTGTAATGTTGTAAGGCTTGACAAGTCGGGTGACCATGTCGTCTTCCTACATTCTGACTTGGTTCTCTACAGCTTCATGCCCTTCCTAAAGCCAACAATTTCACAGCATGTACAAGTGGCTGAGTATTCCACAGGCACGTGTAACCTTAATATAGTTCGCAGGGAGATTCAGCAGCACGACATGGTATATGACAAGACTGCGCCTTTGAATTAGAGGTACGATTCATTTTTAACAGCTGAGTAGATTGGAGCAATGTGAAATAAAATGTCTTACTTGATGATAAAACATGCCAGCAGCCTCAATTGAGCAAGCCTATGAATGAAAACATTCCTGTCATGACCATCTCATTTTTTTAGTACTGGGTACGAAAGGCCGGTTATATGATGCCTGTGTGAGGAGCGCGATGTTGCATGGTAGTGAGACATGGGCAGCAACTGCATAGAATATGCGACGGCTGGAGAGAAATGAGGCAAGCATGCTCCGTTGGATGTGCAATGTCAATGTACGTGAACGACCCAGCATGAATGTGTTGAGAGAGAAACTGTGTCTGAGAGGGATAGAATGTAGTGTACGAGAGAGGAGACTGAGGTGGTATGGACATGTGATGTGCATGGAGGATGACCAATGGGTGAAGAAGTGCCAAGAAATGCCAGTTGAAGGAAGACGTGGTAGAGGTAAACCACAAAAAACATGGGCGGAGGTGGTGAGAGCAGACCTCAGATCGCTGAAGCTCACGGTGGAGATGACGAAGGACCGTGACAAGTGGAGAGATGCTGTGCTGAATAAGACCCATCCCACCCTTGCAAGCAGGGAAAAGCGGTCGTAAAATCATGATGATGATCAGTTCTTCCTCTCTATCTTTTTCTCCCTCTTTACCACCCACTACCTTTCTTTACTCAGGAAGGACTTACCCATATCCAGACATTGAGAGGAGATGGGCATCAGGTTAGCAGGTATGAAACTCATGATGTTTTATGATTGTGAGCTAAACACACTAACCACTGAGCTACGTGGTATGACTAACAGTGTGATATAGATATAGAAAGACGAGAAAACAACAATATAATGGTACATACATTTACTGAAAATCCATACAAATCAATAGATATGACATGGTAATGCTGCAGACACACAGTTGTATACATACACACACACAACTATACATGTGTATGTATGTATATACACACACACACAACTATACATGAGTATGTATGTATGTATATATATATATATATATATATATATATACACACACTCACACAACTGTACATGTGTATATATGTATATATACGCACACAACTATACATGTGTGTATATATATATATATACACACATAACTATACATGTGTATGTATAGTTATACACACACACAACTATACATGTGTATATATATATATATATACACACACACAACTATACATGTGTATATATATATATATATATATATATATATACACACACAACTATACATGTGTATATATATATATATATATACACACACACCTATACATGTGTATGTATGTATATACACACACTCAACTATACACTAGTGTGTGTAGGTATGCATATATATATACACACAGCTATACACTCATGTGTATGTGTATATATATGTATACACACATAACTATACACTTGTGTTTTTATGTATATATATATATGAGTGTGCGTGTCTGTGTGTGTGTGTATATATATATATATATATACATACTCACACACAACTTTACATGTGCCTGTGTGTGTATATATATATATATATATATATATATATATATACACACATCTTTCCCTCTCTCCCCAGTTCAATGTCAACTTTCTTAAATGAGATCTATATAAGATCTTTAAAAAAATTAAAGAAAAATATTAATTTAAAAAAAAAACATGGTTGACAAAATATAGAAGGAAAAAAAATAATAATAATCAGTTGTCTGAAATATTTAAATCAATCAATAAATCGATAAATTCAATAAATTTCTGTAGGTCAACTCTTAACCCTTTAGCATTTAAACTGGCTATATCCAACTAGAATTCTGTCACCCGTTTCTGTTTAAACCAGCTGTAACCATCCGATTCTTATGTTGAATTTAAGGTATTGTTCTCAAAATAAATATCAAAATCTCATAGATTTGATATTATGTGGGATAGTTATGTGAGATAAAGCCTTTACTGTGAAAATACAATAGTATATATAGTAAATGGTAATGGTTAAGGTATTTTTCTCAAAATAAATAATACCAAAATCTCATAGATTCGATATTATGTGTGGTAAAGCCTTTACCACAAAAAAATACAATAGTAAATATAGCATTTAAACTGGCCAGAATTCTCTCACCTCTTTCTATTCAAACCGGCCATTCATACTGATGTTAGAGTATTGTTCTCAAAATAAATAATATCCAAATCTCAGAGATTCGATATTATGTGAGAGAATTATGTAAGGTAAAGCCTTTACTATGAAAAATACAATAGTAAATATAGAGTAATGTAAATGCTAAAGGGTTTAGTGAGCCGAACAACGTAAAGTGGTGTTGAGAAAAAAAAATAAAGAGAGCTGGGTTTTGAAGAAAAGGATGAATTTCAAGTAAAGATTTGTTTTTATGAGGTTTACATATGTCTGTGTGGTTGGTGGGAAGATTTATTGTGCCTTTTTCATCCCACTTATTTTTATTATTATTATTATAATATTTTTCGTTTGTTTGTTTTTAAACCTTCAAACACCAACTTGCTCAAAAACCGGTTTTTATTAAAATGTTCAAATTTAAATGCAAATCTTGGGCTGAAATATTTTCATTACTACATGGTAGGTAATATTACATTTCAGTAATTAAATATTGTC
>OZ024757.1:14358501-14381001 GCA_964016885.1 Eledone cirrhosa
ATTAAAAATAAAAATTCAAAAAAAATTAACCCCTTAGCATTTAAATTGTCCGTTTCCAGCCAGAATTCTCTCACTTCTTTCTGTTCAAACCGGCCATAACTGGCTGCTTATACTGATCTTAAGGTATTGTTCTTAACATAAATAATATCAAAATCTCATAGATTCGATATTATGTGAGGTAAAGCCTTTAGTGTGAAAATACAATAGTAAATATAAAGTAATGTAAATGTTAAAGGGTTAAACTGGCTATATCTGGCCAGAATTCTCTCACCTCTTTTTGTTCAAACTGGCTGTTCATACTTATGTTAAGGTATTGTTCTCAAAATAAAAAATATCAAAATCTCATAGATTCGATATTATGTGAGGTAAAGCCTTTAGTGTGAAAATATAATAGTAAATATAAAGTAATGTAAATGCTAAAGGGTTAAAATTTATAGGATTTTGTCAACAGGAAAATATAACTTATTGTAAATACAATTAGTAAATAAATGTTATTTATAAGTAAAACAAAACAAAAAAAAGGAAATACCCCATCGCTCTAAATCTTATAGTATGTCAATTAAAAAAATATGAGGTCTGGTCACAGTAACAGTGATGCCTTTGAATTGGCATAAACCCTCAGTATATTACTGGTATTTTTTTTAATGAGAGCCAATTGGATGAAAGGCCAAGTAAAAAAACAAAGACAAACTAAAACCTGATGGGAATTGAACCCACAAAGCCATATATGGGCATACTTTGGAGTTCTCTTTGGAGTATAGGTAGTAGTAGTAGTAGTAGTAATATAGGTAGTAGTAGTAGTATAGGTAGTAGTGGTGGTGGTAGTAGTAGTAGCAATAGTATAAGTGGTGGTAGTAGTGGTAGTTGTAGTATAGGTAGTATTAGTAGTATTAGTAAACACCAGTACCTGACTCATTCTTTATTTTATTAACCCTGAAAAGATAAAAGACAAAAATTGACCTCTGCAGGATTTGAACACAAAATGTAAAGGGCTGCAACTAAACACCCCAACCTATTTCGTCCAATACTCTTAAGCCAATTCACCACCCTTAATAACAACTGTTTCTGATTTAGGCACAAGGCCAGCAATTTGGGGGGGGGGGGGAGTCGATTAAATCGACCTCAGTGCATTACTGGTACTTTATTTTATCGAGCCTGTAAGGATGAAAGGCAAAGCTAACCTTGGTGGGATTTGAACTCAGAACGTAAAGTGCAGTAAAGCATGGTACTCGATGCTCTACCGATTCTGCTAGACCTCCACAGAAAGAACTGGAACAAATGCTGTTAAGCAATTGTCCGATTCAATAACAACTATGCCAATCCATACCCCTAATAACAACTATGCCAATCCATACCCCTAATAACAACTATGCCAATCCATACCCCTAATAACAACTATGCCAATCCATACCCTAATAACAACTATGCCAATCCATACCCCTAATAACAACTATGCCAATCCATACCCTAATAACAACTATGCCAATCCATACCCCTAATAACAACTATGCCAATCCATACCCCTAATAACAACTATGCCAATCCATACCCCTAATAACAACTATGCCAATCCATACCCCTAATAATAATAATTGTTTCTACTTTAGGCACAAGGCCAGCAATTACCCAGTGCATTACTGGTACTTTATTTTATCGACCCCGTAAGGATGAAAGGCAAAGTCAACCTCGGCGGGATTTGAACTCAGATCGTAAAGGGACGTAACTATGCTGGAAAGCATGGCGTCCGACCCTCTACTGATACTGCCAATCCACCGCCCTTCAAAATCCATACCCCTAATAATAATAATTGTTTCTACTTTTGGCACAAGGCCAGCAATTATCCCAGTGTATTACTGGTACTTTATTTTATCAATGATTGTTTCTACTTTAAACAAGAGGTCAGCAATTTGAAGGGGAGGGGAAAGTCGATTAAATCAACCCCAGTACATTACTGGTACTTTATTTTATCGACCCCGTAAGGATGAACGGCAAAGTTAACCTCGGCGGGATTTGAACTCAAACTCGATAATAATTGTTTCTACTTTAGGCACAAGGCCAGCAATTACCCAGTGCATTACTGGTACTTTATTTTATCGACCCCGTAAGGATGAAAGGCAAAGTTAACCTCGGCGGGATTTGAACTCAAACTCGATAATAATGATAATAAATAATGATGATGATATTGTGAGTCTGCTGGTAGGAACCAATACACCATATGAAAAACATCAAAGACTACTTTTCATATGAATTTGCAAAACCTTGTTTAATTCTCAATGTCATGCACAAAGACACACACACTTTTGTAAAATCTTTCTCTCTCTTGCAAATTCCCTCCCAACCATATTGAATTTTTATTTATTCATTTATCACAACAATGTTTCAAAATAGAAAACAATAAATATTAAATATTCTAAAATAACTTGCAGAAGTATCATTTGTTGCCAAAAAAACCCACATGATAATTTTGTAAAATTGAAAGATTTTTTTTTTTTTTGTTTCAAAAACTC
Organism: Eledone cirrhosa; assembly: GCA_964016885.1. Taxonomy (NCBI): domain Eukaryota; kingdom Metazoa; phylum Mollusca; class Cephalopoda; order Octopoda; family Eledonidae; genus Eledone; species Eledone cirrhosa. Next base: position 14,361,009 of record OZ024757.1, read on the forward strand.
CATAAGATATGTGCAGATTTTTTTTTTTTCTTATGTTTTTTTTTTTTACATATATATATATATATATTTATTTATTTTTCTATTTAAAAGTTTATCAATGTTTTACAAGTTGTGGTATACCTTGAAATAAATTATGTGCAGAAGTGAATATGTTTATCAGTGATTAATAATAATAATAATAATGATTTCTAGTATAGGCACAAGGCCAGTAATTTGGGGGTAGAGGAAAGTCGATTAAATCGACCCCAGTGTGTTACTGGTACTTTATTTTTATTGACACCTTAAAGATGAAAGGCAAAGTTAACCTTGGCGGGATTTGAACTCAGAATGTAATGGGCCGTAACTCTTTGCCGTGAAGCATAGTGTCAGGCGCTCTACTGATACTGCCAATCCACCACCCTTGTAATAAAAATAATAATAATAATTGTTTCTACTTTAGGCACAAGGCCAGCAATTTTGGGGGAGGAAAGTTGATTAAATCAACCCCAGTACATTACTGGTACTTTATTTCATTGACCACCCCTCTCAATGATTAATAATAATGATACCAACAATAATAACAGTTGTATACATCTGTTTTCCTTCCTTCTCCATATATCATTAGCCACTAACTCCCCCACCCCACCTATTCACACACACAAAAAAAAACAAAACAAAGTCAGAATTAAATAAATGGTGTGTATCACATAGAATTGTCAAATAACCAGTGATAATGTGTGAATACATCAAGTAAGACAAATTTTTATTTAATTTTAAAAATGAAAAGAAAGGAATTTTTTAATTTTCTATTTATACTTTTTATTTTTTTCAGTGGGAACAAAATATGTCTGTTTTGTTGTTGTTGTTATTATTTCCATTATTATTTTCATTAGGTATCATTACTGTTTCACTGAGCACAGCTCTGTGAGCCTTGGGTATGTGCAGTGTAGTTTTTGTTGATGCTGTTTCTATTGTATTGATAGTACTTTTCGTAATATGTATGCAGTACCTAGTAGTGCTATCTTTTGTATGCTGTATATATTTGTAAGTCCTGTGGTACTCTATATAATATATATACAGTACCTAGTAGTGCTATCTTCTGTATGTTGTATATATTTGTAAGTCCTGTGGTACTCTATATAATATATATACAGTACCTAGTAGTGCTATCTTTTGTATGCTGTATATATTTGTAAGTCCTGTGGTACTCTATATAATATATATACAGTACCTAGTAGTGCTATCTTTTGTATGCTGTATATATTTGTAAGTCCTGTGGTACTCTATATAATATATATACAGTACCTAGTAGTGCTATCTTTTGTATGCTGTATATATTTGTAAGTCCTGTGGTACTCTATATAATGTATATATAAAGTACCTAGTAGTACTATTTTTTGTACACTGTATATATTTGTAAGTCCTGTGGTACTCTATATAATGTATATATACAGTACCTAGTAATGCTATCTTCTGTATGCTGTATATAGTTGTAAGTCCGTAGTACGCTATATAATATATATGCAGTACCTAGTAGTGCTATCTTTTGTATACTGTATATATTTGTAAGTCCTGTGGTACTCTATATAATGTATATATAAAGTACCTAATAGTACTATTTTTTTGTATGCTGTATTTAGTTGTAAGTCCTGTGGTACTCTATATAATATATATACAGTACCTAATAGTGCTATCTTCTGTATGCTGTATATAGTTGTAAGTCCGTAGTACGCTATATAATATATATGCAGTACCTAGTAGTGCTATCTTTTGTATACTGTATATAGTTGTAAGTCCTGGGGCTTTGGTTATGTATTTGTCTGTGTATTTTTTTATCATTCCCAGAGCACCTATTATTATAGGCATTGTTTATTATTATTATCATTATTATTATATTTATATATCTTCATTGTTAAATTTGTCTTGCCAATGTGCACTTTTACTCAAGCTTATTGTAAACCCCCACTGTCCCTGTCTTTGTATTGTCCCCTACATGTCGGCCCTTGTGGCCGATAAATGAAATCATTATTATTATTATTATTATTGGCAGATCAAACCAGTTTGAAGCCGGTTTTTTGTATTTTTTCTTTAATCACAGTTGTTGACGATGATGTTATTTTCTGCTTCTTGCACTCGACTATAGTTGTTCTAACCTTTAAAATGGCTGCTTAGAAATAGAATGGTTTCTAACTTAGGCACAAGGCCAGCAATTTGAGAGGGGAAGGGAGAGGGATGAGTGAAAAGTCAATTGTATGTCGACCCATGTATTATTGACTCTGGAAGGAGATGAAAAGCAAAGTTGACTTTGGTGGGATTTGAACTCAGAACACACACAGACAGCCAGCCAGCACGAATACTGCAGAGCATTATAGTTTCGAATTTTGGCACAAGGCCAGCAATTTTTTGGGAAGAGGAAAGTCGATTATTATCAACCCCAGTACTTGACTTGTTGGGTACTTTATTTTATTGATCCTGGAAGGAGGAAAAGGCTAAGTTTACCTCCCCTCCGCCAACAGCGAATACTTGTATCTGATTGGTTAAAAAATTACAAACTGCAATTATTGGAGGTGGGGCGGAATATAAAAACAAAATGTCCGATTCCATCTTGTTAATGACCACCAACCAGTCTCCCCCACTCCCTACATTAACACAAAAATCTCCCCCTTTCCTCCACCAATTCCCGCATTAACATAAAGGTAGAACAAAGGAAAAAAAATAGGATTAGACAATAATTTGGTTAGTTACTCTGTAGAAACAATTCTGCAAGAAGATATATAGGTTCTGGGTCATCATTCTTGCTCCCTCTTACCGAAAAGAATTTGGTCACGAAACAGGGGTCTGTAGTAAATGCGGGGATCAACTGACTGAGGAAATGGGGTGGGGGGGGGGAGACAGGATGCTAGAAGAGAGGGGTGTTTTGTATCAAAGATGCATTTTCAATTAAAGTTGGAAAATTATTATATATATTATATATAGAGAGAGAGGTTTATATAGGAAAGGCTTCTACAGGACTAGAACTGTTTCATTTGTATGAAATCATCAGGGCATTCCTGATGATTTCATAGGAATTAAACATTAGAAGCCTTCTCTATATAAACTTCTGTCATCCCTCTACACATGTATTGAGTACCTTATATACTGTGGTTACCCCCACTTCAACTCTGGATCAACATATATATACATATATATATATACATACCTTTTATAGAAATTGAGTAACTGACGTAAGCTGTAATAACATCAAACTGTACTGGCAAGGTTTTCTATAGAAATGACTGGTTAATCTAATGTAGAAATAAATAAATATATATATATATATATATATATATGTACATATATATATATATATATATGTACATATATATATATATATATGTACATATATATATATATATGTACATATATATATATATATACATACATATGTATATGTATGTATATATAGATATGTATACGTATACATATATATAATACAAAAACATATATACATATACATAAATACATATATATATATATATATATATACATATAAATATACATATATATATATATACAAATATACATATATATATATACATATAAATATACATATATATATATATATATATATACATATATACATACATACATATACATATAAATATACATATATATACATATATACATACATACATATACATATATATATATATATATATATATATATATACATATATATAAATATACATATATATATAAATATATATATATATATACATATATATATAAATATATATATATATATACATATATATAAATATACATATATATAAATATACATATATATAAATATATACATATATATAAATATATACATATACATATATATATACATATACATATATATATACATACATATACATATATATATATATACATACATATACATATATATATACATATACATATATATATATATATTCAGAGCCATATCCATATATATATATATTTAGTTTCGCTTAGAGATCTGGTTCTGCGGTTAAACCAATGGGCTTTGTCGGCAGCTTGGTATAAATATGGGACCGACTAATTTCTTCCTTCATTAATGACTCATCAGGGACCACATTTCTCTCCCTACCAAGCTGCTGAATGATAGTAACTCAAAGCTAACTTATTAAAACGGAAACAAGAATTAACCCGGCTGATATTATTTAAAAAAAACAAAAAAAGACGATAATTATTTCTACTTTTGTGCACAAGGCCAATAATTACCCCAGTGCATTACTGGTACTTTATTTTATCGACCCCGTAAGGATGAAAGGCAATGTTAACGTCAGCGGGATTTGAACTCAGAACGTAAAGGGCCATAACTCTATGCTTCAAAGCATGGTGTCTGACGCTCTACCGATACTGCCAATCCACTGCCCTATAAAAAAAAACAATAATGGAAAGCAATATTATTCTTTTAGGATATGTCCTAATAGCTTTATCTCCTTACACCCTGTAATAATTTAGCAGAAAATATGTAAAAAAACTGGTGTTAATTCAAATGTTTATAGTATCTTTACTAGTGGACAATTCATTGTGAAAATTTACATTATTACTGTAAAGACTTTAATCATTAATGTGATGCAGTCATAGAGATATTTTATATGTTTTAAGAATGTCCTTACTAATGCAGTTTCATATGGTTTGTCGTATCCTTGCTAGTAGACAGCTCATTATGAAAATTTATATTATTAGAGTAAAGACTTTAATAATTTCATGTGATGTAGCCATAGTGCTGTTTTATACATTTCAAGAATGTTTTGCTAATGCTGTTTCACGTGGTACAGGATAGGACATTAAGAGCTAATGTAAATTCTGTGTTTGTTAAATTGTTATATAAACCAAGAAAGAAATGACAAGTTTCTCTACACATACACACACAGATGCACAACTACATACATACACACATGCATATATACATATGTACACACATGCATATATACATACATACACACATGCATATATACATACATACACACATGCACAACTACATACATACACACATGCATATATACATACATACACACATGCATATATACATACACACATGCATATATAGATACATACACACATGCATATATACATACATACACACATGCATATATACATACATACACACATGCACAACTACATACATACACATGCATATATAGATACATACACACATGCATATATACATACATACACACATGCACAACTACATACATACACACATGCATATATACATACGTACACACATGCATATATACATACATACACACATGCATATATACATACATACACACATGCACAACTACATACATACACACATGCATATATACATACATACACACATGCACAACTACATACATACACACATGCATATATACATACATACACACATGCACAACTACATACATACATGCATATATACATACATACACACACACAACTACATACATACACACATGCATATATACATACATACACACATGCACAACTACATACATACACATATGCATATATACATACATACACACATGCATATATACATACATACACACATGCATATATACATACACACATGCATATATAGATACATACACACATGCATATATACATACATATACACATGCATATATACATACACACATGCATATATACATACACACATGCATATGTACATACGTACATAGAGGATAGGGTTGTATATGGATGAATATTAAATAAACAAAACTAAAGGTTTACTGTACACACAGATCCAATCTATTTGAGGACAAGACAAACTACTAGTAATAGTAATAGTGGTGGTTGTATGACACAGAAACACCAGAGAGCTAAGTGATGCTACTGTATGTATAGCTACAATATAGAACTGAAACCCATGTAAATAATATCGCTTTTATTGTTCTTTCATATTTTTTTCTTTTGCCAGGTTTCCAAATAAATCATCGTTTGAGACAATAGAAAGAATATATATATATATAAATAATAATAATAATAATAATTATAATGACAATGCTTTCTGATTTAGGCACAAGGCCAACACATTTTGGGGGGAGGGGGGAAAGTTGATTAAATCGACCCCAGTGTGTTACTGGTACTTTATTTTATCGGCCCCGTAAGGATGAAAGGCAAAGCTAACCTCGGGCGGGATTTGAAATTCAGAACGTGAAGGGCCGTAACCCTATGCCGCAAAGCAAGTTGTCCGACACTCTACCGATACTGCTAACCAAATAATAATAATAATAATGATAGTAATAATAAACAACAACAATATAAATAAATTAATTAGATGTCAAACATGAATTTGTTTCGCAGGAAAGAAAAGCTCAACATCGGTGGGACGAATAATGGAGGAGGAATATCTATAGAGGGGTGGTAGAATGAGGGGTGAGAGAGAGAGTAAGAGACAGAGAGAGAGGCTCACTAGATGGTGGGTTCTACTCTATTATATTTGATATCATTCTCCAAGTATTTCACACAGCTGCAGGCTACCTCTTAATTTTAATTTTAATTTTACTTTATTTAAAATTATTTTTTTTTACGTGTTTTTTTCTTCTTTTTTGTCCTTCTAAAATAAAAAAAAAAAAAAAAGAAGGGGTCAGGGTGTAATTTAAATTGTTCCTCTTCGTGTAGCAAGTTAAGTGATGTGTGGTTTTTTTGTGAGCCTTTTTGAGGAATCTTTTTTTTTCGAAAAAAAAAAGCCAAAAAAAAATACACCAAAAAAAAAAAAAATTATTCAAGCATTCCATCTTCGTACAAAAGAGCCTCGAGGTTCCCGCTTCGCTTCAAAACACTTCGCAAGTCTGTAGAGGGCCCTTCATCATCGTCATGGAAAGCTAAGAGAGAACCACTAACATCAGTGGCCTGCTGAAAAGAACTGAAGTCTGGAGAACATGATGGTCGCCTGGAGAGAGAGAATGAAAGAGTGAGAGAAAGGGTGAGTAGAAAAAAGAGAGAATGAGGGAGAGAGAGAGAAAGGGGGAGGTAGAAAAAAGAGAGAATGAGGGAGAGAGAGAAAGGGGGAGGTAGAAAAATGAGTATGAGAGAAAGAGAAAGGGGGAGGTAGAACAAAGAGAGTATGAGGGAGAGAGAGAAAGGGGGAGGTAGAAAAAAGAGAGAATGAGGGAGAGAGAGAAAGGGCGAGGTAGAAAAATGAGTATGAGAGAAAGAGAAAGGGGGGAGGTAGAAAAATGAGTATGAGAGAAAGAGAAAGGGGGAGGTAGAAAAAAGAGAGAATGAGGGAGAGAGAGAAAGAGGGAGGTAGAAAAAAGAGAGAATGAGGGAGAGAGAGAAAGAGACAGAAAAAGAGATTTGTTTTTTTAACCAGTACAGTTGGCAGCAAATTGACAAAGCAAAGATGTGAGGTAAGACAGCTGAGATCCTGGTCAGGGGGTTCAATCTTGGTTAGGATCTGTACATACAAGGTCTTGCTAAATGTTTTTCACTTTTTATTTCATCAATATTTTACTGGGAATAAAAAGCGAAAATGTTTAGTATGACCGCCCTAGGTATAGACCGGGCATGGGCAATCTTTTTCGAAAAGCGGGCCACATGAGATATGGCTCATCATCAGGTGGGCCACAAGTGCTAATTTACATTCGTGCCCACATTAAAAAAAAAAGGGCGGTAACTCAGGCTGTTTTGATTTGTTTCTTCAGAATTCGTACACGTTGTTTTCCTCGATTGTAAAAATGATGGAAAGATAAATTACGACTGAAAAGTTGGGGTAAAAGAATCAGAAAGATTTCACTTAGGTGACTTAGGCGAGCCATTCAGAAAGCTTCGCGGGCCACAGGTTTGCCCATGACTGGTAAAGATCTTAACTGAGATTGAATTAACCCCTGATCAGGATCTCAGCCACCTTACCACAAGATAATTCACCACAAAACAAACAAATAAATAAATAAATACAAGGGTGGGCTGAAAAGTTCACAGGCTGACTATGAAGGAGTGATGCTAGAGATGCAAAATCTTGCATGCATTAATTACAACTCTTCTTATTAATAACTACATTGTTTCTTTCCTGGGACTATGTTGAAAAATAAACCCCATTTAGTCATTTCATGAGAGTATCTTGGTCAGACTATGAAGAATTGATGCTAGAGATGCGAAATCTTGCATGTATTAATTACAACTCTTCTTATTAAATAACTACATTGTTATTAATCACGGTCACCCAACCCCACTTACCTCAAATGGGACAAACCCGTCTAACCCATGCTAGCTAGGAAGATAGACGTTAAATGATGATGATGATGATGATGATAAAGGTGATGGTGGTGGTGATGATGATGATGATGATGCTGCTGATGAGAGTGCTGATGATGATGATGATGGCGATGATGATGATGATTGTTTCTTTCCGGGTACTATGTTGAAAGAAAAAATAAACCTCACTTGGTCACATCCCATGAGAGTATCTTAGTCAGGCTATGAACTTTTCAGCAGCTGACCCTCGTAAACAAAAGCAAAACGCTACAACTTTTTAAACATTTTACCCCCTTACTTACCTTTTTGATATAGGGCTCTGGACATGCGGAACAGAACCCATTTCAAATAAATTAATTCTATCTCGAACAGCAGGAGCTTCTAACTGGGAATAATCGATTTCCTCATCCTCGTCACCTGATGATTCCGAGAAATCGGATTCCTCATCGGACTCATACATGGTCATGTGACTAAACATCATTGACAAGATCCTTGCTGTCACCTGGTCTTGACATTTCTTTGCTAGTTCAGTTTTAGTGTTCTCTTCATAGAATTCATCGAGTTCCTTCTCACCTTCGTCATCTATTTCTTCAGCATATTTAGGGAGGGGGCTGCAGAAAGGTTCACAGAAAAAAAGAGGGGAGAGAGAGAGAAAGAATAGAAATTAGTTTGGTGGTTGTTGTTGTTTTTCTTGTTTTTTTTTTGGGGGGGGGGTGACAAATAACAGGTGAGATTGGTGAAGGTAAGGTAACAGGTGAGATAGATGAAGATAATACAGAATCCAGGTGAGATTGATGAAGGTAAGGTAACAGGTGAGATTGGTGAAGGTAATATAGAATCCAGGTGTGATAGATGAAGGTAAGGTAACAGGTGATACTGATGAAGGTAATACAGAATCCAGGTGTGATAGATGAAGGTAAGGTAACAGGTGATACTGATGAAGGTAATACAGAATCCAGGTGTGATAGATGAAGGTAAGGTAACAGGTGATACTGATGAAGGTAATACAGAATCCAGGTGTGATAGATGAAGGTAAGGTAACAGGTGAGATTGGTGAAGGTAAGGTAACAGGTGATACTGATGAAGGTAAGGTAACAGGTGATACTGATGAAGGTAAGGTAACAGGTGAGTTAGATGAAGGTAAGGTAACAGGTGAGATAGATGAAGGTAAGGTAACAGGTGAGTTAGATGAAGGTAAGGTAACAGGTGAGATAGATGAAGGTAAGGTAACAGGTGAGATAGATGAAGATAATATAGAACCCAGGTGAGGTAGACGAAGGTAATACAGAATCCAGGTGAAATAGATGAAGGTAACAATGATGATAATCAATGTAGATGCAGTAAACTGTATATATATATATAGGGGTTCAAAGTATTACCCCCTCCCCCCGACCCCAACACACATAAGGATCTAGGGTCAACTTACAGCGGTCCACTTTCCTTTCTCTTTTGTTTGGCTGCTTGAATGAGACTGGAGAATGGGTCATTTTTGCATTGTTCGTCTTCCTTAGGCCTAAAACGATGAACGACATATGGTAAGGTTGCCAGATGATTTATTCAAATACAGAAATAAAATCTTAAAAGAAAACAATTTCTTCATTAAAAAAATTTTTTTTTTAATGTATAAACTGAATTTGCTTAAATTTTAATATATTTTAGATAAAAAAATTCCAAAAGCAAATAAAACATTAGATGACAATAATTTCATAAGTAAAAAAATATATTTCAGAAAATTAATTTAACCGAATTTGCTAAATTTTAAGTAAAATTTTCAGTAAATGAATGAAAAATGAAATTTTGATAATCTTTTCTTCATTTTTTTCTTAAATCTAGTAAACCTGAAATTATTAAATTTTAACAGATTTTAAGATAAAAAAAAAAAAAATTCATTTTTTACTAGTTTCTAAAATGTTATATTTAAAATTTGCTAAATTTTACCAAATTTTTAAAGGCTAAACAAATTATAAAAAAAAAACTTTTCAATCAAGAATGGGTGGCTAAGAGAATATGTGGTGTTCATACCTTTCACAAAGGCTTTATTAACAGCAATAGTGAAGTAACTAATAGTAAAATAGTTTCTTGTTAATTAAACCTATAGTGAATCCATTTAATGGACATAGGCATACAATATATATATTTAATGGACATAGGCGTACAAATATATATATATTTTTTTTAAGCCATTTCAGGGATATATATATACACCACCAGGGGTGGAACTAGAGCAGTGAAATTGCACACCTACCCAGCACTCTATGTTTGTCTATGGACCTAAAGATAGTTTAGTGATCTATGGACATAAAGATAGTTTAGTGATCCAGCCACCATAGTGTTTCTCAACCATGACAATCAAAGACAGATCATACATCTCACTCTCCGGTGATAGCTTATCTGACTTGAATAGAAAGTGCTCCTAGTTAAAGTGGTCAAGTGGTGCCCTGTGTCAAGTATCACCCATGGCACAAGCCATGCTTGCCATACCCTAGTTACACATCTGTGCATCACACATCATGTGTATGAAGTAGATTTATTTTTGAGGCCATTTCAGAGATATACATAGACCACACACATAGTATATGAGAGGCCATATGAAGGACATACATACACTACATGTAATGTAGTAACTTGTTGAGGCCATTACAGGAATTCCAAGGATATACATACACTTCACATGTGTTTAACCCTTTAGCATTTAAACTGACCATATCCAGCCAGAATTCTCTCATCTCTTTCTTTTCAAACCAGCTGTAACTGGCCACTCATATCTACATTAAGGTATTGTTCTCAAAATAAATAACATCAAAATCTCGTAGATTCAATATTATGTGAGATAGTATGTGAGGTAAAGCCTTTACCACGAAAATACAATAGTAAATATAGAGTAATGTAAATGGTAAAGGGTTAAGTGTATTACTTATTGAGGCTATTTCAGGAACACACATAGTGTATAAAATATATTTCTTGTTGACAACATTTCTAGGATACGGACACACACACACACACACACACACACATACAGACAGAGACACACACACACACACACACTTTATTAACTAGATTTGCAATTTGAAGCTATTCTAAAGACATACACCTACATACAGTATGTAAAATATTTAAGCTAACATAAAACATATATAAATTAATTAGCAAAGAACTATTTTCAAAACAATTCATAAATTTCACTGGAATATATAAAAAAAAACATCAACAAAAACAAGCAACAAATAATAATAATAATAATAATAATAATAATAATAAAAAACTGTTTCTTTAAAGGGAAAGAACAAATATATATAAAACCAGACACACAAGGAACCTTTCATAGACAAAAATAAACTATAATGAAATCAAGGCAAAAATTAATAATGCCAAAAATGGTAAAAAAAATTATTTACATGTCAAAACAAAAACAACATTGAATAAAGCCACAACTTCTAACGAATTCTTTAAAGAACTGTTAATTATTAACATGTATTTCTGTTGTTCAGCCCCAAATCAGTCACCAAATGAGAAAATCTATGTTCAAAGATGATCCAGCTATGATGGATCAACCATGTTTTACAGATATACTTGTTAAAGTATTTCTTGAGCCTAGAAGCTTATCAGGCCACAGCCTATTCTGGTTTGATGGTCAGGTGTAAAGTTAAGTCTTCAATTAGTGACTTAAGTCAGATATAGTCACAGACTACATTAAGATATAGAGTTACTTCAGGATCAAATGTGATCAAATGTCACATTAGTTGAGGTTGAGAAGTTGCAGTTAGGTGATGATCAGGGTCTGTAGCCAGGTGTGGTGTTAGTTAAAGATCAGTCAGTGATCAAATGGAGCATAAGTTAAAAATCAAAGTCTATGGTCAAGTGTGGCTTTAGTTAAAGTCAGAATCTGTGGTCAAGAGTAGCATTAGTTAAGGGGCAGAATATGTGATCAAATGTGCTTTTCATTAAGGATCAGAATCTGCGCTCAAATGTGGCCTTAGTTAAAGATCAGATTCTGTGCTCAAATGTGGCCTTATTTAAAGATCAGAATCTGAACTAAAATGTGGCCTTAGTTAAGGAACAGAATCTGTGCTCAAAGATAATCTTAGTTAAGGAATAAAATCTCTGGACAAACATAATTTTAGTTATGGAGCAGAGTATGTGGTCATATATGGCCTTAGTTAAAGACCAGAGACTGGTCAAATGGGGTCATAGTTAAGGGGAAGAGTTTGTGGCCTTAGTTAAAGATCAGAGCCTGTGATCAAGTGTCGAATTAATCAGGGATAACACTTCAAAATAAAATGGTTAAAAATCAAATATTCAGAATAAATATAGAAAATTTAATTAAAAGTTATTAAATCAATTTAAATGTGGGAATAAATTTAAAGGAATTTCATCAACGTTATGTTAAGAAAAGTCACACAATATATATCCATGTATGTATATGTATATATATATATATATATATATATATATATACATTGACTAATGAGAAAAACTCAACACAAGGGTAGCTGTTGAAACAGCGAAATGCCATCAATGACATTGGGTAAAAATTACCTCAAAGGACAGAAATCAGTGGATAGAAGTGTGTTGATTTCTGTCCTTTGAGGTAAGTGTTACCCAACGCTGTTATTGATGCCATTTTGCTGTTTTAACAGCTGTGTTGAGTTTTTCTCATTATTCTATGGACTCTAATACACCTGTACTCCATCTCTGTCTTCAAAACAATGTTATATATGTATGTGTGTGTATATATATATATATATATATATATATATATATATATATATATATACATATATATATATATATATATATACATATATATATATATATACATACACATATATATACATATATATATATATATACATACACATATATATATATACATATACATATACATACACATATATATATATACATATACATATATATATATATATATACATATATATATATATATATATACATACACATATATATATATACATATATATACATATATACACATATATATATACACATATACAAATATATATTCATATATACAAATATATATACATATATACAAATATATATATACATATGTACAAATATATATACATATATACATATACATACACACAGACACATATATATATATGATTTATATATATATATATATATATATATTGAGAGAGAGAGAGAGAGAGAGGGGGGTATGTAAAATCCTTGTATACACATGTATGTATTAATGTATATTCAAATTTGACTAAAGCAGTCTATAAATGAGGCATTATTTATCCACTGAAATAAAGTACCAGTAATGCACTGGGTAATTGCTGGCCTTGTGCCAAAAAGTAGAAAATTATTTATCCACTGAAATATTAAGAATATTCAAGTTAATTATTGTTAGAATTAATTTTTTTATATGTAATAATTTTTTTAATTTTTCTAATCAAACTAAGGATGCACAGACTAACATAACAAAAGTGGCTCAGTTGTTAATCTAAATAAAAAAAATAAAAAAAATACAAGACAAAAAGACATGCTGATGTTTCAGAGAGGAGATATTTAAAGAAGCCTATTTTATCTCTAATTGTGAGATCATGGTAGTATATAACATGGAATTGGTATATAACATTACTGGTACTTTATTTTATTGACCCCGTAAGGATGAAAGGCAAAGTTATAATGCATATAAAACAGAATTTAATTTGAATGCATTTTTTAAAGATTTGATGTGTGTATACATTTTTTGGGGACACCTAAATGATGATGATGATTGTCTTACTGCATGGAAGTATGTCATCATTAATGTTTAATGTCCAATTTCCTACTAGCAAGGGCTTGACACACAGGGTATGTGTATGTATGTATACACACACACGTACATATATGTTGAATTTGTGGGAGCCCCTACACGGGCACAAAAGAAGAGTGAGACCGAAGTTGACATATGTTGATGCCCTAAGGACAGACAAAGGTCTCTTGGGGACACAGGATGATGAAGGACAGAGACCGCTGGAGAGAATTCGTCCATGGATGTCAGGAATTTTACCTGCCCTATATATATATAATAATAATAGAAGGACGATTTGTTAGTCTTCATTACATTTATTGAATAATGACGTATGTTTCGCTATTGATCAGCTCAGGGTTTGATCTGTATTGATCTGGCCCAACTTTGGAATCAAAAGCTCATTGGGCCTCTGGTGTGGTAATAACAGAATGAACCTACAGTAACTACACGTTACACTCCCTATATATATATTATATATATATAGGGTGAGCATAAAGAAGGTAACAAATGATAATAATTGTTTCGACTTTTGGCACAAGGCGAGCAATTACCTCAGTACATTACTGGTACTTTATTTTATCGACCCCGTAAGGATGAAAGGCAAAGTTAACCTTGGTGGGATTTGAACTCAGAACATAAAAGGCCATAACTCTATGCTGAAAAGCATGGTGTCTGACGCTCTACCGATACTGCCAATCCACTGACCTACATAAATTAAATAATTGTTTCTACTTTTTGCACAAGGCCAGCAATTATCCCAGTGCATTACTGGTACTTTATGTTATCACCCCCTTAAGGATGAAAGGTAAAGTTAACCTTGGCGGGATTTGAACTCAGATCATAAAGGGAGGTAACTCTATGCTGCAAAGCATGGCGTCCGACCCTCTACCGATACTGCCAATCCACCGATTAAATAATGTGTATAAAACAGAATTTAATTTTAATGCATTTTTTAAAGATTTGATGTATGTATACATTTTTGGGGAACACCCTGTGTGTATATATATATATATATATATATTCATTTGGTGGATTAGTAAATGTGAAGTGAAGATGTGACATTCATGCTTCTACTAAGATCAATCATGTAAAGAATATGGGATAGCTACAAGTGTATTGTATGCAGCTAACCCTTTATTTTACAGTGCTTATACACACACACACACATGTGCACGTGTGTATATGAGTGTGTGTGTGTGCTGAATACATGTTAGGTGTCAAAACAATACGTTGCGTATTATTTGTGTTAGAAAATAATGAAAAAAAATAATTTTTTTTTATCTTAAATACAATGTTGAGGATTTATAGCTTGAAAAGGTGTATCAATTCCCATCTCGAAGGTAAACGAAGATGAGAGAAAAGAAAAACAAACAAATAAAAAACAAGTGTGAAATAAAGAAATTTGAAGAATAATTAATTTAAAAAAAAAAAAAAAAATTGAAGGTTCCTTGTAGGCTGTGGATAGCAGAATAGCATTTTCTGAAACAAGATGCAATAAAGAAAAGAAAAATATTCTTTGAAAAAAATTCTTTAGAAACACAATGAAACGTCTTGCATTGGATACACATTTCCAGAAAGAAATACAGAGAAAGAGGTAAGAAAACAAGACGGCAAACGGAATTGGTTTTGGTTAGAGTTATCATGCTGAAATATTCATGCCGATATTGGTCAACAAGTCAATAATTATCATGCAGTTTGAGTGGTTTGTTGAGAGCAAGACAGAAACCACGAAGAGAGCATCACATCTGATGTAGAAAGTTAAGATGCACTGAACAAAACAAGCGTTCCCAAAATAAAATAAAATAAAAGAAAAGAAAAGAAAAGAAAAGAAAAAGGAAAGGAAAATAACACGAACCGACACTGATGACGAAAGAAAGAATATATGAAGAAGAAAGACCCACTTAACAAGACGAGGTCTGGCGATGGTATTTGCAATCAGGCATTGAGAGATCTCTCCTCTTTCGTGGGCTTTGTTAATCTCCACGGATCTGCTTTTCCTAAATATATGCCCTGGCAACATGGTATGAGGTTCAACTGGGTTAGTATCTAAAGAACTACGACTATTGCTCAAGCTGGATCTACTTTGATCTTCAGTAAATAAATTAGAATGAGTGTAGGACGGATTTTCTGGACTAGATGAGTCGGCATTGATGAACGACTGTAAATCTTTCGAACGGCTGAACGTTTCAGAAGAAGTAGCAGCAGTAGAGGAAGCAGAGAAGAGAGGTGAACTAGAATTACTTGGACTAGAGCTACGGCTAAACGGAATATCTATAAAATAGTTATCACAGCTGCCTAAATACCAGGAATCATCCAGTTTTTGCCAACATCTATCGACAGGAAGGAAAGGATTACTTAAATCTGGAATACTTTGCTTGCTCTCATCACTGCTTGGCCTCTGGCTTTCCATGTCGGACGTATCACAATCAGCCATTGTTGATTTAAAGCTACAACTGTTTGTGCTAAGACTGCATGCTTGGTCATTGGAGTCGTTCTCTACACTTAAACTAAACACACTGACTGTGCTGCCACCTATACTTTCAAAATCTTCCAGTGATGTCCTTCCTTTAATATCACTGTGACATGAGTCACTATAATTCATGGAACTAACCTCCTCCAAAGTAAGTGTCTCTTCGCTGATTGCAACTAGATTTCCATCGTCAAAGCTCATTTTTAATAAAAAGTCCATACCTAAATATGATTCATAATCCTTAGATGTTGCCTCAATACTTCCAAACTCTTGGTTGTATTTAGAGTCCACAATGTTACACCTATAACTAGCTTTGTCTTCGTGAGAATGGTGGTTCTTCAATTTATACAAGTCTTTATGTCCAAATCTTGATCGATAGGGTCGGGTTTCTATACACGGGGCTCTTGACCTGATATCACTGCATATGCTATTTTTGTCGTTGCTGTTTTGATCTGAGCAGGTCTGTAGACTTGGCCAATCATTCTCATCAGTGCTGGCTTCTTCTCCGTTGTCATTGAAATCTGCCTGGCAGTAGTAGCCTCCCAAGATACATGCTGGGTGAAACGTTTCGTCCTCTTCATCCTCGTCTTCCATCTCTGGCCAAGAGTCTTTCTCAAAATGTACGCTAATGCTATCGTTGTCGATACTTTCGTTAAAGTGGTAATCTAAGACAATACTCGGTTTCGGGTAACCTTCAATTTCAGCACAACCAGGAACTTTCCTACTGCCATTGTAGCAAGCTTCTTGGTATTCATTGTTCCTTGTCCTCTGTTGGTTACATTCATCACACACTTGGCAGGTGTTGTATATCTCACCGCCATCGCTCGCTCGTCTGTTAACATCGGCCGGCATTAAACCACTTTGACGGAAATCATGACTACGTCTACGACGGTTGTTCAAAATCGTGCGGATCGAATCGTCAATGGTATTGATCCAGTGGTACTCTTCATTTATAGGCAGTTTGTTGATAGATTCCGACGAACGTTTTATAGTGGTGTCAAAATTACGAGACTCATCCACCCTCCACTGTACATCCTCAATGCCAGCAGAGAGCTTATTTTCAGAACTTGGCAACAGTTTTCTTGAAAGACGGGTATTTCTCTGTTCTCGGCTATTTCTTTTTTCCAGGGTACTTCTTTGCTCCAGGGCATTTCTTTGCTCCAGGGCATTTCTTTGCTCCAGGGCATTTCTTTGCTCAAGGGCATTTCTTTGCTCCAGGGGACTTCTTAGCTCCAGGGGACTTCTTAGCTCCAGGGGACTTCTTTGTTCCAGGATATTTCTTAGCTCCAGGGGACTTCTTTGCTCCAGGGGACTTCTTTGTTCCAAGATATTTCTTTGTTCTAGAGTGTTCTCTGTCAGTGGATCTTCACCCACAGAAGGCAACATGCACAAACCATTGTTGTGGATGTGGTTGCTCTCATTCACTGTTTTAATTTTATCGTCAATGACTAAAACTACGGGCCTGCGGTTATACAGTGGTTCCTTACTGAGGTCCGGGTTATGTTTCTTCACCGTTTCCTCCGCAGGGAACTGATAGTTCTCGACGAGTATATTTGGTTCAGACCCAATCCAATTCTCTGAAGAATCTGAAGTGCTTATGGTACTTTCTATGTTATTTTGCTTCTGGTTAATATTATCCAGGCTATTATTATCCATGTTACTAACTACTACAGCATTAGTAGTGCTACTACTACTAGATTGCTTACTCTCACGGCAGCTTCCCTCATACTCAGTACCGACATACTCTGGAGGATCGTCATACTCAATACTTTTTTTATAATTATGTTGTGTGCTGTTATAGGGTTTATTGGCCCGGGGCAATATCTCAGAGCCCTCCGGAGAATCTGTCTGCAAAGGCTCCTCTGTCATTGGCCTACAGATGAAGTAGATAAAAGAAAAGATTTAATGCCTCCAAATTTGTTATTTTTCAAAATTAACTGAAGCACATAGGCTGTGGTATTTTAATAGAAATATGATAACAAAGGGGTTAAAGTGTCCCTCACAAAATAATAAACATTTCCAAGTTTATTATTATTTTCAAATTTAACCCTTTAGCATTTAAACCAACTGTAACTGGCCACTCATACTGATGTTAAGGTATTGTTCTCAAAATAAATAATATCAAAATCTCATAGATTCGATATTATGTGAGATAATTATGTGAAGTAAAGCCTTTACCATGAAAATATAATAGTATATATATAGAATAGTGTAAATGGTAAAGGGCTAATTGAAACACACAGGCAGTGTATTTTAATAGAAATATGGTAACAAAAGGGTTAAGGTGTTCCTTACAAAATAATAAACACTTCCAAGTTTGTTATTATTTTCAAGTACAATTGAAACACAGACAGTTTATATTTTAATAGAAATATGGTAAAGAAAAAGTGAATAAATTCCTCACAAATTAAAAAATACCTCCAAAATTATTATCATTTTCAAAGTTTATAGAAACACATCTAGGAAGCGTGTTTCAATAGAAATATAGAAACAAAACGGTTAAGAAATTGTTTACAAATTAAGAAATACCTATTTTCAAAATTAATTGAAACACAAAGGCAATGTATTTCATTAGAAATATGGTAACAAAATGGTTAATGATTTCTTCACATATTAAGAAATGATTCTCTAATATACTCAACATAATCTGAATAAGGAATCTCACAAGGAATGGTATTATGGAATCAAATCGAGGAGAAGTAGGTCTATATATATATTATTAGAAATTAGTATTGGTGCTCTGAAATAGCGATATATATATGAATGTATGTATAGTATATTTGATAATATACTGTATGTTTATTTTAAAACATTTTGAAGACCATTCGCTATGAATTTTAAAGTAGTGATTAGGTCATGTCCTTAGTCTATTGTTGTTTTGCCCTAGGTCAAGCTAGGTCAAGCTGACCTAGAGGCTCCTCCAATCACCACCACAATTTTTTTGAAAATATATTTTTAAGTATTACCATCACTTACAATGGTAAATGCCAACTCGAAGACAGAAAATCAGAAAAAAAAAGACCAAAAATATTGAAGAATTCACAGAATTGTTCTAATATTCAAATATATATTTCATGTGTTGGTTATATAGAATATGTATGTTTTATTTTCTTGTAGAGTGAGAGACTCCTAGTCTTCATTAAGACATCTCTCGAGAAGGTCACTCTGATATAAAACCTGCGACTTTGTTGTATCCAATGATGTGGACCAGTTCTACTTTTTAGGTATATGTATTCGATGTTCAGAGAGTGGGATTGGCCCCATGTAAAGCTTTTCCTCACTTAAAAAAGATCTAACAGAGGCATTGTTTGATATGCGACATTCTTTTTGCAATGCATGGCATTGATGGCCATAGGCAAGTCCCTAGCAGGACTAAAAAGCCACGTCTGTGATGCTCATGGTTAAAAATCAAGCGATGGCATTACTTGAAATCGAGTTGCAGCCATCATGTATGTATATATGTGTGTATGAAAGGAGTGACAATTAATTAAACAATTGGTTGATTAGCTGTTCAAAAATAAAACAAACAGAAGTGAAAAAAAAACACAGTACATGTGTTT
>OZ024757.1:14386001-14408501 GCA_964016885.1 Eledone cirrhosa
CTCTAAAATTGCTTTAAAGGCGCTGAAAAATAGAAAGAACAAACAAATGAGATAGAAACACACTGGCCATACTTAACTATTTGTTTTTCATACAACAAGTGTCCCTAGGTATTCCCTTCTCTAGTCATTCATTGAAAGACAGTAACACACTGGCCATACTTAACTATTTGTTGTTCATGCAACAAGTATCTCTAGGTATTTTCCCCTTCTCTAATCAATCATTGAAGTTCATTCACTAAACTCCTATATACTCTTTCTTACCATTCAAAGATGGTTCACTGATGAGGTCATATGATGTCAAAACATGTCTCGAGTTATCACTATACAGTCAAGGACCAGACACATTTTCCACTGTAATCTATTTTTTTTTTTACTGCTTAATCATGGAGGAAAAGCAATTCCCATAAGTCTTAATATTTTTAACCCTTTCATAACTGTATTTTTAATGAAATACACTCTATTTTAATTAATTAATGAAGAATTTTGTGAGATTTACTAAAATCATTAATTATTTCATTACTAAGAGAGTAACTTAATGTAAGGTTCTTATATAAAATTCTGTTGGAAGATTTTAATTTTATTGATGTATGTGTGTGATTATGTGCATATCTCTGTGTATGTGTGTGCATCAGTGTGTATGTGTATGTAAGTGTGAATCTGTGTGTGTGATTATGTGACTGTGTATGCATCTCTGTGTGTGTGTATGTAACTGTGAAAGTGTATGCGTGTGTGATTGTGTGATTATGTGATTATGTGCGTATTTGTGTGTATGTGTATGTAAGTGTGTAACTGTGAATGTGTATGTGTGTGTGATTATGTGATTGTGTGTGTGTGTGTGTGAACATGTCTGTATCTGTGTGTGTGTGTCTGTCTGTCTGTATCTGTAAATGTGCCTGTGTATGTAAATGTAATTATGTGATTGTGTGTGTATGCAACTGTGAATGTGTATGCGTGATTATGTGCTTGTGTGTATGAACATGTCCGTATCTATCTGTCTGTGTGTGTGTGTGTACCTGTCTCTATCTATAAATGTGTATGTGTATGTAACTGTGAATGTGTGTGTGTATGTGATTATGTTCTTGTGTGTATGAACATGTCCGTATCTATGTGTATCTCTGTCTGCGTGTGTGTGTGCCTGTCTCTATAAATGTGTGTGTGTATGTGCGTGTGTGTGTATGTGTGTGTGTGTATGTATGTGTGTGTGTATGTATGTGTGTGAGTGTGTGTGAGTGTGTGTGTGTATGTGTGTGCGTCAGTTGTTAGCTGCCGAGACACTGCATCCTTTAAAGCCCTCATGCTTCCCGAGATTCGCCAACACTACACCTGACGTCCCCCCTTCCATACACATGCACACGTGTGTATGTCATGATTCTCATGCACTCTTCATTTTCCTGACGTTACTGCATTACACTATGTACTGTACATACACATTTTGATGAGTTGTAGTGCACCTGAGCACTGTACACAATATTTTCATCATTAAAATAAAGTACCAGTAATGCACTGGGGTAATTGCTGGCCTTGTGCCTAAAGTAGAAACAATTATTATTATTATTATAACCTACCCTCCGGAGGTCTTGACAACATCATCTTGAGGTGGAGGTGGGAATTCTCCAGCCGGGGACCCTGGGGTACCACCTGGCTGTGGAGGCAGGTGGTCATCTTGTTGATCAGTTTCAGAGCCAGTCAACTGGAACGTAATAATAATATTAATAATAAGTTCTGTAAATATTGTTAAGGCATACTCCAACATAACACACATACATACACACACACACACATATATACATACACACACACACACAGCATATGGCACATACATACATACACACACAGCATATGGCACATATATACACACACAGACACACAGCATATGACACATACATACACACACACACACACACACACAGCATATGGCACATATATACACACAGACACACAGCATATGACACATACATACACACACACACAGCATATGGCACATACATACACACACACACACATATATACATACACACACACATACAGCATATGGCACATACATACATACACACACAGCATATGGCACATATATACACACACAGACACACAGCATATGACACATACATACACACACACACACACACACACAGCATATGACACATACATACATACACACACAGCATATGACACATACACACACACACACACACAGCATATGGCACATACATACACATACACACACACACACACACAGCATATGGCACATATATACACACACACACAGCATATGGCACATACATACACACACACAGCATATGACACATACACACACACACACACACACAGCATATGACACATACATACATACACACACACACAGCATATGACACATACATACATACACACACACAGCATATGGCACATATATACACACAGACACAGCATATGACACATACATACACACACACACACACAGCATATGTCACATACATACACACACACAACACAGCATATGACACATACATACACACACACACACACAGCATATGGCACATACATACACACACACAGCATATGACACATACATACACACACACACACAGCATATGACACATACATACATACACACATACACACACACACCCACAGCATATGGCACATATATACACACACAGACACACAGCATATGACACATACACACACACACACACACACACACAGCATATGACACATATAAACACACACAGACAGCATGACACATATATACATACATACACAGACAGCATATGGCACATATATACATACACACACAGACAGCATATTACACATACATACATACACACACACACAGCATATGACACATATATACACACACAGACACACAGCATATGACACATACACACACACACACACACACACAGCATATGACACATACATACACACACACACACACAGCATATGGCACATATATACACACACAGACACACAGCATATGACACATACATACACACACACACACAGCATATGACACATACATACACACACACACACACAGCATATGGCACATACATACACACACACACACACACAGCATATGACACATACATACAGACACAGACAGCATATGACACATACATACACACACAGACACACAGCATATGACACATACATACACACACACACACACAGCATATGGCACATATATACACACACACACACACAGCATATGACACATATATACACACACACACACAGCATATGACACATACATACATACACACACAGCATATGACACATACACACACACACACAGCATATGACACATACACATACACACACAGCATATGACACATACATACACAGCATATGGCACATATATACACACACAGACACACAGCATATGACACATACATACACACACACACACACACAGCATATGGCACATATATACACACACAGACACACAGCATATGACACATACACACACACACACAGCATATGACACATACATACACAGCATATGGCACATATATACACACACAGACACACAGCATATGACACATACATACACACACACACACACAGCATATGGCACATATATACACACACAGACACACAGCATATGACACATACATACACACACACACACAGCATATGACACATACATACACACACACACACACAGCATATGGCACATATATACACACACAGACACACAGCATATGACACATACACACACACACACACACACAGCATATGACACATATATACACACACACACACAGCATATGACACATACATACACACACACACACACACACAGCATATGGCACATACATACACACACACACACACACACAGCATATGGCACATACATACACACACACACACACACACACAGCATATGACACATACATACAGACACAGACAGCATATGACACATACATACACACACAGACACACAGCATATGACACATACATACACACACACACACAGCATATGGCACATATATACACACACACACACACAGCATATGACACATACACACACACAGCATATGACACATACTTACACACACACACAGCATATGACACATACACACACACACACACACACACAGCATATGACACAAACACACACACACACACAGTATATGACACATACATACACACACACAGCATATGACACATACATACACACACACACAGCATATGACACATACATACACACACACACACAGCATATGACATACATACATACACACACACACAGCATATGACACATACATACACACACACACACAGCATATGACACATACATACACACACACACACACAGCATATGACACATACATACACACACACACACAGCATATGACACATACATACATACACACACACACACACAGCATATGACATACATACATACACACACACACAGCATATGACACATACATACACACACACACACACACAGCATATGACACATGCATACATACACACACACACACACACACAGCATATGACACATACATACATACACACACACACACAGCATATGACACATACATACACACACACACAGCATATGACATACATACACACACACACACAGCATATGACACACACACACACACACACAGCATATGACACATACATACACACACACACACAGCATATGACATACATACATACACACACACACACACAGCATATGACACATACATACACACACACACACACACAGCATATGACATACATACATACACACACACACAGCATATGACACATACACACACACACACACAGCATATGACATACATACATACACACACACACACACACACAGCATATGACACATACATACATACACACACAGCATATGACACATACATACACACACACACACACACACACAGCATATGGCACATACATACATACAGACATACACACACACACAGACAGCATATGGCACATACATACATACACACACAGCATATGACACATACATACACATACATACAGACAGCATATGACACATACATATACACAGACAGACAGCATATGGCACATACATACACACACAGACAGAGCACATGACACACACCACACACACTCATGTGTGCACCACATACGTAAACACGAGATTGCAGAACACACACACACACACACATATATATTTATATACTCAGAGATCAGAGAGTCACTCCAGGTAGAGCTACAACTTCTCCGAATTGAGAGATCACAGCTCTGATACTATGGACATGTGGTTAGAATGTCTCAGGAAAGAATGTGTAGCTCAGAGATCAGAGAGTCACTCCATGTAGATCTGCTACTTCTCTGAATTGAGAGATCACAGCTCTGATACTATGGACATGTGGTTAGAATGTCTCAGGAAAGAATGTGTAGCTCGGAGATCAGAGAGTCACTCTAGGTAGAGCTGCTACTTCTCCGAATTGAGAGATCACAGCTCTGATACTATGGACATGTGGTTAGAATGTCTCAGGAAAGAATGTGTAGCTCAGAGATCAGAGAGTCACTCTAGGTAGAGCTGCTACTTCTCCGAACTGAGAGATCACAGCTCTGATACTATGGACATGTGTTTAGAATGTCTCAGGAAAGAATGTGTAGCTCAGAGATCAGAGAGTCACTTTAGGTAGAGCTGCAACTTCTCCGAATTGAGAGATCACAGCTCTGATACTATGGACACGTGGTTAGAATGTCTCAGGAAAGAATGTGTAGCTCAGAGATCAGAGAGTCACTCTAGGTAGAGCTACTACTTCTCCGAATTGAGAGATCACAGCTCTGATACTATGGACATGCGGTTAGAATGTCTCAGGAAAGAATGTGTAGCTCAGAGATCAGAGAGTCACTCTAGGTAGAGCTACTACTTCTCTGAATTGAGAGATCACAGCTCTGATACTATGGACACGTGGTTAGAATGTCTCAGGAAAGAATGTGTAGCTCAGAGATCAGAGAGTCACTCTAGGTAGAGTTACTACTTCTCCGAATTGAGAGATCACAGCTCTGATACTATGGACATGCGGTTAGAATGTCTTAGGAAAGAATGTGTAGCTCAGAGATCAGAGAGTCACTCTAGGTAGAGCTGCTACTTCGCCGAACTGAGAGATCACAGCTCTGATACTATGGACATGTGGTTAGAATGTCTCAGGAAAGAATGTGTAGCTCAGAGATCAGAGAGTCACTCCAGGTAGAGCTGCTACTTCTCTGAATTGAGAGATCACAGCTCTGATACTATGGACACGTGGTTAGAATGTCTCAGGAAAGAATGTGTAGCTCAGAGATCAGAGAGTCACTCCAGGTAGAGCTGCTACCTCTCCGAACTGAGAGATCACAGCTCTGATACTATGGACATGTGGTTAGAATGTCTCAGGAAAGAATGTGTAGCTCAGAGATCAGAGAGTCACTCCAGGTAGAGCTGCTACTTCTCCGAATTGAGAGATCACAGCTCTGATACTATGGACATGTGGTTAGAATGTCTCAGGAAAGAATGAGTAGCTCAGAGATCAGAGAGTCACTCTAGGTAGAGCTGCTACTTCTCCGAATTGAGAGATCACAGCTCTGATACTATGGACATGTGGTTAGAATGTCTCAGGAAAGAATGTGTAGTTCAGAGATCAGAGAGTCACTCCTGGTAGAGCTGCTACTTCTCTGAATTGAGAGATCCTATATATATATATATATATATATATATATATATATATATATATATGACATATATATAACTGAAACCAGAATAAAAATTTTAAGTATGTGGTGCTCTAGCATGGCCGCAGCCGAATGACTGAAACCAGAAGACAAAATAGAAACGGTTATTAATTCTTATATATATATATATCTGTGAGAGTGCAGCCAAGTGCAGCAGTAATAGTGCACTAGTGTGCAAGTCTATGCAATGGGGAAGGAATAGAATTGGAAGGCTTACTTTAAGGGGTGTGAACTGGTTTTAAAAAAGGGACCTTGGATGTAAGGAAGAGATGTGATGAAGGATTGCATCTGAGAAGTTGGTAGGTAACAAGAATGATACTTACCATTCGAGTCGATAACACCCCTCTTCAGGTCACACCAACAATGGCAAAAATGATGATATATTATATATTGTTATCATGTGTGGATATATCTGATAAATACACCCAGTACACTCTGTAAAGTGGTTGGTGCTAGCAAGGCTATCCAACCATAGAAAACGTGCCAAGCCAAGAGTTGACATGACATTACAGATCCTCTAGTGTTGGTTATTTACATGATAAATGCAAGTCTACATGTTAAAACACATCTGAGGAGCTTCCAATTCTAGATTCAGGTTTGATCATTAATAGATCGTTCCTCGAGCTGATCGACAGTGAAACATATGTAATATGTAATTAAATATGTATATGATGCAACACTGATTTTTTGTTCCCTTATATATTAATATTATATATATATATATATAAATATATACCATCATCACTGTTTAATGTCCATTTTTAGCATGAGTTAGACTGGTTGTCCCGTATAAGGTAAGTTGGGTCTAGTGATCATGTCTTGTTCATACAGAACTGTTATATATATATATATATATATATAGGAACGAGTAGGACCCCGACGGCTGAGCTCAAGCGGTTTCGACGGCTAATTCTAGACACCAGAATTAGCCGTCGAAACGGCTTGAGCTCAGCCGTCGGGGTCCTACTCGTTCCTATTACCCACTCTACTACCCTAAGTATTGAGTACTTTGGTGCGTTATGGTCCACCTGATTCCTTACCACATTTCCTTCGTTATATATATATATATATATATATTTTATATGTATTCTCCTTCTATGTAGAGAAAAAAATGTTGTAATGTGCTGCTATTTTTTTAGCGCCATGAAGTATCAACGAGTCTATAATATCCCGTTTTTACTTACGGCCTATTTACGTGTAGCTCACTTTAATGGCCTGACCTCATGCATCGGGCAGGAAGCGATATATTTACAAACGATGAGGCTTTATGCCCTATGGTATGGAAATAGCTGTCTGAAGAGCTAATTCCTTCCATTGGAAATTCTCTGAATTTCCAATCTTTTAATTAGTGAAACCGTCAGTAACAGCAATAGAACAGGTGAATATTTAAATCGTATTTTAATTTATTTAAAAGATTGTTTAATGTTTACTTGTTCCGCTCATTTTTATAGTTCTGGTATCTCAAATTAGTACCATTGAACAACGATTTAAGACACCATGTATATTTCTGTAGGTACTTAGTACCTTCTGGAATATCTATATCATTTTATATGTATACATATATATAAAATCAAGGTAGTGTAAACACTGGTATACAGACTATACTTGTATCCCTGTATGTATTAATTACATATAGGACACATACTTTTATTATATATATATATATATATATACATACATATTAATATTTACATGCCTACATATTAAGAAAGTGTGTATATTTATATACACACTGGCCCAGTCTTGGTTACCCACTTTGCATGTATTCTGATATATATATAACTTTATAGATATATATTTATAGTAATAATAAATGTGAAGACTAAAATGCGAAGAGGGCTCGATAAGGAAGATCCCGCAGCGACTCTTTGCTTAAACTTTAATCTGGTCTTATAATATATGTTTATATATATATATATATATATATACATATATATATATATATATACATATATATATATACATATATATCTATATACATATATATATATATATATATACATATCTATATATATATACCTATATATCTATATATATATATGAATATGCATATATATATATATATATATATATATATATATATATGCATATTCATATATATGTATATATATATATGTATGTATATAGGAAAATGTTTAACCCCTATTACCCACTCTACTACCCTAAGTATTGAGTACTCTGGTGCGTTATGGTCTATCTGGTTCCTTACCACACTTCCTTCGTTATATATATATGTATATATATGTATATATATATATATATACATGTATATATATATGTATATATTGTATATATATATATACATGTATATATTGTATATATATATATATATATATATATATATATATATACATGTATATATTGTATATATATATATATATATTGTATATATATATATATATATATATATATATATATATATATGTGTCTATTTCTGTCTTTGCTTCATATTTGACACTGCTAGTTATGTGATGCAGAAACAAATGTTTAACAGTTCCGTGACCAAGCGATGATTCAATGGAGGTAAGTATGGAAGTAAGGAAGGAAGGAAAGAAGCGTGCCAGGCGTCTAACTTACGGCATCATAGTATGGTGTACGTCCCACCTGTTTCGAATCAAACATTTTCTTTTTGAATTTCTCCAGTGTATCCTCGACTAAATCTGACGAACTCTTTGACTTATAGTCATAGTTTGTTGCTATTTGCCAGGTGTAAATGTCAAAGTTGTAGATTTGAGTCTGTTAAAAAAATAATATATACATATATATATATATATAAAATTTAGGTGGTACCATAACATGGCCACAGAAGACAAAAATTTAAATAGGTGGTGCTCTGAAACCAGAAGAAAAAATAGAAATGGTTACTTAATTCTGAGACAAAGACCTCATTATGGCTCTGTTTGTGGGCCTTGAAGTGAAATAGGGCATGTAGAAAAGGACACTTACTCATTTGACAAAAAACTTGTAGGCATCTTTTTGTGAGCCTTAGTGCTTTCACAAAGTCCCCATACTAAATTTCTTAGTAGGCCTTTCAGAGGAATAGAGTATTTAGAAAATATCACTCTTTTGATATAGAACTCATATAGATCTCTTTGTGGGCAATGATGTGGAATAGAGCAGAGAAATGGTTACTTACTGCTTTGATAAAGGCCTTGTTTGGATTTCATTGTTGGCCTTGATGTGGAATAGAGCAGAGAAATGGTTACTTACTGCTTCGATAAAGGCCTCATATAGATCTCTTCTACAAACTCCCGATATACAACATCACTTTGTGGGTCTTTAAGCCGTTAGCATATAAACCGGCTGTATCCGGCCAGAATTTCCTCACCTCTTTCTGTTCAAACCAGCTGTAACTGGCCGCTCATTCTGATGTTATGGTATTGTTCTCAAAATAAATAATATCAAAATCTCATAGATTCAATATTATGTGAGATAAAGCCTTTACCATGAAAATACAATAGTATATATAGAGTAATGTAAATGGTAAAGGATTAAGAGGAATAGAACATAAAGAAAATGTCCCTCGTTCGACAAAGACCTCTTTGTGGGACTTGAAGCAGTATAGAACATATAGAAATGGTTACTTACTGCTTCGACAAAGTCCTCATACTGTATCTCCTTGTGGGTCTTGAGGAAGAGAAGTTGCTGGAAGAATGTACGACACTTCCATGTACGGTAGTATGTCTGCAGGATAATGGCAGCACGCACTTCTCGGATTTGACTATCATCCATCATTTTTTTGCTGGATTTCTTCACCATGTATCTTCGGTAAGCTGTACAGAGTGATAAAGAGTGAGAGATAGAGAGAGCGAGAGAGAGAGAGAGCGAGAGAGAGAGAGAGAGAGAGAGAAATAGTGATGGAGAGAGTGTATAGTGTGGTAGTGAGGACATGTTGTATGGTGTAGTGTGGTGTGGTATAGTGTGGTAGTGAAGACATGTTGTATAGTGTAGTGTGGTGTGATAGTGAGGACATATTGTATGGTGTAGTGTGGTATAGTGTGGTAGTGATGACATGTTGTATGGTGTAGTGTGGTAGTGAGGACATGTTGTATGTGTGGTGTGGTGTAGTGTGGTAGTGAGGACATGTTGTGTAGTGTGGTGTGGTGTAGTGTGGTAGTGAGGACATGTATGGTGTAGTGTGGTGTGGTAGTGAGGTCATGTTGTATGGTGTAGTGTGGTAGTGAGGACATGTGTGGTGTAGTAGTGTGATAGTGTAGTAGTGACAACATGTGTAGTGTAGTATAGTGTAGTGTTGTGTGGTAGTGTAGTAGTGACAACATGTGTAGCGTAGTATAGTGTAGTGTGATAGTGTAGTAGTGACAACATATGTAGTGTAGTATAGTGTAGTGTAGTGTAGTGTGATAGTGTAGTAGTGACAACATGTGTAGTGTAGTATAGTGTAGTGTTGTGTGGTAGTGTAGTAGTGACAACATGTGTAGTGTAGTATAGTGTAGTGTTGTGTGGTAGTGTAGTAGTGACAACATGTGTAGTGTAGTGTAGTGTGATAGTGTAGTAGTGACAACATGTGTGGTGTAGTGTAGTGTTGTGTTGTGTGGTAGTGTAGTAGTGACAACATGTGTAGTGTAGTATAGTGTAGTGTTGTGTGGTAGTGTAGTAGTGTAGTAGTGACAACATGTGTAGTGTAGTATAGTGTAGTGTTGTGTGGTAGTGTAGTAGTGACAACATGTGTAGTGTAGTGTAGTGTAGTGTGATAGTGTAGTAGTGACAACATATGTAGTGTAATATAGTGTAGTGTAGTGTTATAGTGTAGTAGTGACATGTGTAGTG
This sequence comes from Eledone cirrhosa, assembly GCA_964016885.1. Taxonomy (NCBI): domain Eukaryota; kingdom Metazoa; phylum Mollusca; class Cephalopoda; order Octopoda; family Eledonidae; genus Eledone; species Eledone cirrhosa. The sequence goes on from OZ024757.1 coordinate 14,397,501, forward strand.
TAGTGTAGTGTTGTGTGGTAGTGTAGTAGTGACAACATGTGTAGTGTAGTATAGTGTAGTGTTGTGTGGTAGTGTAGTAGTGACAAGATATGCAGTACAGGTACAGCATTGTAGTGAGGCCATGTAGTATAGTAGCTTATAGTGTGTTAGTGACAACATATTGTATATAGGATATAGTATATAAAACGACACAATCTACATACATCTTTGAATTGTGATGGCGGCATGTTCCTCGTTGGTTAGCTGAGATCCTCTACGCTTCCTTTTTTCCTTTCGTTTCTTCTCTTTCTTTCGTTGCTGAAAACCTCTGAATTGTGACTGGACCAAAGTGGCAGCTTGTTCTTGATGTTTTCTTTCTTGTTTCCTCACATCTGCCACTTTTCGGCCACGATGACCTCTGTAACCTAAGGTAATAAATTATGGTAAATACACCTGACTTTCTCTGCATGGCAGTGGATTATACATCGAAGCAGTTAGCAGTAAGTAATTCTTATTGCAAAGATGCATCAACCTTGCCTTGGACTATAAACATTTTTTTCTCTTTCTGATGAAGTGCAATATTTTATTACGTAATGTAATAATTATGGAGGCACATGGCTCAGTGGTTAGAGCATTGGGCTTGCAATCGAAAGGTTGTGAGTTCAATTCTCAGACTGGGTGATGTGTTGTTTCCTTGAGCAAGGCACTTTATTTCACATTGCTCCAGTTTACTCAGCTGTAGAAATGAGATGATAGGGACTGGGGTCCCTATCATTCCACTGCAAAGTGGTCGTGGAGGTGCCACGGCAAAAAAGCACCCAGCACTCACTGTAAATGAGGTTGGTGTTAGAAAGGGCATCCAGCTGTAGAAATCAAGCCAGAATCAGTTTCCGTCCCACCCTTGCAAGCAGGGAAAAGCAGACATAAAATGAAATGAAATGAAATGCATTTGAATGAGCCTGGGATTTTGTAGTCAGCGCATGTAGACAATTATTGTATAGAAACATATGTTAAGGAATGAACTCTCAATAAATTTCTGCTTCTGACCAATTATTGCTGCCTAGTTATTCCTGTTTTTCCTAGTACTATACTTATTATATATATATATATATATATATATATATATATATATATATATATGTATATATATATATATATCGAAACAAAATATCTCTAGTGGTTAACTGATGTGATGGGACTACTGTCTGTATCCATTCATTTTCGTATCTTTGCCCATATTTTTTATACACATATATATATATATATATATATATATATATATATATATACATATGTGTTTACATGTATATTCACACACACACACATTTCTTATATATATAGAAACTGGATATTAACAGTTATGAAAAAAAGACCACTGTTACATGAAGTGCTAAATATATGAAGAAAGAAAGAAAGAAAGAAAGAAAGAAAGAAAAAAAGAAACAAACAAACAAAGAAACAAAGAAAGAAAGAAAAACAAAATGTCTGCCTACTTTTCTGGATTGTGATGGCTTTCTCTTCCAACACTTTCTGTTCTCGGATCTTTTCACACTGGGCTACCAATTCTTCGACATGATAATATCGTAGAAATACCTATGAACGCACAGCATATATATAAATACATATCATCATCATCCTTTAACGTCCATCTTCCACTCTAGCATGGGTTAGACATATATAGATACATATATAAATACATATTAAATTAAAAATAAAAAGTTGAATGACATATATATATAGAGTCCATGGAGGCCATGGAGTTGGCACAAGAAATGAGGAAGGATTCAGACTTCTAGAATTCTGCGACGCCAATGACATGTCGATATGTAACACAAACTTCAAAAAACCCGACAACCACCTGATCACCTATAGATCAGGGGAGCATTCTAGTCAGATAGATTTTTATCCTCATCAGAGGACGTGACAGATGGACGGTCGTAAACACAAAAGCCTTCCCTAGTGAGGATTGTACATCCCAACATAGCTTAGTTGTCAGCGACCTCACAGTTAGAACTAGACGAACCTGGAAACAGAGGCCAACCTGGAGAAGAAAGATCTGGAAGCTGAAAGACCCCTCAACCAGTAACAGATTTAAAGATATTTTACTCAACGCCTACGACAGTAAAGAAGAACAGATAGAGACATTCAATGTAGAAGAGCACTGGGAGTTCCTAAAAAATAACTTACTAGAGGCGACGGATGAGGTCTGTGGCTGGAGTAAGACCACAAGCAGGAGGAGAGTGACTTGGTGGTGGAACAATAAGGCAGATGAGGCCAAGAGACAGGCATGGAAAGAATGGAAGGACGGGGGGAGCAGGGTACATTACATAGAGACCAAGAGGGAAGCTAGGCGACAAGTATGCTTAGCTAGGAGGGAAGCAGAGGATAGAAAATTCAAGCATGTTTTGCAATGTGAGGACCAGAAACAGGAGGTGTTCAAGATTGCGAGGCAGTGTGTCAGAGAGAATTGTGATGTCATTGGAGAGAAGTGTATCCGGAATGATAAAGGTGAGCTTGCCCTCACAAGTGCTGAGAAGAAAGATGCATGGAAGAGTCATTATGATAGATTACTAAATGAGGAGAATGCATGGGAAGAAGAGACCCTACCCCAAGTAGACCCTATAGAGGGGCCAGCAGTACAGGTCAGCAGCAGCGTAGTAAGTAAGGCAATCAAAGATATGAAGATGGGGAAGGCAACCGGTCCATCGGGTATAGCTGCCGAGATGCTGAAGGCATCTGGGTCTGTAGGTCACACTATAACACACGTATTGTTAACCAGGTAATACTAGAAGGTGTCATACCAAAAGATTGGTGCAGTAACATCATTGTGAACTGCTACAAAGGAAAAAGGTGATGCACTCGATAGAGGAAACTATAGAGGTATAAAGCTGATGGACCAGGTCATGAAAGTAGCAGAAAGAGTTATAGCACAGTTGATTAGGGACCGGGTGAATCTAGATGAGATGCAATTTGGGTTTGTACCAGGAAGAGGCACCACTGATGCCCTCTTCCTTGTGAGGCAGTTACAGGAAAAGTACCTAGCTAAAAGTAAGCCACTCTACCTGGCATTCGTCGATCTTGAGAAAGCCTTTGACAGAGTTCCACGTGCTGTAATCTGGTGGGCTCTTAGAAAACTAGGAGTAGATGAATGGCTTGTGAAAGCTGTACAAGCCATGTATAGGGGAGCAGTCAGCAAAGTTAGGATTAGCAATGAGTATAGCGAGGAATTTAGCGTACAGGTTGGGGTCCACCAGGGCTCTGTTCTTAGCCCCTCCTGTTCATCATAGTCCTGCAGGCAATAACGGAGGAGTTTAAGACCGGATGCCCATGGAAACTCCTATATGCTGATGACCTCGCACTTATAGCTGAATCTATGGTAGAACTAGAGAAGAAATTCCAAACTTGGAAGCAGGGACTAGAAAGAAAGGGTCTCAAAGTCAACATGACAAAGACTAGGGTCTTTGTAAGTAGACGAGAAGACAGAACCCAGATCCCCTCAGGGAAATGGCCTTGCTCAGTATGTAGGAAAGGTGTAGGTAGGAACTCCATTCTCTGCCCCAAATGCAAACAATGGGTACACAAGAGATGTAGCGGGATCTCAGGAAGCTTAATTAAGAATGTAGGCTTCACATGCAGCAGCTGTGCTGGGACAGCAAGCAGCAAACAGCCACAGGAAACAAGTACCACCAATCTCTGGGAGGGCTCTGTAGAAACAGTAGACAGCTTCTGCTACCTAGGTGACCGAATTAGCAGCGGAAGTGGGTGTTCAGAAAGTACAATAACTAGGGTAAGAACAGGATGGAAGAAGTTTAGGGAACTACTACCACTGCTAGCTGCAAAAGGCTTCTCCCTCAAAATGAAAGGCAGACTGTATGATGCGTGTATCCGAATAGCGATGTTGCATGGTAGTGAGACCTGGGCGCTGAAGGTGGAAGACTTACGTAGATTGGAGAGAAACGAAGCCTGCATGCTCCGATGGATGTGTAATAGTAATATACGCGACCGACAAAGCATAAATGAATTGAGAGAGAGACTGAGCATAAGAGGAATCAAATACTGTGTGCAGGAGAGGCGGTTGCATTGGTATGGACATGTGATGCGTATGAAGGATGACAGCTGCATAAAAAGGTGCAGAGCACTAGAAGTCGATGGAAACCGTGGAGTGGGGAGACCCAAGATGACCTGGGATGAGGTGATAAAAGCCGACCTTACCCAATTACACCTCTCAAAGGCGATGACACACGACCGTGACCTCTGGCGTCCCGCAGTAATACAGAGTACCCGACCTCCCATGGGTACAAGCTGAAGCATATAGACAATATGCCCCCACACCCCCCACTGCAAGGTGGTCGTGGAGGTGCCACGGCAAAAAAGCACCCAGCCCACACTGTAAAATGGACGTGTAGGCGCCACGAAAAAGCACCCAGCACTCACTGTAAATGAGGTTGGTGTTAGGAAGGGCATCCAGCTGTAGAAATCAAGCCAAATCAGTTCCTGTATGAGCAAAGCATGGTCAGCCGACCAGACACTGCCCACAACAGGACAACCCATCTAACCCATGCTAGCGTGGAAGAACGGACGTAAAACGGTGATGATGATGATGATGATATATATAAAATAAACACATCAAACAATTACAGGGGACAATTTGTAAAGAGTGTAACCACACATAGTTACAGAGGTAACATATTAAAAATTAACAAGATTCTTGAATATATAATTTTAATTTAATATAAATGCTAGGATTTACTACTTAGAATCTTTGAGCTTATTCCACAGGTGGTATGGTGCATGCTTCTGATATTCTCAGACATGACATCTTTAATCTAATTTTGATAGTATATAAATACATATATAGATACATATATATATATCAATTTTATTTTTATTACATTAACAGTACATTTTCCAAATACATGTGTTATACTGGATGAGTCTAATAGAGTTCATCAGTTTGGCTACCTTGAAATTAATGTTTATATTAATTAGTTCAGTTCTTCTTTTATACAAGAGTTCCAAAGAAAGGGGTGATAATTATTATTGGTTAGGTGTGGAGGAGTGAAAAGGGAAGGCAACCCATGTTTTGTTGGAATAACAAATGAAGGTAGTTTATTTCAAATTTTTTAGGCTATTGGAGGGGAACTGTTAAGGAAATTCAAAAAGCTACAAGGGTTATATCCAATAAGGTAGATCTGTAGGAGGGGGTTGAATATGGTAGGCACCTTAGGTGACTTACTGGACCTTAATGAGAGCCTCTCTATATTGGAGGCTTTTTCATAGACACTAAATGTTCTTAGAAAGAGGTGAAGTGTGTGTTGATTGTGTTCTATGTGTGAGATTCTTAGTCTGGGGTTTTCCAGTTTTAATTTGGACATGTGTGGGCAGAAGCTCAACAAGTCTGCTCTCGTATTTAGTCAGTTATTCATGGATTGCAGCTTTTTAAGGATGTTCCATCTTTCATCTGAGCATAAATTACACAACTTCATTCTATTTATGCATAGGGCTTAAATCTTTCCAGAATCCTCCATTTAATGGAGAAAACTGACAAGAAATTTAGGTTTATCACAAAAATCCTAACTGTTTTATTATAATATATACACGCACATATGTGCACATATGTGTATGCACTTCTCTTCTCTCCTACTAGTCTTAGAAGCCCTGGAAAGGGCCATAGGTATTGACCTTTACCAAATGACAAAAAAGTTTAAAGTTAAAAGTCTGTCTCAAGTATGGAGGCTCATCAGATTGATGCTGATCCTAGTTTCATTGGTGTTAAGCAACTGAGAGTATATGATTTGTCGATCACAGGGTTAAATCCCCAGCTACTGCCGGTACACATTTTCAGTTGAGTGGATTGGAGCAATATGAATTGAAGTGTTTTGTTCAAGATAACAACACACAACCAGTTCCAGGAATCGAACCCACATCATTATCATTGTAATTCCAACGCCCTAACCACTAGGCCATATGCCTGACTTAACGGTGTAAGAAAAAAATCAAACAATAAGACACTCACCTTGGTTTTGCCAAAAGCGTAGTCACTGAATCCGACATTCTGCAGAAGTGCAGAGCAGTTTTCTGCTCTCGCCTTTGGAGGTTTCACCCAGCTGGGCATTAATATAAAATATCTGGAAAATAATAGTTGATTATTGGCATGATTGTCATGATTCATGTTGATGTGGAGTCATTCATTCATTCTTCCCTTTACCAAGCCATGTCAAGAGATGTGATCATGATGTTGAGTAATCTCTCTTCTAAGATGTGTGTGTTTGTATATATATATATATATATATATATATATATATATATATATGTGTGTGTTTGAGCAAAACCTGGTCCTTCGACCTGGAGATCTCACAACGAAACAGCCCAACCTTCCCATAGGAGCATGGAAAATGGATGTTAAACAATGATGATGATGATGATATCATCATTACTGTATAATATCTATTTTCCACACTAGCATGGGTTACACACATATATATATATATATATATATATATATATATGGGTGTATATCTGTATGTCTGTGAGTGAATGGTCTATGTATGTGTATGTATATATATATATACATATATATATATATATATATATATATATACACACACTTGGGTGGAGTGAACCACAGTAACTGCACGTAACACTCCCTCTCTCTATATATGTGTATGTGTGTGTGTGTGTGTGTGTGTGTGTGTGTATGTTTCCATGCACATGACACTAGCCACCACATCACCACCAACAACAACAACATATCATTGGCAGTATCGGTAGAGGGTCGGACGCCATGCTTTCCAGCATAGTTACGTCCCTTTACGATCTGAGTTCAAATCCCGCCGAGGTTGACTTTGCCTTTCATCCTTATGGGGTCGATAAAATAAAGTACCAGTAATGCACTGGGTAATTGCTGGCCTTGTGCCTAAAGTAGAAACAATTAATATGTAATACATACCGCTGTAGAAACTCTCCAAACGGAACACGGTGAGAGTATCCCTCTCGACGTATTCTAGTGGTTTCGAGAACGCCAGTGTAGCGTAGCTGGGTCTTAATAAGCTGTTTGTCATAGACAGACGGAACTTTCTGGGTGTTTGGTTTCAGGCAACTACACATGACAAAAAAGAGAGAGAGAACAAGTGAGAGATGCAGAGATAGAAGAAAATGTGTATGAAATAACCTGCTACATGTGTTCCAGTCCCTTCACAATCAAATCTCTATATATATTTAACTAGCCGAATTACCCGCACATTGCTGCGTTTCACACATTTTTTTGCAAGAAAATGATGATTGATTTTAAATCAGTGATATAATTTATGGAGAAAAACTCTGCATTTCAATATTACTCAATGTAAAATGTAATGCATGAAAAATTGGAAAACATTATTTTTTTGTAATATATCAAATTAAAATTACATTATTAAATCTTATTCTTATTTTGTTTCTTGTAAATAATGTTTTTCAAAATATCAATTCAAAACTTGATCATTTCATTTTTGTGTAAAGCATTATTTTATTTGGGCTTCCAAAATGTTCACTATAGGGGGTTTAAACCCCTTTAGGGTGTCTTGATATTATTGAAATTTGCTGAAATTTTGTGAATAGGCATCTGTCATTTACCTATGGTTTAAATTTCATATAAATCAAAGGGAAAACATTTTCAGTGGGGGTTTGTGCCCCCGGGAAACCCTTTCATTAAAATGAAATATATTTATCCAAGAACCCTGGGCAATGTAGTTTCAGAATATATATGGTTATGGGGATCTATCTCCAAAACCATAGGAGGAGTTCATGAACAAACAAACAAACAGACAGGAACTACAACTTTATATATATAGATATATAATAGTACAGTATAACATTAACCCTTTTGAATGAAATAACCTGCTACACGTGTTCCAGTCCTTCACAACTAAATCTATATCTATATATATATTGTAGTACTGTATAACATTAACATTAGTACCTTTGTTGTTTGGCTGCTGCACCTTATTATTATAAAGTTACATATATTAAGGTGGCCAGGCAACATTGGTCTTCACCCAGCCCTTAAATCTCTCACATGTCACCCCTCGGTAAACCACTTCAGTTATACTATTATAACTACTACTACTACTACATTATAACTACTACTACTGTTACCACCACCACCACTACTACTACTACTACAATAAATTATGTGAAAGTGGAGTACCTACCGAACAAAATGTGGAGTTCCTGCGACCATCTTGGAAAGCAGGTCCATAAGAGAATACCGGAAATAGGATGACACTGTCTGCTGAATACGAGTCATGCTGGTTGATCCCTGTCCATGGCTCATCTGGAAATGGCAAAGATAGAGGAGAGATTGAGTGAGGCTTGAGTGTGAGTGGAGTTTAGAGTTCGAGTAGGGCTTCGAGTTTGAGTAGCGCTTAGAGTTTCAATGGGGCTTAGTGTGAAAGAAAGCAAACATTAGATTTGAAAGGCTTCCCAGATGCCATATGTGCATGTTTGTATGTGTATGTTTGCTTGTATGTATGTGTGTGTGTGTATTTTTGTATATGTGTGTGTATGTACGTGTGTGTTTGTATGTGTGTGTGTGTGTGTATGTGTATGTTTGTGTGTCTTTATCAACAGAGATTTCTGATTCCATGTGTGCATGTGTGTGTGTGCGTGCGTGCGCATATGTATGTGTGTGTATCTGCATTTTAGTGTGTGCGTGTGAGAGAGAGAGAGAGTATATATATATATATATATATATATGGCAAGACTGGAATTTAACCATCAGCACAGTTGAGGTATGTCAGACATCAATTTATTTTATCTGATGAGGACGTACTGAGGAAACACCACAGTACCTCTGAAATATATATATAATAAAATAATTTGATCACATGAATGTCTATATTTATTAATATTTTGAATTAATATATATATATATATATATATACATATATATGGAGGCACATGGCTTAGTGGTTAGAGCATTGGCCTTGAGGTTGGTGTTAGGAAGGGCATCCGGCTGTAGAAATCAAGCCAGCATCAGTTCCCGTCCCACCCTTGCAAGCAGGGAAAAGCGGACGTAAAATGAAATGATGATGATATATATTTGACAACTGGTACTTACCAGATACCATTACATGTATTTGAATGTGTGTGTATGATTGCATTCATACTGTATGCATATTGTGTGCATGTGTGTTTGCATATGTGTGTATATCAGTCAGCATTCAAGATGTTGTATCAACTGGGCACATTACTAGATTCTACATCAGTACATAGTAATAGTTTAACGCTAAAGGAAAAACAAAATAGGAAGAAGTGTTAAACTAATACTATAAAGTGTATTCCGGTTTTTATTTTCCATTCCTGATACCTGTTCAGAAGAGTGTGTGTAGTTGTGGAAAGAAGAGAGAAAACCACACAAGGAGGGAAAGTGTGGGGGGGGGGGGCACACAAAGAGGGAGAGAAGGGGAGAAAGATAGAGAATAACAAAAGAGATATAGAGGAAGTGGAGAAATGTGAAAGAGATCAAACACAGCAAAAGTGAAAAATTATATATATATATATATATATACATATACATACATACATATATATACATACATACACATATATACATATACATACATATATACATACATACATATATACATATATATAATTGTGGGTCCAAACAAAAGAAATGAGCAATCAACACAAAATGTGGAAGTTGAGTATTTATGCCAATAGTTTAACTTCATTTCACACCACCAGAAGTTTCAAAATGAAAACATGACTAAATCATCAGGGGCATTTTCATTTTGTTAAATGCACCTGATGATGTAGACATCATGAAACCACAGGTAGTGCAGAGGTAACACAAACTGTTAATATATATATACATGGCTTAGTGGTTAGAGCATTGGCCTTGCAATCGAAAGGTTTTGAGTTCAATTCTCAGACCGGGTGATGTGTTGTTTCCTTGAGCAAGACACTTTATTTCACATTGCTCCAGTTTACTCAGCTGTAGAAATGAGATGATAAGGACTGGGGTCCATATCATTCCACTGCAAAGTGGTCGTGGAGGTGCACGGCAAAAAAGAACCCAGCACTCACTGTAAATGAGATTGGTGTTAGGAAGGGCATCCAGCTGTAGAAATCAAGCCAGAATCAGTTTCCGTCCCACCCTTGCAAGCAGAGTAAAGCGGATGTAAACAAAAAAAAAAAAAAAAAAAATATATATATATATATAAATCAAGAAAGAAGAGTGACATGGTTTGCTATACAATAAGGGCTTTCTCGTATGCTCTGATGAATAGACTGGTTATAACAAATTATTGGTGATCGATTGACACAAAAACAGGTGGGTAGCGATCTCTAGACCTACCAGTTCGGAGAAACAATTGTCAGCAATGTGAATAAAACCCTTATTGTATAGCAAACCATGTCACTCTTCTTGATTTATTATTACTCCAAGTGTAAACTACATAGAAATCACCGCGTGCTTGCAGCATCACTATGGAAATGTCTTGTTGAGTCAAACTTAGCCAAGCGTCAATACTATCCACTACTCGGAGTACCCTAACTGCACTACATCTAAGTGGACTACCTATAACAATAATTTGTTATCCCATATATATATATAACAAAGGAATTGTGGTAAGGAACCAGATGGACCATAATGCACCAGAGTACTCAATACTTAGGGTAGTAGAGTGGGAAATAGGAAAAAGTATGACCCCAACGGCAGAGCTCAAGCCGTTTCGACGGCTATTTCTGGACTGAAATAGCCGTCGAAACGGCTTGAGCTCTGCCATTGGGGTCAAACTTTTACCTATATATAGTGGTAAAACACCAGGAAGGTATATCTGTAGTAAGTAGAGCTCTCAGTCCATAGGACGAGGTCGGTATAAAGTTAGTTCCAGTTGTTTCCTTGAGCAAGACACTTTATTTCACATTGCTCCAGTTTACTCAGCTGTAGAAATGAGATGATAGGGACTGGGGTCCCTATCATTCCACTGCAACGTGGTCGTGGAGGTGCCACGGAAAAAAAGCACCCAGCACTCACTG
>OZ024757.1:14416001-14443501 GCA_964016885.1 Eledone cirrhosa
TTCCCTCATCTGTTTACAGTGTCTCACTTGTTTTTATATGTTAAACTATGTTCAAACAACTTACAGCAACTTGGTGCAGTCTGTGACTAACCCAGGCTCTGCTGCACTTTGGGCCAAGAAGGGTAAACCCCCCAAAGATCGGTTGCTCTCTGACAGGTTTGTGGTTACTTACCACCATCAGCATGGAGTTGGCTACCCACAGGTGTGAGCCTCACGAGCTGGAATGGCTCTTCCAATGCTTCTCCCTCACCATCCTCTGGGGAAATGCATTCTCTTTTCCGTCTACTGGGGCCACCAGTGCGTCGGCCCTCTCTGATTTAGGCACAAGACCAACAATTTTAGAGGAGGAGAAAGTCAATTAAATTGACCCCAGTGCATTACTGGTATTTTATTTCATCGACCCCGTAAGGATGAAAGGCAAAGCTACTCTCGGCAGGATTTGAACTCAGAACATAAAGAGCCGTAACTCTATGCCACGAAGCATGTTGTGTGACGGTCTACCAATACTGCCAATCCTCCAATAGTTATAACAATTATTATTATTATTATTAAGATTTATGTTAAGGTTCTTAGTGCAGTAAGATATGCAATGTGGAGAGAAATTAAAACACACACAGGAATGTGTAGAAAGATTTGAAAGATAAAACAAAGAAAACTACAGCACACAGGATGTGTTGGTACAAAGAATGAAGAAGATATGTTTTTTTTTGTTTTTTTTTTGGTTAAAATCGACACAGTGAAACACGAGTGAAGAAAATTGAATAAATTCAGTGAGAATAACCACAAACTGGTGTCGAAGATGTCAAAAAAAAGAAGGAAAAGGGTAAAAAAAACCAAACAAAAAAAAAACCCCACAAAAACCTTTTAAAAATTCAAACCACGAGAATACTGAATAAATCAAAATGTTGGTACTTACATCTTCATACTGAAAAAATAAACAGCAGCAGATGTTAACTAAAGGTTAATATGTACAAGAGGTTGATTCGATGGCGAAACAACAAAAGTTTCCATTAATCATAGACAAGTCTTTTATTGAATATCAAATTTACCAGGCAATGGCCTCTTACAACATATGTACTTACAACCCAGGGAGGAAAAAAAATTGTAATTGATATATAAAGTAGAGTGACCAGAAGTTGAAGTATTATAAAATGTTTAACACACATAATGTTAAAGTGAGCTACACTTGCACTGAAAAATTTGTTGCTTCCATAAGCAGTATAAACAGAATATAACTTTACACAATTTCCACACAAAATATTTCCTTTCTGTGTAATTGCAATCCATCGATCAATCGACCCTCTGAAACGATCGTAAAACAATGAACTAACTATCTACCTACACCTGACTTCTGTTTGTCTATACACACACACACACACACACACACACACATATATATACAAGCATACTGGGAGAGAGACAGGGAGTAAAAGATAGCGAGTGAGTCAGATGCATACATATACACATACATACATACATATATACACCCACACATACATACTCGCACATACAAGCAGGCATTGAATAGACAAGACAGGCGGAGAGACAGATAATAGACATATGGATAGATTTAAAAGGCAATGACTGTGGTATGAAGAAAGAGAGAGAATATATATATATATATATATATATATAGACATATACATATACTGATATACTGAGAGAGAAGGTAAGAGGAATGAAATAAAAGAGAGTTGTGTATGGCTACTAGCAAACTAAGCAGCAACAACAGCAGCAATATAAAATAAACACTGGAAAAGCCAACAAAGAAAGGTGAAAGATGGAAGGGGTTCTTGTGGGATTGGTCAAATAGTTATCTATTGAAGGATCTGATTGGTCAAATAGTTATCTATTGAAGGATTTGATTGGTCAAATGATTATCTATTGTAGGATCTGATTGGTCAAATGGTTATCTATTGTAGGATCTGATTGGTCAAATGGCTATCTATTGAAGGATTTGATTGGTCAAATGATTATATTATCTATTGTAGGATTTGGTTGGTCAAATGGTTATCTATTGTAGGATCTGATTGGTCAAATAGTTATCTATTGAAAGATTTGATTGGTCAAATGATTATCTATTGTAGGATCTGATTGGTCAAATGGTTATCTATTGTAGGATTTGATTGGTCAAATGGCTATCTATTGAAGGATTTGATTGGTCAAATGATTATATTATCTATTGTAGGATTTGATTGGTCAAATGGTTATCTATTGTAGGATTTGATTGGTCAAATGGTTATCTGTTGAAGGATTTGATTGGTCAAATGGCTATCTATTGTAGGATCTGATTGGTCAAATGATTATCTATTGTAGGATCTGATTGGTCAAATGGTTATCTGTGGTTGGATGTTATTGTTATATCACAATCTGTGGTTGGATTTGATTGGTCAAATGGCTATCTGTGGATTGATATGACTGGTTAGGCCACAATGCATAGTTGGATCTGATTGGCTAGATCACAATGTGTGCTTTGATCCAATTGGATAATGACTATCCATTGTTGGATACACACATGTTGATCAGATAGCGAACATGTCAACGAGAGAACCTCTGTGTGGTTGCTCGATCTACTAAAAACAGCAGTCAAATCACCATTAAATCACCCCCATGTCTTACCATCTCATAAACATACACATTTGATAATGTGGTCCTGGGTTCACTATTTGTAAGAAAATAGTTGAGATGCTCGTGTCTGGATTGCTTTTGATCATAGGTCGTCTGCTGAATCAGACATGAACGGATAGGGAATTCCAGTGGGCTGACATTCTGTGGAGGAAGGACTGGGTGAACTGGTTGGTGTAAGGTTGAGGCAGTGTTGGACACAACATGAATGATATGAGGTAGAGTGGGGTAAGAAGTGATGGTGAATGAGTCGAATGTGCCTGAATGGAAGTGGCACAAGTCCAAACCAGCTCCAAAGAGCAACTTCCATTTTGTAGTTGCAGTAAAAAAAGGGGAGGGATGGAGGGAGGGAGAGAGAGAGAGAGGAAACTGCACATCTGTGGGCCAGAGGCTGGAGTATGTCTGGGAGGGTCTTTATGAACTGGGGGCTGGGCTAAACAACAACAACAACTACAACTACTACATTGACGATTATAAAGCATAAAAAGTAATAAAGAATCATGTAAACAAATAGATGTAAATATTTAAAAGATGACTATATATAACTTTATATATATACATACATGTATATATATATCATCATCATCACATATATATATAGTTATAATGATGATGATGATTATATATGTATAATATATAAGAATATATATATATGTGTGTGTGTATATATATATACACAGGGTGTCTCCCCAGAAATATATACACACATTGATTACCTTGTACAGGTAATATTTATTAGAATGCTGTTGTGTTGAAGTGTGTATACATTTTTTCGGGACACTTTATATATATACACACGTTATATTATTTGCAGGAATCAAGGAATGAAATCTATGGCGAGAGTAAAAGCAGCAAGTTTTGCAGTAAATGTTGCCAATACTTACATTCTCAAACTGAAACAGAAACCAGACACATATAAAATAAATGGGGAAAACAAGTAAAATAACAACAAAATAAAAGGAGGAGGAGGAAAACAAAGATAAAACAACACGACAAAAGCTATACCCTCAGATGGGCAGTGTCTCATATCTACCCCCTTGAGAAACCACGATAAACTATACCCTCAGATGAGCAGTGTCTCATATCTACCCCCTTGAGAAACCACGATAAACTATACCCTCAGATGGGCAGTGTCTCATATCTACCCCCTTGAGAAACCCCGATAAACTATATCCTCAGATGGGCAGTGTGTCACACCTACCCCCTTAAGAAACCCCGATAAACTATATCCTCAGATGGGCAGTGTGTCACACCTACCTCATTAAGAAACCATGACAAACTCTATACCATCATTAGGACAGCATATTACATCTACCCCCTTAAGAAACCATGATAAATTATACCTTCATGAGGACTGTATGTCATCTCAAATCCCTTAAGAAACCATGACAAACTGTAGACCTTCAGTTAGGCAGTGTGTCACATCTACCCCCTTAAGAAACCATGAAAAATTCTATACCTTCAGTTAGGCAGCATGTCATATCTACCTCCTTAAGAAACCATGACAAATTCTACACCCTCATTAGAGCAGTGTGTCACATCTACCCCACAACCTCAATTATACAGTATCTCCTTACAACACCATAACAAACTCTACACTTTCAACAAGGCAGCATGTCATATCTACCCCCTTAAGAAACCATAACAAATTCTATACATTTAGTTAGGCAGGGTATCACATCTACCCCACCTTAAGAAACCACGACAAATTATATACCTTCATGTGTTACATATAAATATAGAGTAATGTAATTCGATATTATTTGAGATAAAGTGTTTACCGTGAAAATACAATAGTAATGAAAATGTTAAAGAGTTAAAAAACTGCTAAAATTATATCTTCACTTAAGCAGTATGTTACCTCTAATCCCTTAAGAAACCATGACAAACTGTAGACCTTCATTAGGGCTCTATGTCACAACTACTCTATCAAGAAACCATGACAGACCCTACACCCTTATTAGGGCAGTATATTACAAGGTTTATAATCATGACTATTTCAGAATTATAAAACTAAAAGATGAAATAGTGTCGAAATAATGAGCTCTTAATGACACAGATTTTGACTTCTCAGGTCCTTATAGCAAGGTTGTAACCAGAAGTAACTGACATATTTACTTACTCTAGTGTTGGAAGGTTGACGTGGGTCACGATAATTGTTATTCACGGTCCCACCGGACTGAGCATTACGAGTTACGCCAGTAGAGAGGTTACCTGTAACAGGAGACAAATAGACACATCAATATATTTATATATATATTGAAATAACAAAGCAAACAACACAGTACAATGAAGAAATATATTAGTTTAATGCTTGAAATAACAGGAAAAGTAATAATAAATACAAAAACTAAAATTCAGATAGGACTTGATAAGAGAAGTTTATGTATATGTATATATATATATATATATATATATATATTATTAGTACATATGTATATGCAATAATATATATAACATCATAGGGTATATCTATTTGGACAGATTAATATATATATATTAATATATAATAAAACAAGGACGAATGGCTACTCCTTCATTATGTTTGTTAGTTGGTGACGCGCGTTTCACTACTGATCAGCTCAAGCTTCGATCTAGCCCGACTCTGTAATCAATGGCTCCCTGGATATATATATATATAAATATACACAGTTCAAGAGTAACCAATCTTAAAGAGAGAGATGGAGATAGGAGAGGAGAAGAGAGATTGGTGAATTAGTTAGAAGCCAAAAGCGTGAAGGCAAGTGCTCAATGTGCAATATGCAGTGGAAGGCAGCTAGGTGGCTGGGTTCATGCAGAAGTTAAGTGCACAGAGCTGGAAATATTCATTAGTGAAGCAAAACAAGACCACAAATTTCACAAGGAAGACATTATTTAAAGATTGTCAACATTATTATTATTATTATTATTATTCTTTACATTCCTTACATTAAACTACAACTATGTTGACAATCTAATGTCTTCCTTGTGAAATTTGTGGTCTTGTTTTGCTTCACTAATGAATATATATAAATATATATAAAATTATGAGTGTGAAGAAAAATACACAAAAATTACCTAACTTTTCTTTGTAGCCCCGACTGTGCAGTTTCGCTGACGACTGGTGTGCAGCTAAAGTGCAGTTAAAGTTCACCTAAGCCGTGAGGTAGTTAGCTTGTCAAGAGACTCCCTCAGTGTAGAAGGACTGATTCCCTGAACTGCCCGTTATATATATATATATAATTTAGTGGTTGATACAAACACAACACACAACATACACAGAGAAAAACTTACTAGGATCCAACTTACCAATCTTTGTTAGCGGGGTGTGGAACAAAGCTTTGACCACATTCTTGATGGACATCCGGAATAAATGGATCACCTCTGTTGGGAGTCTGTCTCGGTTCTTTTCCAGGAATCCAGTCGTTTCATATTCCACCTGTGGAGATTAATTAACAGGTGTGTGACGAAGCTGTGTGGCTAAGTGGTTAGGCAGTATTTGGCTAACAACTGTAAGGTTGTGAGAATAATTCCTGGTGTATATGCATGTGTGTGTGTGTGTGTGTATGTGTCAGAATGTGCATCAGAGTGTGTGTATGTGTGTCAGTGTGTGTGTGTCAGTGTGTGTGTGTCAGAGTGTGTGTATGTGTCAGTGTGTGTGTATGTGTGTCAGTGTGTGTGTGCATGTATGTGACAGTCTGTATAAACATGTGTGTGTATGTATGTGTCAGCCTGTATAAACATGTGTCAGTCTGTATAAACATGTGTCAGTGTGTATGTATGTGTCAGTGTGTATAAACATGTGTTAGTGTGTATGTATGTGTCAGGGTGTGTGTGTGTGTGTATGTGTGTCAATGTGTCAGTGTGTGTATGTGTCAGTGTGTGTATGTGTCAGTGTATAACTACAAACATAGACAACCTACCTTCCCAGCATAATGTTCAATGGTAAAATTCAAGTTTTGCTCAGCCCTTGGTTTGATGTAGGCGGGGCACTTGATGTTCTGGTGGAATTTTGCTGTAGAGGAGAGAAATAGTTAACAATGGTTAGATGTAGGCATGGCATTTAATGGTGGGAGGGGCATCTGATGTGGGTGGAGCATTAGATGTAGGTGGGGCATTTGAGGTAGGTGGGGCATCTGATGTAGATGGAGCATTTAATGGTGGGAAGGGCATCTGATGTAGGTAGGGCATTTAATGGTGGGAGGGGCATCTGGTGTAGGCGTGGCATTTAATGGTGGGAGGGGCATCATATGTGGGTGGAGCATTTAATGGTGGGAGGGGCATCTGATGTTGAGTGGAGCATTAGATGTAGGTGGGGCATCTGATGTAGGCATGTCATTTAATGGTGGGAGGGGCATCTGATGTGGGTAGGGCATCTGATGTAGGCGTGGCATTTAATGGTGGGATGGGCATCATATGTGGGTGGGGCATCTGATGTTGGGTGGAGCATTAGATGTAGGTGGGGCATCTGATGTAGGTGGAGCATTTAATGGTGGGAAGGGCATCTGATGTAGGTAGGGCATTTAATGGTGGGAGGGGCATCTGGTGTAGGCGTGTCATTTAATGGTGGGAGGGGCATCATATGTGGGTGGAGCATTTAATGGTGGGAGGGGCATCTGATGTTGGGTGGAGCATTAGATGTAGGCATGGCATTTAATGGTGGGAGGGGCATCTGATGTGGGTAGGGCATCTGATGTAGGCGTGGCATTTGTTGTAGATGTGGTATCTGAAGAAGATTGGGCATTTGATGTAGGCAGGGCATCTGTGAAGCCTGACTATATACTGCCCTTGCCATACCCACCACCAAGGAAATGTGATCCTTACCTGTCAATGACTGGTCAGTTCCTTTGGGGAAAAGACTTTCTTCATCAAGTAAAGCTAACAGACCCATTGGTTTCATGAGGAACATGTCTAGAACGGGACGGTTGTCTTCGTAGTCCACTTCAGCTCCATCAATTCCTTCAGATTCATATTCTTGCTGGAATCACAAATATGTATATATTATATAACTGTTTCTACTTTAGGCACAAGGCCAGCAATTACCCAGTGCATTACTGGTACTTTATTTTATCGACCCTGTAGGGATGAAAGGCAAAGTCAACCTCGGCGGGATTTGAACTCAGATCGTATATATTATATAACACATATATTTTACATGTACATGTGTATATGTGTAGGTATGTATAATATATACGGGGGTCGATAAAATAACGTACCAGTAATGTACTGGGGTCGATTTAATCGACTTTCCTCTCCCACAAAATTGTTGGCCTTGTGCCTAAATCAAAAACCAATATATATGAGCCAATAGGTGTATCTATGTATAAATATATATATATATATACATATATATATATATATTTATTTAGGTTTGTTGGTTCACCACTGGATAGAATTGGTCATTCCGTATGGTCAATCTTGATGTAATAATATGGAGAGTACTCAACGTAAAGCAGCTCAACCGTCTTCGTTTGTGTAGTTGGTGGTGCGAGTACGGAGTTAATTATTATAATAAAATAACAGGAGGAGGCTGGACTTGTGTAAATCCTTGAAAGGTTTATTATACTATGATCATTTCAATGACCGGGTTCCGTATGAATCCAGTGATATCATCAGGTATTCGAAATATAGCAAAGGAATATAACAGATAAAATATAACACATAAACATATATATATATACACACATATATATATAACATATATATATACACACACACACATATAAATTTTAATATAGAAATGGCTTCTACAGGACTTAATCTAAATATCTTTCAAATGTATTGAATGAGCATGGCTGGCCATAACCGAAAAAGGCTCTTTTTTCGAACCACCTATGTGTGGGGGTTTGGCAAATCAAGTGATGGCACTTCTCGAAATCAAAATGCACCAATCATCTATAACAGTGTGTGAGTATGTGTTTGTGTGTGTGTGTGAAAGAGATAGATAGAGAGTGAGTAAGGGAGAAAGACGTTTGTTCTTACCAGTTCCCAGGCAAAAATATGTTGGTTGAAATAATACTGTATTTGTTCATTAGCTATATTAATACATAATTGCTCAAAAGAATTCTTCTTGAAATTTTCAAATCCAAAAATATCTAAAATTCCAATGCATAAGAAGTCTTGGTTACTGAAAAAAAGATTAAATAGATAGACAGACAGGCATATAAATAGACAGACACATGGATAGATAGATATATTTCTTTATTAGCCACAGGGGCACAAAAGAAGGGGACAAATACAAAGGGGGAAGTTTACATACAATAAAAAACGTGTAAAATGTTATCACAAATGGAATTTAAAAAGTTAGTCGATTTTCCCCAATAGAGGGAGACAGTTTATATGGGTAACACATACCCCCGAAAAAAAATATGCAACCCTCATCTCCAGGATAGATATATTTCTTTATTAGCCACAGGGGCACAAAAGAAGGGGACAAATACAAAGGGGGAAGTTTACATACAATAAAAACGTGTAAAATGTTATCACAGATGGAGATAGATAGATAGTTACAGACAGATATATGTTTCTTTATTAGCCACAGGGCCACAAAAGAAGGGGACAAATACAAAGGGGGAAGTTTACATACACTAAAAACGTGTAAAATACTATCACAAATGCAATTTAAAAATTAATCGATTTTCCCCAATATGGGGAGACATTACATATGGGTAACACATACCCCCCCAAAAATGTGCAACCCTCATCTCCAGGAGTACCCCTTTCCTCTCTTCCTCTTTTTGCTCAACCTACAGGCTGATATAGAGAGAAGGCCCATTCACTCGGGCCATTCTCGCCACTTTCACCCACCTTTCATAAAACTTGCTGGGGTACAGCACCTCTCTCTCCATAGTTATAGACAGACAGATAGATATGTTTCATTGATTGATAGGTACTTACCCCTCTCTTTTAGGTTTTAGTTGGCAGTTAATCTTGTTGACAATCCAACTAAAGAGTCGTCCATAAAGGGCCTTAGCCATAGCATCTCTGGCATCGAGGGCCTCGTTTCTTGTATTGCAGCGAATGATAACTTCTCCACGGGCGAGGATGCCGGTGGAAGTCAAGGAGTCAATTAGTTCTTTGGAATCAACACCGAGTAGATTGGCGACTGAAAGAATAAATATATATATATATCTGTGTGTGTGTATATATATTTCTCTAAAAACATTTTTTCTGATTCCACCCTGGAATTTTTCTAATTTCTCATTCTTTCTTCTGATGAAGGACTAGCGTCCGAAACGTTAAGTCCCTCTTCCTGCTATTTCAAGCATTAAACTTATATATTCCTTCCATATACTGTACCGATCTGTTGGTATTTCTGTTAACTTCTTACATACATATATATATATATATATATATAATCATCATCATCATCATCATTTTACGTCCGCTTTCCCTGCTTGCAAGGGTGGGACGGGAACTGATTCTGGCTTGATTTCTACAGCTGGATGCCCTTCCTAACACCAACCTCAGTGAGTGCTGGGTGCCTTTTTGCCATAGCACCTCCACGACCACTTTGCAGTGGAATGATAGGGACCCCAGTCCCTATCATCTCATTTCTACAGCTGAGTAAACTGGAGCAATGTGAAATAAAGTGTCTTGCTCAAGGAAACAACACATCATCCGGTCTGAGAATTGAACTCACAACCTTTTGATTGCAAGGCCAATGCTCTAACCACTAACCCATGTGCCTCCATACATATATATGGACGTTAAACGAAGATGATGAGGATGATATATATATATATATAAATGAGTGTGTGTATATATATATATATATATATATATATATATATATATATATAAATGAGCGTGTGTATATATATATATATTTGTGTGTGTATATATATATATATTATATATATACACACACACACACACACACATATATATATATATATAAACTAACAAACTTTAATAAGAATCGTATTGTCTCTAACAGTACTTACCCAATTACACCTCTCAAAGACAATGACACACGACCGTGACTTCTGGCGTCACGCAGTAATACAGAGTACCCGACCTCCCATGGGTACATGCTGAAGCATATAAACAATATGCCCCCACACCCCCCACCGCAAGGTGGTCGTGGAGGTGCAACGGCAAAAAAGCACCCAGCCCACACTGTAAAGTGGACGTGTAGGCGCCACGAAAAAGCACCCAGCACTCACTGTAAATGAGGTTGGTGTTAGGAAGGGCATCCAGCTGTAGAAATCAAGCCAGATCAGTTCCTGTATGAGCAAGGCATGGTCAGCCGACCAGACACTGCCCACAACAGGACAACCCGTCTAACCCATGCTAGCGTGGAAGAACGGACGTAAAACGGTGATGATGATGATGATGATGATGAGTACATGAGATAGAATTAGAATGACAACAGCAACAACAGCAACAACAACATAAACACAACATACCATTGTTAATGATCGTATTATCTATAACGGTACACGAGTCACTGCCATGGCGGGTCTCCTGTGCTGTAAAGTCTATGTTACCAATGTGCAAGATACTGGACAGTACGCAAAAAACTTCATCAACTTCCTGTAGGAGAGAAACTCAAGGGTTAGTTATATATATATAGCCAAGCGCTGATACTATCCACTACTCGGAGTACCCTAACTGGACTACATCTCATCATCATCATTCGTCGACTACTGTCGAGATGATGGATCTCACTCTCATGCCCCAGAATTCCCTGTCCCCCATCGCCGCCCCCAGGTCCTGTCTACTGATTCCCGTATCCCTAGAGATAATGTCAGGGAATGACAGCTTCCTACTCCTAGTCAGGCTGGAGTCAGAGTTCCAGAGCAAGAGAGCGGATATGATTTCATTGCTGGCACGGTGACAGTGGCCAGCAAATTGAGCTCTCCGGGATTTTAGAAGGGCAGAGGCTCGAGGGAGTTTGCCATAGATTTTAGACAAGGTGGGATGTCGTTTCCAGGATAGGTTTTGCACTCTCATTAAGAGGCGGGTATATGTGCCATCCAATCTCCTCTCAAGTTGTGATGTTAGTGTCTAAGTTTCGGATCCATATATCTCCTCCTCCAAAAAAGATTTTCTAACCAGGAAGGGTATGGCATGGTCAGCGTGCAATGACATGCACGCCATATGGACATCTCAACTTACCAACAAGCTTAAACTGGAAATATTCCAAGCAACCATTAAGCCCATATTACTTTATGGATCCAAAACTTGGACTACATCTAAGTGGACTACCTATAACAATAATTTGTTATCCCGTGTATATACATACATATTGTTATACTTTGGGAGGGTCATGTTGCCAATAAGAAACACACGCACCAGTTGCTTTCACTTCAATTTATTATATATTTATAAATTCATAAATTTACAAATTCACAAATCTACAAACTTATAAATTTCTGGTTGGTTGGTTGGTTCCACAACCAGATAGTTGTTTATATATATAGTCATAGTCCTTTCGTCACACACTCTGTGACCTCTTCAGTGACTGGGGATTCCTTTCTTCGTTTCTGTGCCTTTCCTTTCTTCTATCCTACGCCATTTTGTTTCTCAAAACAAAATGGCATAGGATAGAAGAAAGGAAAGGCACAGAAACGAAGAAAGGAATCCCCAGTCACTGAAGAGGTCACAGAGTGTGTGACGAAAGGACTATGACTATATATATAAACAACTATCTGGTTATGGAACCAACCAACCAACCAGAAATTTATAAGTTTGTAAATTTATAAATATATAATAAATTGAAGTGAAAGCAACTGGTGCGTGTGTTTCTTATTGGCAACATGACCCTCCCAAAGTATAACAATATCGGTTTCAACACACGATTTCAGATAAAGAATCTTGCTAAACAAATTCAGAAACGAAATATACATACATATATATATATATATATATATATACGGACATTGTTACATCGGATCATCACATTATTAGATATACATCATATCACACTGCACCAGATATCACACGAGGCATTCATTGCATTACACCAGATGCCACATGTGGCACGGTGTTACACCTGATATCCCATGCGGCACTACATCATCGCACTTGATATCCCATGTGGCACTACATCATCGCACTTGATATCCCATGTGGCACTACATCATCGCACTTGATATCCCATGTGGCACTACATCATCGCACTTGGTATCCCATGTGGCACTACACCATCGCACTTGATATCCCATGCGGCACTACATCATCGCACTTGATATCCCATGTGGCACTACATCATCGCACTTGATATCCCATGTGGCACTACATCATCACACTTGATATCACATGTGGCACTACATCATCGCACTTGATATCCCATGTGGCACTACATCATCACACTTGATATCCCATGTGGCACTACATCATCACACTTGATATCCCATGTGGCACTACATCATCGCACTTGACATCACACGAGATACTAAATACATCTCACAAAATACTATATCTAAACATCACACAAGACACCATGACACATATGCACATACAGCCCACAACACACACACACAAAGCTACCACACACACACAGCTGCCACCACACATACACAAAGCTACCACACACACAAAAAGCTACCACACACACACAGCCACCACCACACACACACACAGCCACCACCACACACACAGCTGCCACCACACACACACAAAGCTACCACACACACACACAGCCACTACCACACACACACAAAGCTACCATACACACACACACACACACACAGCCACCACCACAGACACACACACACAACCACCACCACACATGCACAAAGATACCACACACACACACAGCCACCACCACACACACACAAAGCTACCACACACACACACAGCCACCACCACACACACAGACAACCACCACCACACACACAGCCACCACCTCACACACACACACACACAGAACCACCACCACACACACACACAGCCACCACCACACACGCACAAAGATACCACACACACACACAGCCACCACCACACACGCACAAAGATACCACACACACACAGCCACCACCACACACACACAGCCACCACACACACACACAGCCACCACCACACACACACAGAACCACCACACACACACACAACCACCACCACCTCACACACACACACACAAAGCCACCCCCTAGCCAGACTGACAAAAAGACATTGGTCCCATGACCCTCTCAACTCACCTCAGAAGTGAATCCTATGATATCAAAACATTGTTTTATGGTCTGGAACTTTTGGGAATTGAAAGCCATGGTGCTAGGGGTTGGTTGATATTGGCTGATATATCTGGAAGTACACAAGAATAATTTGAGAATTTGATTAGTCCTATGTCAGTAAAATCTGTGCAGTGATAATTTCCTAGAGTTGAAACTGGTTTTAAGAAATTAGACAGGTTTTAGAAATCAGACTGGTCTTCAGGAAACCAGACTTTAGAAATTAGACAGGTCTTTAGAAATTAGATAGGTCTTTAGAAATTAGACAGGTCTTTAGAAATTAGATAGGTCTTTAGAAATTAGACTGGTCTTTAGAAATTAGATAGGTCTTTAGAAATTAGACAGGTCTTTAGAAATTAGACAGGTCTTTAGAAATTAGACTGGTCTTTAGAAATTAGACAGGTCTTTAGAAATTAGATAGGTCTTTAGAAATTAGACTGGTCTTTAGAAATCAGTCTGGTCTTTAGGAATTAGACAGGTCTTTAGAAATTAGACTGGTCTTTAGGAAATCAGACAGGTCTTTAGGAAACCATACTGGTCTTTAGGAAAGTCTGATGAGTTTTTGATTCCAGAGTCAGGCCTGATCAATAGAGATCAATCATGACACACACATCACACCTGAATAAACTTAATGAAAATTTGACACCTCGTCCATACTTATTATTATTATATATATATATAATAAGGAGACAAAGCAAGATGAATAACTTTGCCCATTCACTAAATGGACAACTAAGTTCAAAGTATTAAAATTCGAAATTGGGCAGAGTGCAAACTTTCGTTAATCAATGAGGAAGATGATTTTGTGTGGGTAAGATGATATGGTACCCATATATATATATATATATATATATATATATATATATATATATTCCGTTTACCAATATATATATATATATATATATATATATATTTATTTTAATAAATATTTGCTCTATGGTTCTTATATATTTGATATATATTTATCCTTATCGAGCCCTCTTTGGATTTTAGTCTTCAAATTTATTATTATTACTATATATATATATATACCATCTTGAAAAGGATAAACACATTATACAATGTAGTCTCTGCTAAACAAACAAACAAAAAACAACAACAAAAAAAAAACCAAGATGGCCATGGTTTTTCTCAATCATGGGGGTTACACAAAAACAACAACAACAACAATATCAATGAAGAAGAAAAGATAAATCCATACCTAAATGATTGAGAACTCTTAAGGAAATATCTATCATCGGGGAGATTACCAAGTCCAGCCAAGATGTAGTAAAATATATGAAAACTCTGCTCTCCACTGGAACAAGAAACAGAAAAGAAGAAAGAAAAATGAGATGTGATAGAAACTTTATGTAATTTGTGAATTTGCTGTTTCAACAGTTATCTTGTTTAAACATTCATTCTGGATATACTTAAACAAAACCTTATCTTCCCTCATATATATATGGGCATCAAACGGCATACCACCTAGTGCTAAAACGGCATACCACCTACGGACACATTCATTGCAGCCATACAGCAACTATATATATATATATATATATATATATATATATATATATATATATATAATCTTACGGTAAACATTGATGCAATTCAAATCAGGCACTCGAAGCATTTTTCCCACATAGGAAAAACGGAGTATATTTAGAATGAGAAAATGCAAACTAGTTTCAGATGTTAAAGTCCTTTATTGGTAATGACTTTAACATCTGATACTACTTCGCATTTTCTCATTCTTTCATTCTCTCTCTCTATATATATATATTTTTTATTTTGTATAGAAGGAGCTTCTACAGGACTAGTACTGTTTCATTCAGATGAAATGCTTCCTGAAGATTTCATCTGAATGAAACAGTACTAGTCCTGTAGAAGCTCCTTCTATACAAAATAAAAAATTTTTACTCTGCCATGTATTGAGTACCATACTTACTGTGGTTATCCCCGACACAACCCGGGACCTTCGTATATATATATATATATATATATATATACATTTAAAAAAAGGAAAAGAATTACTTCACTTATAGTCAAATTGGACCGAGGAAACAATGTTTCCATTGGTCTTTCCAATTGCTAATACTATCTATCGGTCGCAACTCCAGGTAGATGGAGCAACGTGAAATAAAGTGTCTTGCTCAAGGACATAACGCATCGCCTGGTGCAGGAATCGAACTCACAACCTCATGATTGTGAATCCAATTCTCTAACCACTCAGCCATATACACACACACACACACACATATATATATATATCTGATTTGCTAAGCTGTCTGAACGTATTGTTATTACTCTGGGGTTCTTTTCCCCATCCGAGGGCTAAAGCTACAGACTGATTCTGCATTCGTTAGCTTGGCCGTGTTCTAAAGCTTCATTAATGCTGTACTAAAATTTATATATATATATATATATATACATACAGTTCAAGAGTAACCAATCTTAAAGAGAGAGATTTTGATAGGAGAGAAGATAGGAGAGGAGAGGAGAGATTGGTGAATTAGTTAGAAGCCAAAGCGTAAAGGCATGTGCTCAATGTGCAATATGCAGTGGAAGGCAGCTAGGTGGCTGGGTTCATGCAGAGGTTAGGTGCACAAAGCTGGAAATATTCATTAGTTAAGCAAAACAAGACCACAAATTGCACAAAGAAGACATTATTAAAAGATTGCCAACATATTTTTAGTTTGAGGGTTCTTGCAGGTGGTAAATCCATATCTGTTTGCTGTACTTCCGACGTCAGCAACACCCGCATGGTCGAAGTGGAAGGCCTGCCATCGTATTCTTCGGATGAAAGAGTTGACACTCTGAATTAGGAGTTTGTGGCACGTCTTCCTGTCCGGGATAGGAATGGACTTAAGTGATATCCTGAGTTCACTTCGGCCGTGCGGGTACTGTTGACGCCAGAAGTACAGCAAACAGATATGGATTTACCACCTGCAAGAACCCTCAAACTAAAACTATGTTGACAATCTTTTAATACTGTCTTCCTTGTGAAATTTGTGGTCTTGTTTTGCTTAACTAATGAATGAATATATATATATATATATATATATATATGAGAGGGATAGAATGTAGTGTATGGGAGAGGAGACTGAGGTGGTATGGACATGTGATGCGCATGGAGGATGACCGATGGGTGAAGAAGTGCCAGGAATTGCCAGTTGAAGGAAGACGTGGTAGAGGTAGACCACGAAAAACATGGGCGGAGGTGGTGAGAACAGACCTCAGATCATTGAAGCTCACGGTAGAGATGACGAGGGACCGTAGCGAGTGGAGAGATGCTGAATAAGACCCGTCCCACCCTTGCAAGCAGGGAAAAGCGGACGTAAAATGATGATGATGATGATGATGATGATATATATACAATAGTACAGCATATTCGAAGTTCGATCAGCAGCTAAGCCAACGAATGCCTTCAGCAGTGCAGCCAAGCACTCGACGAGGAATAGACCTCAGAGTAATAACATACAGTTTAAAGGGCTTTGCAAATTGAAAATAGCGACCACTAATTCAGCCGCGTGATCTGTAGCAACGAAAGAACTGACTAGTGAGAAAAGGAAACACACACACACACACATACACATACATATAAGAATATACATACATACATATATGCACATATCTGTATATATATATATATATATATATCAAGTATTTCCGTAGGAAGGGTAAAGAAAGGGAGAGTGCTCTATGTATGCTACAGAGCTATTTAATTATGTAATAAACAACATAAGACAATTATTCCATTTATCAAAGGTTTCTCGAAGACAGACGAGCTCAACAGAGACGTCTGTCTTCGTGAAACCTTTGGTAAATGGAATAATTGTCTTATGTTGTTTATTACATAAATATATATATATATATATATATACACACTCACACACAACAATTAATTACTTACGGCGCTTGCTGTATGATTCTGGACTTCTCTAAGAGATATTCAGTAATCCTAGCTGTAATAAAAATAAAGACATGATTAGTTTTGATTTAAACCCTTGATGTTTTTATACATGATGATGATGACAATGACAACAATGATGATTGCTGGACATTAGCAGACATGTTACTTACCGCCATTAACGCTGCCGATACTGTTGAAGATCATATCAAGATATTTGCCGAAACGACTGGAATTATCATTAATAACAGTCTGTGAGTTTCCAAAAGCCTCCATCAATGGATTCGCTTGAAGAAGTCTTTGCTGTAAAGACTTGTCAGGAGCCTGGAGTGAAGAGAAGAGGGGGAAATAATGATGAGGATTATTGGAATATTGGAATACTGGATTATTGGGATATTGGATTATTGGAATACTAGATTACTAGAATACTGGAATATTGGATTATTAGATTATTGGAATACTGAAATATTGGAATATTGGATTATTGGATCATTGGAATATTGGATTATTGGATCATTGGAATATTGGATCATTGGAATATTGGAATATTGGATTATTGGAATACTGGAATATTGGAATACTCGAATACACGATTATTGGAGTATTGGAATACTCGATTATTGGAATATTGGATTATTGGAATATTTAATGGTTGAAGTGAAGAAGAAAGAACAACGGTGACATGGAATACTGGAATATTGAAGTGGGGGAGGAGCTGAAGTTGAGAAGAAAGAATAACAATGATATGGAGAGAGGTGGAGGAGTTGTGGGAGGGAGATGTAGGGGAAGAGGTGAATCGGGGGGTAGGGAAGATGTGGAATAATAGATGGAGCTGGGGATGATCGTGATGTGGAGAGAGGTGGAGAAGTTATCTACAACAACAACAATAACAATATGGGGGGAGAAATGAAAGAAATGAACTGACCTGTCCAAGGTTAGTGAGCTGCTGTAACAGATAGTTAGCACTCTCAGTCTTACCAGCGCCAGATTCTCCACTGATAACAATACACTGGAATATAAAGATATATATACATAGGTGAGTCCTGGATTCAATCGGGGGTAACCACAGTTAGTAAAGTACTCAATACATTAGTAGAGTATAAACATTATGTTTAATATAGAAATGGCTTCTACAGGACTAGAACTGTTTCATTCAAAAGAAATCATCAGGGCTTCACTGATGATTTCTTTTGAATGAAACAGTTTTAGCCATGTAGAAGCCATTTCTATATTTATTAAAAATGATGCATATACATATGTGTGTGTGTGTGTGTGTGTGTGTGTTCATGTATACTTATATATATATATAATACCAACCCTACTACCATCTACAAACTGACCAATGAGAATCAAGACTATTCCTGCTGACAGCATTAAATTATTCCTAACAAGCTCATATGTCCCAAGGCTCTGATACCATCAACACTATAAACACAGAGCTGGCATATCTAAGAACTGACTGCCTGATGAGGTCATAGCCATTCAATGGCTATCATCGAAATATATATATAGCAGTAAATAAAGGATTATGAGTTCATGCAATTGACTTATGTTTCGTCACTATATATATATAAGTTTACCCCAGGTTCAATCGGGGATAACCACAGTAAGTAAGGTACTCAATACATAGCAGAGTATAAGTATTTAATATAGAAATGGCTTCTACAGGACTAGAACTGTTTCATTCGGAAGAATTCATCAGGAAGCCCTGATTTCTCCCAAATGAAACAGTTCAAGTCCTGTAGAAGCCATTTCTATATCAAATATATATATATATATGTCTGTATGTGTATGTGTGTGGTTGTGTATTGGGTTTAGATCTAGTACAGAGTACTGAATATATAGTAGAGTACTAGATATAAAAAACAAGAGAGTACTAAATTGCTCACCTGATTGATTTGAAGATGTAACATACTATGGAAAGCTTGGTCAGCCAGACCAAAGATGTGAGGGGGTAGGGATCCTTTGGATGCATTGGTATACTGTTGAAGATGCTGAAAAAGAGAATTAATAATACATAAGGTGGTAATGCTAGTGCCATAACAAAATAATCCCAGTACACTCTGTAAAGTGATACTACTGATGTCATAAGATGTACTCAGTATACTCTATAAAGTGGTAGTGTTGGTGCCTTGATGAAATACACCCAGTCCACTCTGTAATATGGTAGTGTTGGTGCCATGATAAAAACACACATCCAGTCCATTCGGTAAAGTGGTAATACTAGTGCCATAAAATACACTCAGTCCTCCCTGTAAGGTGGTTGGTTGTGTTGGTGTCATGATCAATTGTTCCCAGTAAATGCTGTAAAGTGTTTGGTATTAAATAGAACATCGAGCCATAGAAACCAGGCCAACAATGGAGGGTATGTGCAAGATGTGGTTATCTGGCCAATTTAGCCTCAGAAAGTGATATTTCGTCAAATGCAAATCTCTTCGACCTCTCTCTATAGACGTTAAACGGTGATGATGATGATATATAGATAGCTGTATGAATCTGTAACTCCTGATGAAGTTGTAGGGAACCATAGTGACATACAGTATGGCTCGAGCATTTACAAAACCTAGCAGAGTCTATCATCTCGCCAGGTATGAACACAGCCAATTTCTTCCATAGAAGGAGACAGTGAATGTGATAGAGAGGAAATGAGAAAGAGATATAGAGGAGGAATCGACACCCCAGCATTTGACTGGTACAATTAGAGTGTTGGGCTCACATTCATAACACACTTTATTTTACATTACTACAGTCCATTCAGCAAGTAAGAATGAATTGTCTTTGTAATTCAAAGGGGCCAACCTTGTCACAAATTGTGTCATGGTGAATCTTGCTGAAAACTATTTCAAATGCGCATGTGTCTGTGGAATTCTCATCCACTTACACATTAATTTCATTTGAATCAACTGGCGCCCTTGTCATCAGAACTGACTGAGATCTGACAACATATCAAATTTTCAAAGCAAAATCAAAATGTTTGAAGCACTTACCTTTTCTGAGTAAATATTCAAGGGTTTAAAAGGGTTAACGGCCAACAATATGTCCCCTATATATGTGTAGATTATACCATGTATGTATCTCTCCTCTAATTTACGGGTTATCACATCCTGGAATTAAATAAATAACAAGACATGCATAAGCTCAGTTGGTCTCATTTAGTATTTAAAAAACCATAGGAGGTTTTTTTATGAGAAATATAATAATGAAAGAATTAAGTTATGTTCCAAATACCAACTTAATTATTGAGAAAGTTAGTTATGTTATTAAACCCTTCCAAATTCTTGATTAATTTCCAACTTATCTGAAAACCATTGGCAGTATTTTTATGAGAAATATAGTAATGAAAGAGTTATGTTCTAAATACCAACTTAATCAAAGGAAAGTTAGTTATATTACTAAATCCTTCCAAATTCTTGATTATTTCCAAAATTAGTTGAAAACCATAGGTAATGTCTTTCAATGGAAATCAGGTAACAGAAGAGTTAAGTTATGTTCCAAACACCAACTTACTAATTATTGAGAAAGTTAGTTATGTTACTTAACTCTTCTTGATTAATTTCAAAGTTATTTGAAAACTATCAGCAGTATTTTTTATGAGAAATATATTAATGAAGGACTTATGCTCTAAACACCACCGTAATCAAGGGAAATCCTTTCAAATTCTTAATTATTTGCAAAATTATTTGCAAACCATACGCAGTGTCTTTCATTAGAAATATGGTAATGAAAGAGTTAAGCTATGTTCCAAACATTAACTTAATAATGAGAAAATTAGTTATATTACTAAATCTTTCCAAATTCATGATTATTTGAAAATCATAGGCCATGTCTTTCATGATAAATATGGTGATGAAAGGTTTAATGTTTGGTAATAAGAATACTCACCGCATCTAAGTGTTCCAAAGTAGCCAAGTCATCAGGAATATTGACTGGCCTCTTGCTGGCTCTCTTGGACTTTAACTGACCATGCTTGGTGGTGACATCAGGGGTGTGAATCACGGGATTCATTTGGTGTACCATGTTTGTTAATTTTTGTTTTAACTGTGGAAGAAAAGATACAATTATATATATATATAATATAGAACATATACTGCTATATATACAACCTAATTCCTGTATGATGATGCACCCTATCAATCCATATATATATATATATAGGGAGAGAGAGAGAGAGAGAGAGAGAGAGAGAGAGAGAGAGAGCACATGGCTTAGTGGTTAGAGCATTGGCCTTGCAATCGAAAGGTTGTGAGTTCAATTCTCAGACCGAGTGATGTGTTGTTTCCTTGAGCAAGACACTTTATTTCACATTGCTCCAGTTTACTCAGCTGTAGAAATGAGATGATAGGGACTGGGGTCCCTATCATTCCACTGCAAAAAATCACCCAGCACTCACTGTAAATGAGGTTGGTGTTAGGAAGGGCATCCAGCTGTAGAAATCAAGCCAGAACCAGTTCCCGTCCCACCCTTGCAAGCAGGGAAAAAGCGGACGTAAAATGAATGAAATGATATATATTTAAAAGAATAGAGGTGTAACACACGAGTTATGATATATTGGTAAAAGGAAAAGAAAATGCTGACAAATTGTTCCCAGTGAAAAATAGTTTAATTAGGAATAAGTAAAAATTAGTAATAGTATTGGTTAGTATTCAGTTTTGGTTTTAAGTTTTTACCGGTTGCACATTTCTAATGCTTTTCAAAAATAATTTTGAGATAGAGCGCCCATGATGTTTGCTCTAATCAGATTAGAGCAAACATCACGGGCGCTCTATCTCAAAATTATTTTTGAAAAGCATTAGAAATGTGCAACCGGTAAAAACTTAAAACCAAAACTGAATACTAACCAATACTATTACTAATTTTTACTTATTCCTAATTAAACTATTTTTCACTGGGAACAATTTGTCAGCATTTTCTTTTCCTTTTACCAATATATATATATATATATATATATATATATATATATATATATATATTTGTTTTGCAAGGTTTTTGATATGAAATCGTGTGTTGAAACAAATATTGTTATATTTGGGGAGGGTCATATTGTTATCATATTGCCAGAAATAATATTATTTCTGGCAATATTATAACAATATGACCCTCCCCAAATATAACAATATATATATATATCGTGTAGGTGTCACGAGAAAAAAACACAGTCCACGCTGTAATGTGGCCGTGTAGGTAACACGGTAAAAAGTGCCCAGTCCACACTGTAAATGTGGTTGGTGTTAGGAAGAGCATCCAGCCGTAGAAAATCTGCCAGATAGTCCTATATGAGCGAGACACGGTCACCTGACCAACCTTGCCTCAACTGGGACAACTCCCGTCTAACCCATGCTAGCGTGGAAAATGGACGTTAAACGAAGATGATGATGATGATGATATATATATAGATATAGATATGTGTATATTAAAGACACCATGCACAGATGTAAATATTATTAAATTCCAAGGAGGAGATTTATCACAGAGCTATCACAAAGATATTGGAAATTGAGGGTTCTGATAAATCCCATCGTAATAGCAGCTCTAGATTTTGCACACCTGTTCATTGGCGAAAAACGCGAAAACGTGTCAATTATGTAATAAATGTTAGTCCTTTAACTGTGTGTATATATATATATACACACACACACATATCTCAGCTGGATGGCTAGAACAGGTAAAAGAGTAAAAGAGTATACCATATACACAAACACACATTCTCACACAAAATTCTCTACTATTTGTGAATGATATTTTTGTTAACAATATCTAAAGTGTTGTCCAAGATACCTCTCCTACAGACAAATGTTTGTCATTTTGACACGTTCATATTACCTAATTCCATGTTCTATCTTCATAACAAACACTAATGAAATGAATGGAAGATCTGATGATGATAACAGGAGAGCTAAATCTCCAACACCAACCCAACCCTGCCATCACAATACAAATCTATGCAGTTCTTTTTTTATAGTGTTCAAACATTACTTTTTAGACATATTCCAAGCAAATCATTTTCCCACTAGTTTGTTGAAAGATGGGTGAGAGAGGCGAGCATGGCCCGAGTGAATGGGCCCGCTCTGAGTATGCACCTGTAGATTGAAGGTGGAAAACTAGGAGAGGGCACTTGCCCTCGTGGTCAGGGTCACCGTGGCTTTGGTGGGCTTTTTCCACATTATTACTAGTCTCACTGGATCATTTTGATTACCAACTGTAAGGAGTACTTGATACTTCCCCTAGTCTGTCATTGCTTACTAGCTCTATACGGACGTTTAAGTTGATTAAATAAATAAATAATAAAGTACCAGTCAAATACTAGGGTCGATATAATCAACTTTTCCTTCTCCCCAAACTGTTAGCCTAGTACCTAAGTTAGAAACTATTACTACTATCATCAAAATCACCATCACTACCACCATTTTATTTATTTGTATTCCAGCGGAGGGGCTGAGGGCATGCTGGGGCACCACCGTCATATATAACAACTTATAATAAATACCAGAGGTCATTACGTACCAAGCTTACGTCATCAGGAATTTGATTGAAAAATGGATGGTCAAATAATTCTGTTGTAAATGGTCTCTTTTCGTAATCCTTAATGCAGCATCTGAGAAAAGATAAAGAAAGAAAAAAAGAATTGAATTAATAACTTTGGAAACAGACAATTTGATATAAGTGTCACAAATGACTGAACTATCAGAAGAAATATATAACTTCTTCTTCATCCACTTATTCCTGAGAGGGTCGTGGGGGACAGAGTCCTCAAACACTCCTCATAATGGGTCCTGTCAGAAGCAGCTGTCTCCAATTGATCTAGCTGGATCCCCAAGCATGACCAGCCAAGTTCATGGATGTTATCCAACCATCTTATTTGGGATCTACCTCTGGGTCTCTTGCCGGTTGGTTTTGCCTGTAAAATCTGTCCAGTGATTCTTTCCTGAGACATTCTAACCACATTTCCATAGTATCAGAGCTCAATTCATAGTGGTTAGAGCATTGGCCTTGCAATCGAAAGGTTGTGAGTTCAATTCTCAGACCGGGTGATGTGTTGTTTCCTTGAGCAAGACACTTTATTTCACATTGCTCCTGTTTACTCAGCTGTAGAAATGAGATGATAGGGACTGGGGTCCCTATCATTCCACTGCAAAGTGGACGTGTAGGTGTCACGGCAAAAAATATCCCACCACTCACTGTAAATGAGGTTGGTGTTAGGAAGGGCATCCAGCTGTAGAAATCAAGCCAGAATCAGTTCCCGTCCCACCCTTGCAAGCAGGGAAAAGAGGACATAAAATGAAATGATGAATGATGATATATATATATATATATATATATATTGGATCGTCAAGTATGAAATTTGTAGAAATTTGTAGGAAAAGAAACAA
The DNA here is from genome assembly GCA_964016885.1 of Eledone cirrhosa. Taxonomy (NCBI): domain Eukaryota; kingdom Metazoa; phylum Mollusca; class Cephalopoda; order Octopoda; family Eledonidae; genus Eledone; species Eledone cirrhosa. The sequence continues at coordinate 14,441,045 of OZ024757.1, forward strand.
ATTTCTACAAATTTCTACAAATTTCATAATTGACGATCCAATATATATATATATAACTAATGTAGGAAATAAAGGAACTGAGAGAAGAACTGCAAATACTTACTGAGCAACAAAATCTTGGAATTCTTTGGACCAAATATCAGGATTTTTAAAAGTTGGTGGAGGACTTCTGCAATGAAAAGAGACAAAGATATATATATATATAAATTGTTGACAATGATCCATGTGATATTGAGGAAATTATTTCTTTGGGCTCATAGTTTCTAGATGAAATTGCACAGGAGGTAGAGTTTTCCCAGTCCTTGCACCTGAAAGAGTTCATATACAGTATAAATCTTTCTTTAAAGTCATTAAACCCATGTAGTTCCTTGGGAGAGCATCTGGTGGTGTGAAGGTAGCCATATTTTCCATGTTGGCATGTGGTAGACAAGCTATCATGTACTGAGACAATACTTGGCAGATGACCACAGCCTACTTGTATGTTCCATTTTTGGCTTGGTTTTTATGGCTGAATGCCCTTCCAAATACCAACCACTTTACAGTGTATTGGGAGTATTTTATCGTGAATCCAGCACTATCACATTACAGAGTGGACTAGGTGCTTTTGATTGTGGTACCAGCACTAATATATACAAATAATAATTGTAGATCCAGTGTAATCCAATCCAAATAGGGTAATCCAAGAAAAAGTGGGTCTACATTCTCTGTCAGCATGGTGAAAATCCAAGGAAGTATTTGATGAACAAAACAAACAAACAATGAGAATGCAAAGTTATATCAGTTTAATGCAGAAATGAAATGAAAAGAAAAGGAATGTTTAATATTTTGGACTATTTGTCCCTCTTCAAAGAAAAGATTCTTTCTTTCAATAATAATTGAAAAAAACACACATGAGAGCTTCAGTGTATGATTGTAAATGTATGTATGAGTGTATGTGAGTGTGAGTACTCGTATGTATAAATAGAAGACAGATATATAATCCAATCTCTTAGCTACTTAGTTGATAGAATGAGAAAACAATAAAAACCACACGCATTCACTTTGCTAAAATATACATATATATATATATATATAATATTAAGAATATTAATAAATGGAAAATATCTTTATAAAACCATATTTATTTTATTATACGTATTTCAAGGGCACTAATATTTATATAACTCATTGTTTATATATATATATATATATATATATATATATAGGTGTCATGACTAAAACCACCCAGTCCACACTATAGATGTGGTTGGTGTAAGAAGGGCATCCAGTCATAGAAACCAAGCCAGAAACAGTTCTGTATGAGTGAAACAGGGTCATCTGATCTGGCTTGTCTCAAAACGGGACAACTTGTCTAACCCATGCTAGCATGGAAAAATGGACATGAAACAGTGGTGATAATGATGATGATGTGGATGATATATATATATATAGATATATATTCCATTTATGATGCGTTGTTTACCGATGGGTGGAACTGGTGTTCTGGTTATGCAACTAATTCTGCAATTAACACCTGAGGAAGTCGCCTGGGACTTGCATTCAGATGATGAAGCTGGGCCATTGAAATATGTATAGAGTTTTTGCAGAATTAAAATTATAAAGTTTCCAGTCTGGCTTTCTGTTGTTGTTTTTAAGATGCGTGTATGTGTGTGTGTGTGTGTGTGTGTGTGTGTGTGTGTATAGAGAAAGAGGCACATGGCTTAGTGGTTAGAGCATTGGCCTTGCAATCGAAAGGTTGTGAGTTCAATTCTCAGACCGGGTGATGTGTTGTTTCCTTGAGCAAGACACTTTATTTCACATTGCTCCAGTTTACTCAGCTGTAGAAATGAGATGATAGGGACTGGGGTCTATATCATTCCACTGCAAAGTGGTCGTGGAGGTGCCACGGTAAAAAAGCACCCAGCACTCACTGTAAATGAGGTTGGTGTTAGGAAGGGCATCCAGCTGTAGAAATCAAGCCAGAATCAGTTCCTGTACCACCCTTGCAAGCAGGGAAAAAGCGGACGTAAAATGAAATGATGAAATGATGATGATATCGTTTAATATAGAAATGGCTTCTACAGGACCAGAACTGTTTTATTCAAAAGAAATCACCATATATATATATATATATATATATATATATATATATATATATCTATATATCTAAGTCTAAAGTCTGTCTTAAGTCAGAAGGCTCATTTGGCCAGTGCTTATCCCAGTTTCATGGCATGAAGCAACTGAGAGTACAAGACACCCCCTTAGACAGGACGCCAGTCCATCACAGGATTAAGCCCCCAGCTATTGCTCAAGAACACAACACGCAACTCGGGAATCAAACCCACGACATTACGATTGTAAGTCCAACTCCCTTACCACTAGGCCACGTGCCTCCACTTATATATATATATATATATATATATATATATATAATGAAACCACTGTGTTGTTAGCCTAGTTGCAACACATAAAATTGAT
>OZ024757.1:14453501-14463501 GCA_964016885.1 Eledone cirrhosa
ATTGATGTTATATAACTGGAAAGTTACTTCAAATGAACATCAAGCTGCTACCTGAAGCCTAAGATATTCAGGAAGTATTGGAGGGTTCTTGCTGTTCCCAGCAAGCATGCATTTTGAAGTGTTCCAAAAAAGGGGAGCTGGACTAATGTTCTTTAACCATCCTTGAAAACTCTTTGAGATAGTTCCTAGTGCTCCTATGACAATCGGGCGACCTTGATCTCATAACAGTCCCAAATCCTTTTTAATTCCCACTTTAAATCCTGTTATCAGTTAATTTTCTCCTCCTCCTTTTTTTGCAAAGGCGCAGGCTACATCTACAATCAGGCACAATCTTTTTTCCTTGTCAAAAACTACCACTATTATTATTATTATTTGAAGCTTTGAATTCTGCTTCTTTCCCAAATCCTGCCTAGTGTCAACCTGGCACCTGAAGCAAAATTTGTCATACAAATGATGCCAGAAGGACACAAACAACAGTAAATGTGACTATCCTATTAACCCTTTAACATTTACATTACTCTATATTTACTATTATATTTTCATGGTAAAAGCTTTATCTCACATAATATTAAATCTAAGAGATTTTAATATTATTCATTTTGAGAACAATACCTTAACATCAATATGAGCGGCCAGTTACAGCCGGTTTGAACAGAAAGAGGTGAGAGAATTTTGGCTGGACACAGCCGGTTTAAATGTTAAAGCAGAGGTGTGCAACATATTCCATTGGCGGGCCACTTTTGAACATTGGAACAACTATTAGGGCCATTAATATTTATTACGCACTATTCCAAAGATTCACCACAACTTCTTTCCATAAGATGGAACTGGGAAATTATAACACACATAACCCTATCAGTGAAGCCCTTTAGTATAGGACAACTGGGAAATTATAACACACATAACCCTATCAGTGAAGCCCTTTAGTATAGGACAACTGGGAAATTATAACACACATAACCCTATCAGTGAAGCCCTTTAGTATAGGACAACTGGGAAATTATAACACACATAACCCTATCAGTGAAGCCCTTTAGTATAGGACAACTGGGAAATTATAACGCACATAACCCTATCAGTGAAGCCTTTTGTATAGGACAACTGGGAAATTATAACACACATAACCCTATCAGTGAAGCCCTTTAGTATAGGACAACTGGGAAATTATAACACACATAACCCTATCAGTGAAGCCCTTTAGTATAGGTCAACTGGGAAATTATAACACACATAACCCTATCAGTGAAGCCCTTTAGTATAGGACAACTGGGAAATTATAACACACATAACCCTATCAGTGAAGCCCTTTAGTATAGGACAACTGGGAAATTATAACACACATAACCCTATCAGTGAAGCCCTTTAGTATAGGACAACTGGGAAATTATAACACACATAACCCTATCAGTGAAGCCCTTTTGTATAGGACAACTGGGAAATTATAACACACATAACCCTATCAGTGAAGCCCTTTAGTATAGGACAACTGGGAAATTATAACACACATAACCCTATCAGTGAAGCCCTTTAGTATAGGACAACTGGGAAATTATAACACACATAACTCTATCAGTGAAGCCCTTTTGTATAGGACAACTGGGAAATTATAACACACATAACCCTATCAGTGAAGCCCTTTAGTATAGGTCAACTGGGAAATTATAACACACATAACCCTATCAGTGAAGCCCTTTTGTATAGGACAACTGGGAAATTATAACACACATAACCCTATCAGTGAAGCCCTTTAGTATAGGACAACTGGGAAATTATAACACACATAACCCTATCAGTGAAGCCCTTTAGTATAGGACAACTGGGAAATTATAACACACATAACCCTATCAGTGAAGCCCTTTAGTATAGGACAACTGGGAAATTATAACACACATAACTCTATCAGTGAAGCCCTTTAGTATAGGACAACTGGGAAATTATAACACACATAACTCTATCAGTGAAGCCCTTTTGTATAGGACAACTGGGAAATTATAACACACATAACCCTATCAGTGAAGCCCTTTAGTATAGGTCAACTGGGAAATTATAACACACATAACCCTATCAGTGAAGCCCTTTAGTATAGGACAACTGGGAAATTATAACACACATAACCCTATCAGTGAAGCCCTTTAGTATAGGACAACTGGGAAATTATAACACACATAACTCTATCAGTGAAGCCCTTTTGTATAGGACAACTGGGAAATTATAACACACATAACCCTATCAGTGAAGCCCTTTAGTATAGGTCAACTAATAGAAGATTGTATTATGATTACGGAAAAATTCTAAATAAGTCTACAAGGTTTGGTGGGCCGGATTGTGGCCCGCGAGCTGCCTGTTACACGCCCCTGTGCTAAAGGGTTAATACTGGATCATTTAATCGACTCCAGGATATTTGATTTTCTCAAAACTGTTGTTTTTTTTTTGCAATGTCATAATGCTGGGATTGACTCCAATTGTATCAAGCTGTTTCTGAATTTCCCCCAAAATTGCTGGCCTTGTGCCTATAGTAGAAATCATTATTATCGGTGGATTGGCAGAATCGGTAGAGGGTCGGACGCCATACTTTGCAGCACGGAGTTACGCCCCTTTACGGTCTGAGTTCGAATCCCACCAGGGTTAACTTTGCCTTTCATCCTTACGGCGTCGATAAAATAAAGTACCAGTAGTACACTGGGGTCGATTTAATCGACTTTCCCTTTCCTAAATTACTGGCCTTGTGTCAAAAGTAGAAACAATTATCACTATTATTGTTGTTGTTGTTGTTATTGTAATTACTGTTATTATTATTATTATCCTTGGACTTGTAATGTCCTCTCGTCTATCAACCTTGTGGAAAACAAAGAAAACATTATTTGGCAAAATAGTTAGAACATTGGACACTATGCCTTGTATTTAGTTACGGTACTTTACATTCTGAGTTCAAATCTCCTCAAGGGCAACCGCTCAATTATATAAAGTACCAGTCAAATACTAGGACATGGAGGGCAGGGCCAGATTTGACCCTTTATCATTTACATTACTCTATATTTACTATTTTATTTTTGTGGTAAAGGCTTTACCTTACATAATTATCTCACATAATATCAAATATATAAGATTTTGATATTATTTATTATTTACAGGGCGGTGGATTGGCAGTATCGGTAGAGGGTCGGACGCCATGCTTTCCAGCATAGTTACGTCCCTTTACGATCCGAGTTCAAATCACGCCAAGGTTGACTTTGCCTTTCATCCTTACGGGGTCGATAAAATAAAGTACCAGTAATGCACTGGGTAATTGCTGGCCTTGTGCCTAATGTAGAAACAATTATTTATTTTGAGGACAATACATTAACATCAGTATGAGTGGTTAGTTTGAAAAGAAAGAGATGAGAGAATTGTGGCCAGATATGGCCCGTTTAAATGCTAAAGGGTTAATGTGGGGCAAAGGGAGCAATTTTCCCTGGCCCCTTCAGTGGGGGGGCCCCACCAGCAACAGCCGTAGCAATTTATTTGTGCCTTCAGCTGGGCTTTTTAGTTTTAGGATGGTGAGAATTGACATTCTTGAAAAATAGAAAACAGCCCTACCTGGCATTAACATTTAAAGTCTCTATTTTAGTTTACTTCAAATTTTCACAATGATCTGTCTACTAGTAAAGATACTATAAACATTTGAATTAACAAATACATTTTTCTGCTAAATCATTACAGGATGTTAAGAATTTTAAAGTGTTTTCCAGTTATGTATTGAGGTTAATTTAATTAATTATATCCTACTATGAAATTTCTGGCCTTACATCAATATTAGAAATCATACGGATGAAAAAATATGAATGAGAGATTGCATATGAGAGGAGTCAAGAATCTTAGTAAATCAACATTAGCAAACCATCTGATCAGACCAAGTAAACAATGTCTCCATTGATCTTTCCATTGCTCGTAATATCTACTAGTTACAACTCTTGGCATATTAGTAAACCTAAATAGGGTGAAATGGTTTTTAACATTCTCGTGACTATATTTCTAGTGAAATATATTAGATTTTAATTAATTAATGAAGAATGTTGAGGGAGTTACATAAAATCTTTAATTATTTCATTACTACGATAGTAACTCAACATTTAGTTCTTATATAAAATTATATTGGAAGATTTTAATTTAAACAGGAACCCTTTAAAATAAAGCCAGAACCAGTTTTCCCAGGTTAGTATCAAAATATTTAATGAAAGATTTTGAGGGATTTACTAAAATTATTATTTTATTGCTAAGTTCATAGCTTAATATATGGTTCTTATATAAGAAAAAAAAAATGCTATACGATTTTGATTTAAATAGGAACCCTTTAAAATAGGTGGTTTTCTTTCATAGAACCAGAGCTAGTTTTCCTGGGTTTAGTATCAAAAGAGTTAATAGTGAATTTTGAAGGATTTACTAAAATTATTATCTTATTACTAAGTTCATAGCTTAATATATGGTTCTTATATATAAAAAAATGTTGGAAGATTTTAATTTAAATTAGAACCCTTTAAAATGAGTGGTTTTCTTTCATAAAACCAGAGCCAGTTTTGGCCAGTAGGTAGCTAAAAGTTTAACTAGGAATCATACTTATTTGTATATGATGGATCACCTTGAGCTTATTTCATACCTGGTGGCGTTTTATAGAATATCATTAGGCAATAATTAACATTGACGAGTTTTAATTAAAAACATACAAAATTAATCATTTCGCAATATGTATATAGAAATATATATATATATATATATAGATAGATAGATAGATAGATAGAGAGAGAGAGAAAGAGAGTGAGTGACAGAGAGAGAAAGAGACAGACTTTATATATATATATAAATATATAGTTTATACATACATATTTATATATATATCATCATTTTTACATCATATATATATATATACAGGGTGCTCCCAAAAATGTATACACACTTCAACAGCATTCAAATCAAAGTGTGTATACATTTTTGGGGACACCCTGTATATATGTGTATATATAGAGAGAGAGAGAAAGAGAGAGAAAAATAGATATATAGAGAGAAAGGGAACGAGAGAGTTTCACACATACATATGTAATGCACATTTTATATACACATATATATATATATATATATATATATAATGAACATACATACATTACATATATATACATATAAAGAATAATAGAGAGATAAACCTACCTGGCAGTGCAGAAAGGTAAATTGACCTATGTCTTGGATATAGAGCCAGATAGATAGACAGGTAGAGAGGTAGATAGATAGATAGAGAGTGACAAAGAGAGCTGATAGAGCTATAGGAAAAATAAAGGTTTAAAAAAAAGGGGATGAAAGAAAGAATTTGCTATAGTTCCTCTATGACGGAGTACTGATGTGTGTTCAACAGTAGGATGACAGCGTTGCAAAAGAAAAAACACCACTAGCAAATGGCACAATGGTTGTGGTAGCAATAATGGAGAAATCTCACTTTCAATGGTGGCCACACCTTTAATCTATTTTTCAGATCAGTTTGCAGTAAAGCAGCTTCACCATCACCATCACCATCATCAGCACTATAACCACCACTGTAATCACGAATCACCATTACCACCACCACCACCTCCACCATCATCACATTTGCCGTCACTATCACCACCACCATCATCATCACCATCACTACCATCATCATCATCATCCTCATCATTACCACTGCCACCACCACCATCAGCACATCTGCCATCACCACCACCACCTTCATCATCACCATCACTACCACCACCACCATCATCACCATCACTACCACTACCATCATTACATCTGCCATCACTACCACCACCCTCATCATCCCCATTACTACCACTACCACCACCACCACCATCATCATCACTACAAATAGCAGTAGTAACAGTGATAGCAGTTATAGGAGGAAGTGGTTGCATTAGTGAAAAGAGGGAGAAGATAAAAAAAAAGTTTTAAAATACCCACACGATATAGGCGATTTTTTCCCCTCTCGATAGCAATCAGGATTAGGGTGGAGGAAGCTTTTTAGCTTGAATAATGTTAATCCACTGTAATCTGCTGTAATTTTAGTCGTCTTTGTTGTTGTTATTATTATTATCATTATTATTATTATTACTATTATTATTATTATTACAATGAAAAGCTGATTTCAGCACAAGAACCAGAAAAAGTACTGGACGTGTTGAGGTGCCATGTGAGGGAAAAATCGTTGAGGAAACTGGATGGCCTCTAGTTTCTGTCATTCTATGACCTTCTATTGCAAGCTACATCCCAAACACTTGTTATTTATTACTGTCTCTTGGCAGCAGATGGGGAGCCCTCAGAATTGTGTAAGCCAAGGTGCAGTTGGCAGTGAATCTAGAGCAAACCAGAACCCTTCCCAGATGTGTGCACCAAGGTGCAGATGATAGCAGACCCAGACTCTTCCAAGCTGTATGCATCAAGATGCAGCTGGCAACAGACTAGGACTCTTCCAAGTTGTGTGCACCAAGATGCAACTGAAGGCAAACCAAGACTCTTCTTGTTCACCAAGATGCAGCTGACAGCAGACCAGGACTCTTCCAAGTTGTGTGCACCAAGATGCAACAGACTAGGAAGGACTCTTTTCAGTTGTCTGTACTAAGGTGCAGCTTTCAGCAAACCAAGCATCTTCTCAGTTGTGTGAACCAAGTTGCAACTGGCAACAGACTAGGACTCTCCCAAGATGTATGCACCAAGGAGCAGGTGGTAGGGGACTAGCAGTGGTTGAGAACATTCCCAATGGTGCGAGACAGGATGCAGTTGGTAGCAAGACCAAGAACCTTACCAGTTGTGTAAGGGTCCAAAGTGGGGAGTGCTACAACTGTTGAAGAAGAATCCCCGCTGTGTGTGCTGGGGTGATAGACAAGTTTAGCCCCATAAATCTACGAAACAAAGGGCTGAAAACATTTTGGCAAAAGGTACAGATTTTATGTTCAAAACCAGCCGGCAGGAGACCCAGGAGTAGACTCTGAGGTAGACGCCAAGCAAGATGGTTGCATAACATCCATGAGCTTGGCTGGTCATGTTTGGGGATCCAACCGGATCAGTTGGAGATGGTTGTTTCTGATAGGACCTGCTGGAAGGAGTGTTTGAGGACTCTTCCCCCCACGACCCTCTCAGGAATAAGTGGGCAAACGAGTAGTAGTAGTAGTAGTAGTAGTAGTAGTAGTGAACAAAAGATGTATTATTATTATTATTAGGGCGGTGGATTGGCAGTATCGGTAGAGGGTCGGACGCCATGCTTTCCAGCATAGTTACGTCCCTTTACGATCTGAGTTCAAATCCCGCCGAGGTTGACTTTGCCTTTCATCCTTACGGGGTCGATAAAATAAAGTACCAGTAATGTACTGGGTAATTGCTGGCCTTGTGCCTAACGTAGAAACAATTATTATTAGTAGTAGTAGTAGTAGTAGCAGCAGCAGCAGCAGTAGTAGTAGTAGTAGTAGTAGTAGTAGTAGTAGCAGCAGCAGCAGCAGCAGTAGTAGTAGTAGTAGTAGTAGTAGTAGTAGTAGTAGTAGTAGTAGTCGGTGTCTTATCCGAGATTATTCATCGGATAAAGAGTGGAAGCAGGAACAACCAATGAAATGTGAAGCATTATTAATACGAGAGACACAGAAACAGTTTTGTGTCATTAAGGGATGAGGTGAGGATGTCCTAGAAAAACAAGATTGTTGGGTGGTCGGATAGTCTGACAATCCGGATGATGACAGCGTCTAGCTGCATCCCCATCTCTCTCCATTCTCCACTACATTCAACTATACTGTCCACTCACCCAACCATCCAGCCACTCCCCCGGCCTGTCACTCTATACAACACAGTGTCAAAGAAAAGTAAGGATTAGTAGCTATGTTATCAAGAAATATCATGGTTGCTATTGTCATCGTCATCCTCATCATCATCATCTTCATCATTGTCATCACTATCGTCATCATTAACATTTGCATCACCAAAAGTTGATGGAAGCAATGGAGTGGGGAGACCCAAGAAGACCCGGGATGAGGTGATAAAAGTGGACCTTGCCCAATTGCACCTCTCAACAGCGATGACACAGGACCATAACTTCTGGCGTCACTCAGTAATACAGAAGAACCGATTTCCCACGGGAACAAGCCGAAGCTGAAGCATATAGACAATACGGCCCCATCCCCTCACTGTAAAGTGGTCGTGGAGGTGTCACAACAAAAAAGCACCCAGACCACACTGTAAAGTGGTCATGTAGGCACCACGAAAAAAAAGCAACCAGCACTCACTGTAAATGAGGTTGATGTTAGGAAGGGCATCAGCTGTAGAAATCAAGCCAAAATCAGTTCCCGTATGAGCGAGACAAGGTTACCCAACTTAACATCGCCCACAACAGGACAACCCGTTTAACCCATGCTAGCGTGGAAGAATGGACGTAAAATGATGATGATGATGATCACCAGTCTGGAACCCCCATCTTGCTCAGAACATTAACTGTTTCTACTCTAGGCACAAGGCCAGCAATTAGCCAGTGCATTACTGGTACTTTATTCTATCGACCCCGTAAGGATAAAAGGCAAAGTCAACCTCGGCGGGATTTGAACTCAGATCGTAAAGGGACGTAACTATGCTGGAAAGCATGGCGTCCGACCCTCTCCCGATACTGCCAATCCACCGCATCTTGCTCAGAACATTAACCTCCTGGAAACTGTTCAGAGACTTGCAACCAAGTGAATACTCTCCAACAGGCATCTACCATACTCTGAACGCCTTGCTTCCCTGGGCATGGATACATTAAAGCTCTGACATCTGGCAACTGACTTGGTAAACACCCACAAAATTGTTAACCATCTTGCCAACAACAACCCTGAGCACCTTTTTGATTTCCATGTGTCTAACACATGTGGGCATGCCTACAAAGTTAAAAAACAGTACAGCTCCCATGACTTTCGGAAACATTTTTTCATGCTCAGAGTTGCTGAAGCATGGAACAAACTACCTGCATCAGTAGTTAGCTGTCAAGACACTGCATCCTTTAAAACCTCCATGGAACAAACTACCTGCATCAGTTGTTAGCTATCGAGACACTGCATCCTTTAAAACGTCCTTGGAACAAACTACTGCATCAGTTGTTAGCTGTCGAGACACTGCATCCTTTATAACCTCCATGGAACAAACTACTTGCATCAGTTGTTAGCTGTTGAGACACTGCATCCTTTAAAACCTCCATGGAACTAACTACTTGCATCAGTTGTTAGCTGTCGAGACACTGCATCCTTTAAAACGTCCATGGAACAAACTACCTGCATCAGTTGTTAGCTGTCGAGACACTGCATCCTTTAAAACCTCCATGAAACAAACTACCTGCATCAGTTGTTAGCTGTTGAGACACTGCATTCTTTATAACCTCCATGGAACAAACTACTTGCATCAGTTGTTAGCTGTCGAGACACTGCATCCTTTAAAACCTCCATGAAACAAACTACCTGCATCAGTTGTTAGCTGTCGAGACACTGCATCCTTTAAAACTTCCATGGAACAAACTACCTGCATCAGTTGTTAGCTGTCGAAACACTGCATCCTTTAAAACCTCCATGAAACAAACTACCTGCATCAGTTGTTAGCTGTCGAGACACTGCATCCTTTAAAACCTCCATGGAACAAACTACCTCCATCAGTTGTTAGCTGTCGAGACACTGCATCCTTTAAAACCTCCATGGAACAAACTACCTGCATCAGTTGTTAGCTGTCGGGACACTGCATCCTTTAAAACGTCCATGGAACAAACTACCTGCATCAGTTGTTAGCTGTTGAGACACTGCATCCTTTAAAACGTCCATGGAACAAACTACCTGCATCAGTTGTTAGCTGTCAGGACACTGCATCCTTTAAAACGTCCATGGAACAAACTACCTGCATCAGTTGTTAGCTGTCGGGACACTGCATCCTTTAAAACCTCCATGCTTCCTGAAATTCGCCAACACTACACCTGATATTCCCCCTCTATGCACACGCACGCATGTAT
>OZ024757.1:14473501-14503501 GCA_964016885.1 Eledone cirrhosa
TCGGTCCAGTGACATTGTCTTGGAGAGGTGTAAGTGTGTGAGGTCGGAATTTATCAAGTCATCCCAGGTTTTTCTAGGTCTGCCTACTCCGTGGCTACCGTCTATTTTTAACGCCCTGCACTTTTTTATACAGCTGTCGTCTTTCATGCGCATCACGTGACCATACCAACGTAGCCTTCTCTCGAGTAAACAACATCTGATCCCTCTTATTTCTAATTTTTCCCTTAGTTCGTTTATGCTTTGCCGTTCACGTATATTACTATTACACATCCAGCGGAGCATGCAAGCTTCGTTCCTCTCTAGTCTGCATATATCCTCTGCAAACAATGCCCAGGTCTCACTGCCATGCAACATTGCTATTCGTATGCAGGCATCATACAGCCTGCCTTTAGCGGCTAATAGTGGTATAAGCTCTCTGAACTTTTTCCATCCAGTTCTGACTCTAGCTACTGTACTTTCAGAGCACCCTCCCCCACTGCTAATTTTGTCACCCAGGTAACGGAAGCTCTCCACTATTTCTATAGAACCATCTGTGCAATTGAAAGAGCTAGTATTCTGTGGGCACTTGCTGCTACTTATTGCACCAGAGCACAGGCCACATATAAAATCTATGTTCTTAGTTAGCTTACCTGTGATCCCACTACATCTTTTATGCACCCATACTTTGGGACATAAAATGGAGTTTCTACCTACTCCTTTCCTACACACTGAGCATGGCCATTTCCCGGATGAGACCGGCGCCCTATTTTCCTTCCTACAAACTAGAACTTTAGTCTTAGACAGGTTAATTTTAAGGCCTTTTGATTCTAGGCCATGCTTCCATGTTTGGAATTTCTTCTCTAGTTCGGCCATTGATTCAGCTATGAGCGTTAGATCATCTGCGTATAGGAGTTCCCATGGGCAGCCGGTCTTGAACTCCACTGTTATAGCCTGAAGGGCAATAATAAATAGTAGGGGGCTAAGAACGGAGCCCTGATGAACACCAACTTTTACGCTAAACTCTTCACTATATTCGTTGTTAATTCTAACCTTGCTAACTGTTTCTTTATACATGGCTTGTATAGCTCTCACAAGCCATTCATCAACACCTAGTTTTCTAAGAGCCCACCAGATAATGGAACGGGGGACTCTGTCAAAGGCTTTCTCCAAGTCGACAAAAGCTAAGTATAGGGGTTTACTTTTAGCTAGGTACTTCTCCTGTAGTTGTCGTACAATGAAAAGAGCGTCTGTGGTACTTTTGCCTGACACAAACCCGAACTGCATTTCATTTAGATCAATTCTCTCTCTGATTAGTTGCGCTATTACTTTTTCTGTGACCTTCATGACCTGGTCGATTAATTTAATGCCTCTATAGTTACTCCTATCTAGGGCATCTCCTTTACCCTTGTAGCAGTTAATGATGATGCTGCTACGCCAGTCCTTCGGAACAACCCCATTCTGTATGACTTGGTTTACTATCCGGGTGACCATGGTGTGTCCCACCGTTCCAGAAGCTTTCAGCATTTCAGCAACTATTTCCGAAGGCCCAGCCGCCTTACCCGTCTTCATATCTTTGATTGCCTTACTTATTATACTACCTTCGACTAACACTGCTGGTCCCTCTATTGGGTCGATGTGGGGGAGACTGTCTTTCTCCCATTTATTCTCCTCAATTAGTAGCCTTTCGTAGTGACACTTCCAAGCTACCTTCTTATCAGCATCAGTGATGGCAAGTACACCATCATCATTAAGTACACACTTCTCCCCGACAATATCACGTTTTTCCTTGACACATTGCCTAGCAATCCTGAACACCTCACGTTTTTGATCCTCGCATTGTAGAACATGCTTGAACTTTCTTTCCTCTGCTTCCCTTCTTGCGAAGTACATTTGTCTCCTAGCTTCTCTCCTGGCCACTTGATAGTCTTCTCTACTTCCCCCATCCCGCCATACTTTCCAAGCCTGCTTTTTGGCCTTAATTGACTCCTCCACCTTACTGATCCACCACCACCACGTTACTCTCCTCCTGCCTATAGGCCTGCTCCAGCCACAGACTTCGTCTGCCGCCATCAGCAGGTTATGCTTTCAGGAATTCCCACTGTTCCTCTATATTGTACGACTCTAAATGCTCTTCCTTACTGTCGAAAGCATCAAGTAATATGTTTTTAAATTTATTTCTGGCTGTGGGGTCCTTTAGCTTCCATATTTTTCTCCTGAGGATAGTCCTCTTCTGCTCTCGAGTACGTCTCGTCCTGACTCTGAGGTCGCTAATTATCAGTATGTTGGGAGGTGCATTCTTCATGGGGGAGGGATTTAGTGTTTACAACAGACACTCTGTCACGTCTTCTGGTAAGGATATAATCTACCTGGCTGGTATGTTCCCCTGATCTGTAGGTGATCAAGTGATTGTCTCGTTTTTTTGAAGTTAGTGTTAGAGATAGTTTGGTTATTTGAGTCACAGAATTCCAGGATTCTGGAGCCTTCCTCATTTCTAGTACCAAACCCATAGCCTCCGTGGATTCCATCATAGCCGTCACAATGTTGTCCAACATGACCATTTAGGTCGCCAGCAATAATTATATAGTCACTGTCGGTTATTTGGGAGGTAGTGAGCAACAGTGTCTCATAGAAACTGTCTTTTATAGCGCCAGGCAGTCCGGATTGGGGCGCGTACGCAGATATCACCGTCACAGTAGTTCTATTTAGGACAAGTCTTATTTTAATTATTCTGTCATTTACTCTATTTACGTCTATTATCTTATCCACCCATTTTTCTGCTAACATGATTCCTACCCCACCCAGCCTATTGTCATTTCCCACCCAGAAAAGCTTATAGCATCGTTTTTTACCCACAATGAATCTAGCAGACCCGCCCCTCCACCTGGTCTCTTGGATACAGCAAACATCAACCTCCTTACGTTCAAGCATTTCCACAACCTCGTTAGAGTGGCCTTTTAAGGTGCTTACATTCATGGTACCAACTCTGAAGTTTTGGATTGCGTTTGGTGGGTGGGGTGCAGGGGCTATGTTGGCCATCCGCGGCCGCAACAAAGAGGAGGAGGCCTTGCCCTTTCGTCTGGCAGCATGAGGTGAATTTGTCGTTATCATTGGCATTGTCTTCGAGTGTCCAAATTCTTCAGACTCTCCAGAAATTCCTTAGTCCATCCATCATATCGAAAAGCAACCAGAAGTGATAGCATAGGCCGTTGACTTGTGATTGGTCCAAATAATAAAGGTGGAGAGTGGGGGCGGGAGGAAGGGGTATGAGGTAGTTGGCGAGGAGCAGGCTTATTTATATTTGGTGCGAGTAGAGAGTGAGAGAGAGATTGAGAGAGCGACGTATATGATAGAGAGAGTGGGGGTGATAGCGACTTTAGAGGGCCGAGAGAGAGAGAAGCCATTTTTATGAATCCTGAAAAAATTTTCGGCCAAAATGGTAGCGAGAAGATTATTTAGAACAAGCGTGGAGAAGATTTTTTCGAACAGTGAGACAGAATTATAAAATAGCAATTATGAAGTAGGATTTGGATTCTGGGCGATTATAGATATATGGATGAATGAACCGAAGGGTGGGGAGACAGGAAGAAAATGTTATTTATACGTTACATTTCGTAGAAGCGGACTGACCATTAATAAGAGTTGACAAATTCTGAGTTTTGTCCCTCGTAACAGGCTTATTTATTATCCTTATTGAGCCCTCTTTGGATTTTAGTCTTCAAATTTATTATTATTACTATATATATATATATATATTTAAACGTTAAACAAGGTTCAATGAATAAATCAAAGAATGAGTTTTAATTTAAATTATTTTAATCTTTAACAGTTATATTGCTGCCATGTATTCTTTTAAGCTTTCTCACACGCACCCTCTCTATTATATGTATTATATGTAGTTTTTTTCATGTTTTCAATATTAAGGTATATAAATATTGAGTTTTGTCATATATTACTCACTACCCTGACTGAATCTTAACCATCTACTATATCAGCAGGGTATGTCATGCATCATCTTATTTTATCTGATGAGGAGGTACTGTTGAAGTTAACTCAGTACCTCTGAAATATGTATAATAAAATATACTTGATCACAAGAATATCTATTTTGTTAATATTTTGAATTAATATATATATATATATATATATATATACGATTTGCTTATAATTACTAGACAAGAGTTTACTTTTATTTTTGAGGTTGTGAATATCTCCGTTTTTTTCACATCTAGCCCCCGAGCAAGATGGTTGGATTACATCTATGAGCTCAACTGGTCTCACTTAGGGATCCAGCTGGATCTATTGGAGATGGTTGCTTTTGACAGGACCTACAGAAAGACGTGCTTGAGGACTCTGCCCTCACGACCGTCGCAGGAATAAGTGGGTAAAGGAGAGGAAGGAGAAGGAGGAGAAGGAGGAGGAGGAGGAGAACAAAAACAAAAACAAGAACAACAACAACAGCAGCAGCAATGTTAGGGTCGGATGAAAAAGAGGAAAAAGGGAAAAAGAATGACTTACCTTGGAATTTTAAACAATGCTCTCATTGGGTGCTGCTCAGAAAGGGGAGGATCACCATCGGCTAACTCGATTGCAGTGACACCTAGAGACCAAACGTCACACCGAATATCGTAAACATAATCAAGTTGTTGTTCACATGCAATCACCTGTAAAGAAGAAGAAAATGACTCGTTAGTGGGATCTATCTATATATATATATAGTTATGTAATAAACAACATAAGGCAATTATTCCATTTACCAGTGGTTTCTTAAAAGCAAAAGATTTTGCTTTCAATCCTCAGAATGAAAAAATCCCGGTCTGTTTATTGAAGTTGGATTTTAAAAAACCTATTAAGCTCTGTTACCTACATAGAGCACTCTTTTTTCCTGGACTTTTCCGACGGAATTACTTCATTTATATATATATATAGGAATGAGTAGGACCCCGACGGCTGAGCTCAAGCCGTTTCGACGACTAATTCTGGACTAATTCTGGTCCAGAATTAGCCGTCGGGGTCCTACTCGTTCCTATTACCCACTCTACTACCCTAAGTATTGAGTACTTTGGTGCGTTATGGTCCACCTGGTTCCTTATCACATTTCCTTCGTTATATATATATATATATTAAAGAGTTAAACAAGATTCAATGAGTACATCAAAGAATGAGTTTTACAGTAGATTGGAAGCACTCTACAGTTAAATTTTTTTCCAGAGTTTTTAAAATACAAATATTAATAAATCAATTTTATTATACATATTTAAGAGGTACAACAGTACGTCCTCATCAGACAAAATATGATACATGACATACCCTGAGATGTTAAATGGTTAAGATTTAATCAAGGTAGTGATTAAATCTTAACCATTTGACATCTCAGGGTATGTCATGTTTCATTATATTTTATCTGATGAGGACATACTGTTGTACCTCTGAAATATGTATAATAAAATGTAATTGATCAAAAGAACATCTATTTTATTAATATTTGTATTTTAATATATATATATATATATATATGTATATATATAATTGTTTATACTATAGGCACAAGGCTAGCTTTTTGGTTTCATTTATTGGCCACAAGGGCCGACATATAGGGGACAATATATAAACAACCTTCCAGTTATTGAACCAACCGGAATCTTATAATAAATTGAAGTGAAAACCAACAGGTGTGCGTGTTTTTATTGGCAACATGACCCTCCCAAAGTATAACAATATCTGTTTCAACACACGTTTACAGATAAGAAATATCGCCAAACAAATTCAAAAACAAATATATATATATATAATCATCATCATCATCATCATCATCGTTTAACGTCCATCTTCCACGCTTGCATGGGTTTGGACGGGAGTTTTCCCATTTGAGGCAAGAGTGGTTGTCTTGCTCGCATAGGACTGTCTGGCGGGTTTTCTACGGCTGGATGCCCTTCTTAACACCAACCACATTTACAGTGTGGACTGGGAGGTTTTTACCGTGTTACCTACACGGCCACATTACAGCGTAGACTGTGTGTTTTTTTGTTGTGTCACCTACACGACCTCATTTGTTTCGGACTGGATGTTGTGGTACCAACATAACTTTACATTGGAAGGTGTGGTGTGGATGGGGTGAGGGTAGTGGGACGGGGGTATATTTTGTTAGAGGTGCCTACTGACTGTAGTAGGTTTCACTTTGTACTTAGGTAAGGCGGGTCTTCTGTATTACTGTGTAGCGCCAAAGATCTCGGTCCAGTGACATTGTTTTGGAGAGGTGTAAGTGTGTGAGGTCGGAATTTATCAAGTCATCTCAGGCTTTTCTGGGTCTGCCTATTCCGTGGCTACCGTCTATTTTTATTGCCCTGCACTTTTTTATACAGCTGTCGTCTTTCATGCGCATCACGTGACCATACCAATGCAGTCTTCTCTCGAGTAAACAACATCTGATTCCTCTTATTCCTATTTTCTCCCTTAGTTCATTTATGCTTTGCCGTTCACGTATATTACTATTACACATCCAGCGGAGCATGCAAGCTTCGTTCCTCTCCAGTCTGCGTATATCCTCTGCACACAATGCCCAGGTCTCACTGCCATGTAACATTGCTGTTCGTATGCAGGCATCATACAGCCTGCCTTTCATTTTTAGAGAGAACCCTTTAGCGGCTAATAGTGGTATAAGCTCTCTGAACTTTTTCCATCCCGTTCTGACTCTAGCTACTGTACTTTCAGAGCACCCTCCACCACTGCTGATTTTATCACCCAAGTAACGGAAGGTGTCCACTATTTCTATAGAACCATCTGTGCAATGGAATGAGCTAGTATTCTGTGGGCACTTGCTGCTACTTATTGCACCAGAGCACCGGCCACATATAAAATCTATATTCTTAGTTAGCTTACCTGTGATCCCACTATATCTTTTATGCACCCATATTTGCATTTGGGACATAAAATGGAGTTTCTGCCTACTCCTTTCCTACACACTGAGCATGGCCATTTCCCAGATGGGACCGGTGCCCTATTTTCCTTCCTACAAACTAGAACTTTAGTCTTAGACAGGTTAATTTTAAGGCCTTTTGGTTCTAGACCATGCTTCCATGTTTGGAATTTCTTCTCTAGTTCAGCCATTGATTCAGCTATGAACGTTAGATCATCTGTGTATAGGAGTTCCCATGGGCAGCTGGTCTTGAACTCCTCTGTTATAGCCTGAAGGGCAATAATAAATAGTAGGGGGATTAACAAATGGAAACTATATTTATAAAACCATATTTATTTTATTATACATATTTCAAGGGCCACCAAGGCAAATTGTGGTACACTTTCATCAGATAAAATACAATACAGATTTGTTTGATAAATAAATATTGACATACCCTGAAAAAAGACAACCTTAATGGTTGGAGCTTCCTGAATAGTATATATACTATCTAGGAAGCTCCAACCATTAAGTTTGTCTTTTTTCAGGGTATGTCAATATTTATTTATAAAACAAATCTGTATTGTATTTTATCTGATGAAAGTGCACCATAATTTGCCTTGGTGGCCCTTGAAATATGTATAATAAAATAAATATGGTTTTATAAATATAGTTTCCATTTGTTAATATATTGTATATTTACTCCAATAATTTGTTGAGTGCTTTATATCAGTTATAAAAATATTTTTAAGCTTGTTGTATCCCAACAAATTAAATTTAACCGCTGCATATATATATATATAATATAGAAATGGCTTCTACAGGACTAGAACTGTTTCATTGAGGAGAAATCATCAGGAAGCCAAATGTCCAAGTAATATGGTGGTATTTATCAGCTTCCTGATGATTTCTCCCGAATGAAACAGTTCTAGTCCTGTAGAAGCCATTTCTATATTAAATATTTATACTCTGCTATGTATTGAGTACCTTACTTACTGTGGTTAGCCCTGATTGAACCCGGGTTAAACTTATATATACATATATGTGTGCAAGCGCCTTGTTTCAGGCGGGTACCAGGGGGACAAGTCCCGCTCCTCCGCACTTTTTCAGGAATGGGGAACAAACCATCTTTTGTTTTTTGTTTATTTGATATAATAAATTCTTTTTAAGCTTATTTTTTTATATCTGAACTTCATTTGAATATATAAAATTTAATTAGCGTAAAATTTTACTTATGTGATAGGGTCTGGGAAAGGCACCATAAACAATTTATGCTCCTTTAAGAATCAACAAATGTTGGTTTGTCCCCCCCACATTTTAAAGGCAAACGAGGCTCCTGTATGTCTGTGTGTGTGTGTGTGTGTATGCATGTATGTGTGGATGCATGTGTATGTACATGCATATGAGATGAGGTTGTGTATGTAATTTGAGTTATTAATTTCTCCCACAACAGTTCCAATAATAGTTTAATTAGTACAAATTAAAGAGCTGGAAGTAGCTTCTGTCATTTATCTTTCCTCTCTGGTTGTTTATTAGTATTTCAGATCAATTTCCAATGGCATCAATTGACACAAATCTACTTGAAACCGTAAAGACTCCATTATACAGTGAATTCAATTCAATCTTTCTTTCTCTTTCACAGTTTACTAAAGTATTAATTGACAGTTAAGTAGTTTCGAATCCTCCTCTTGCCTGTTCTACTTTCCATTTTGAAATTATTCGATCATTTTTTTTCTTTGATTTTTTTTCTCCTTTGATTTGATTTTTCTTTGTTTTGTTTGTTTGTTTGTTTGTTTTTTGTAATCTTTTGAGGTGTTTTTTTTTTTTTTTTTGTGATTTAAAATTTTTTAATATTTTGCTGCTGCAATGTGATATTAAAATGTCTCTACCAGACTTTCATTTTTACTTTTCATTTTTACTTTTTATTATATTTTATATTATTTTATTTGTTCTTCTAATCTCTCTCTCTCTCTCTCTCTCTCTCTCTCTCTCTCTCTCTCTCTCTCTCGAGAGAGAGAGAGAGAGAGAGAGAGAGGGAGGGAGGGAGAGAGAGAGGGAGGGAGGGAGAGAGAGAGGGAGAGAGAGATATGGATAGATATTTTTTTCTTTAATTTTCTTTTACTTGGCAATATAGAGAAACATTTGATTGTCGTCATCGTCACCATAAACCCGCCTACTCCTCCATATCATTATCATCATCACTGCCACCACCACCATCACTGTCACTACCCTCATCATCGTCATCAACACTATCCTCCTCCTAATCATCATCATCACCGCCACCACTGTCACCACCACCATCATCATCACTGCTACTGTCACCACCACCACCATCATCATCACCGCCACCACTGTCACCACCACCATCATCATCACTGCCACTGTCACCGCCACCACCATCATCATCAACATCATCATCACTGCCACTGTCACCACCACCACCATCATCATCATCATCACCGCTACCACTGTCACCGCCACCATAATCATCACTGCCACTGTCACCACCACCACCACCACCATCATCATCATCATCATCGCCACCACTGTCACCACCACCATAATCATCACTGCCACTGTCACCGCCACCACCATAATCATCACTGCCACCACCATCATCATCAACATCATCATCACCGCCACCACTGTCACCGCCACCATCATCATCAACATCATCATCACCGCCACCACTGTCACCACCACCATCATCATCACTGCCACTGTCACCACCACCATCAACATCACTCACCATCTTAACTACTACGACCACCAACCATCCCAAGCACACTTTACCCATTTCTTAGATATAAAATAGGAGGGAGGGTCAGCTTATATTTGGATATATCATCATCACTGTTTATCGTCCATTTCCCACGTAAGCATGGGTTAGAGCACAGGTTCTCAACCCTTTTAGGCCAAACGCCCCCTTTTGTCCCTTGAAATCACGAAACGCCCCCCTACCCTATTTTTCCATTTTTCAATATACTACTGATTTTGATATCAGTAGATTACTAAAAAAATTGATTAACAATATTCAGGCAGCTGAGAGTATAAATACATTCCTTGAAAGAAAATATATAAATTTCTAAAAAAGGAACATAAATGTTCTTTTTTATGAATAAGGACCAGTTGAATTTGTTATATTCCCACCAGGCGATACCAACTATTTTGAACATTTATACAAGAGCAACTCTGTCTATCCCAAAAGAGTGGTCTTATCTGGAAGAAAGTGGCAATTATATCATTTCAAAGCTTTCCAATTTTCCCTTTAATGAAATGGACAGAATAAATGTTGATATCAAACTTGATGTCCCCCTGCTTTGTGAGCTTAGAGACCACGGAAGAGGGTTTTCATGACCAGGTGGGAGGGTATATTTATTAATAAATGGTAAAATATATACAACAAATGAGTAAGTGAATTGCAGTCAGACTGCAACTACAAATAAAAAAATTGTTAGTTTGCTTTGTAACAATAGCATATCCAAGTTTTCGTATAAATCAACTTACTTTAACTTTGACTCATTTCAATTGGACCCTTGAGCTTCATGGAGTCTAGCTAACTCTTTGACGTGAGGCTGAATTTTCCTAAGATGTAGCCAGAGATCTCCACATGTAATTACGTTGTAGCGGTTGCAAGCCTTACTGTGCAGTCTGGAAACAACACCAAACCTCCTCTCAACTAAGTATGAGCTTGGAAAAGGCAGAGCAAATCTCTTAGCCTCTGCATGTAGGTGTGGAAATCAACACTGAATTTCCTCTTGCATCCCAAAAAGGGGTTCATCTATTTTTAAAAATCTAATTTTGATCATGTCATCTGCTTGAAGTTCAATGAATTCTTCCTGAAATTTAACGTCCAAATCGTCGACGGTAGCTATGAAGGGATCTGCTATCCACATTGGGATGTCCATCGGCAAAAGGTCAACAAACTGTTCTCTCATGTTGTCTTATAGTGCACGGAGGTGAGCGGTATCAATTTGGAGTTGGTCATCGCTTACAATGTTTTGAACATTGGCGACACTAGGAAAATTATAGAATTCCCGTCAACAAAGATTCCTTTCGATGACATTCAATTTGGCCAGGAATGTTTTCACAGCATTCCTTGCTTTAAGGAAGGTGATCTTCTTCCCCTGTAAAGCCAAAATGACGCTATTGCATTTGTCGAAGATGTTGGTGAGGTAAGCAGTCTTGCCTCACATCGAGGGTTTTCTTATACAGTTCTGTGTTGCGTCCTCGAAGAAACTCAATGATAGAGTCGAAGAGTTCAAAGAAGTGAGTAAATCACTTGCCCTTTGAAAGCCACTTCACTTCAGTATGAAGGAGCAACTTGACGAATTCTTCGTCATTATCTTGGCACAGATGCTGGAAAATTCGTTCATTGAGGGAATGCCGTTTGATAAAATTGATGACATCAATGGCCACCTGCAAGGACTTGCTCAGAGGCTTGCTGAATTTCTTCGCAGCCAAATGTTGTCGATGAATGACACAATGAACAGCAAATACAGATAGATTTTCTCTTATGTTGGCCGACCATTGCTCTTGTGTCGTCCGTAGCACATGAAACAATGTGTGTTGTAGGTGGTCCTAGATGTATGTATTACCTTCCTGCGTGTTGTATGTAGTCCTAGATGTATGTATTACCTGCTTATGTATTGCATGTGGTCCCAGCTGTATGTATTACCTGCTTGTGTGTTGTATGTAGTCCTAGATGTGTGTGTTACCTCCTTATGTGTTGTATGTGGTCCTAGATGTAAATATTACCTGATTGTGTTGTATGTGGTCCTAGATGTTTGTATTACCTGATTATGTGTTTTATGTGGTCCTAGATGTTTGTATTACCTGCTTATGTGTTGTATGTGGTCCTAGATGTATGTATTACCTGCCTGTGTGTTTTATGTGGTACCTCCTTATGTGTTGCATGTGGTCCTAGATGTGTGTATTGCCTGCTTATGTGTTGTATGTGGTCTTAGATGTGTGTATTACCTGCTTATGTGTTGTATGTGGTCCTAGATGTGTGTGCTACCCGCTTCTGTGTTTTCTTTCTTTTTTTTATTTGTAATATTATTTATACAATAGGGAATAAAATAGATCTACATCGTGTTAACTCGTTACGGTTGAGTCAATAATTTCAGACATGAAATACATTGTTATCGGTGAAGGAAAGATAAGATTCTAACTGGCTGCGCTCAAAGTATCCTTGACCCAGATGACTGGGGTTTTTCATTTTTAGGATCTCAATTGCCGGTTAATGTTTAGACACGCCTGCACACCTGCAGTAAGACTATAGTTATGCTGTCTGAAAGCTCATTCAAATGCATTCACACTGGCTGTCTCAAAGACATACAAATATGACTTATAAAACTTACCAAAGTAAAGAGTCTTCCAGTGCCCCCTAGTCCTCCCCCCTCAAGCTACAAACGCCCTCCTAACGCGACCTTGCTCCCAAACGCCCCCCAGGGGTGCATATGCCCCCCGTTGAGAACCTTTGGGTTAGACAGTGGACTTTAAACATACAGTAAATATATACGGTAAATATACAGTAAATATATAAATGGGTTGGCCAGGTGTGTCATGACTTACCTCAGGTGCCATCCAATATGGTGTGCCTACAGAAGTCCTTCTATTTGCTAGGGAATGGTCAAGCAAACCTGAAACGCCTGAAATTACAAACAAACAAAAAACATGTATTTCTGAAAACAATAGACATCATATTAAATGTTTCTACTTTTGGCACAAGGCCAGCAATTACCTCCAGTGCATTACTGGTGTTTTATTTTATCGACCCAGTAAGGATGAAAGGCAAAGCTAACCTTGTCGGGATTTGAACTCAGAACGTAAAGGGCCATAACTCTAAGCTGCAAAGCATGATGTCTGACGCTCTACCAATACTGCCAATCTACCACCAGACATCATAATAATAATCACCAACATCATCTCTACCACCACCAACACCACCACCACTGTCATTGTCATCATCACTATTGCCCTGATCATCAACACTACTATTATAAAAACACAGATGTCAGGTGTATGAGTGCGTATGTGTTTATTACTAGAAATATATATATATATATAAGTATACATGTATGCATGTGTATATATATACATGTGCAGAAAGTTCAGTAAAGCCGAATGAAACTAGTGAGAGAATTCTAAATGCTTGTTTAAGTCTGGCTGGTTTGTCCACAGATTTGATGTGATTTTTGTTGTGTAAACACTGATCTGAGGATCAGGCAGACTGGGAGTCTACATTGTTAAGTTGGCTGCACCACAGGGACAGGAGTTGACTAGAAGCTCTGTTGTTCAGAAGTTGAACTGACTAAAGAAAGTTGTGTCTTGACATGAGCCTCTTTGTCATTGGAGCACCTTCTAGTTTGCCCCAATCTTGAAGATTCATGTATACTTAACGACATTGAAACCTTAACACCCCTGGCAAGGCTCTGTATACAATACTTGATGGGTTTGGTGTAGCGACTCGATAAGAATAATAAGTAGTTGAGCATTCCAGAGACATGAGTACCCTTAATATAATTCTCAGGAAGACTCAGCACAACGTAATGCCTGACAAGGCTAGCCAGAATTCTGGCTGGTTACAGCCAGTTTGAAGAGAAAGTGAGAGAATTCTGGCCGGATACAGCCGGTTTGAACAGAAAGAGGTGAGAGAATTCTGGCCGGATACAGCCGGTTTGAACAGAAAGAGGTGAGAGAATTCTGGCTGGTTACATGCTAAAGGGTTAATGATGGCAAAGACAACCTCTTAACCATTCATCCAAGGTGTGTATATACACTCAAGTTTTATATTAGATGAAGGAATCGGCTGTGTTTTGGGAATTATAATTGGTTGTAAAAGAAAACACTTACCAAAATCGACCAGTTTGATAGAACCATCGCTTGTCATTAAGATGTTGTGTCCTTTAATATCTCGATGCATATAATGGCATTTATGCATATGATTAATGGCCTGTACAGAAAAGAAGGAAAAGAAATGAGAAATTTGTAAAATTAAGTTAGGTCGTTCATCTTCTATTCGTTGCTTCATCTTATCTGAATAACTTGGTAAAAAATATTTGGTTTGCTATAATAAACTCAAATGTTTTTTTTTTATTTATTTCCCTTCTTCACATTTTTTTATTTTTATTATTGTTATTATTATTATTATTATTACTGGTAATAACATCATAAATTATGATTTTGATAATAACATTTGCTTGACAGTTGAAAGAGAAGGTTACAGCAAATATTCAAACCATCAATAAATATATGTGTGCGCATATATATATATATATATTAGACTATATATATGTATTTATATCTGTATTTTTGATGGTTGTTCAGTCAGTGATAAACATTGATGACCAAATGAATTAACTATGGAGATATAAAAGATACAGAAGTGAAAACCAACCAAACAGTGAGTGTGTTCTGTTATTATTTCTGACAATATTATTACAACAATATGACCCCTCCCCCCATATATATATATATATATATATATATATATATATACACACACACGTATGTAAATACATATATATGCAAGCATATATATGCATACATATTTACATATATATATATGCATATATATATATATATATATATATATATATATTTAAGCATATATATGCATATATATATGCATATATATATATATGTGTAAGCATATATATGAACATATATATATATATATGCATATATATATATATATATACATATATATATATAAGCAAAAGGGATATTTAATTTGTTGGAAATACAACAAATATAAATGTTTATAACTGATTCAGAGCACTCGACAATTTTCTGGAGTATAATATCAATGATATTAAATAAATGGAAACTATATTTATAAAACCATATTTATTCTATTATATATAAACTGCTACAAGGGTAAAGGTGATGCCCTAGATAGGGGAAACTATAGAGGCATTAAATTAATTGACCAGGTCATGAAGGTCACAGAAAAAGTAATAGTGCAACTAATCAGAGAGCGAATTGATCTAGATGAAATGCAGTTCGGGTTTGTGTCAGGTAAAAGTACAACAGACGCTTTTTCATTGTACGACAACCACAGGAGAAGTACCTAGCTAAAAGTAAACCCCTATACTTAGCTTTTGTCGACTTGGAGAAAGCTTTCGACAGAATCCCCCGTTCTATTATCTGGTGGGCTCTTAGAAAACTAGGTGTTGATGAATGGCTTGTGAGAGCTATACAGGCCATGTATAAAGAAACAGTCAGCAAGGTTAGAATTAACAACGAATATAGTGAAGAGTTTAGCGTAAAAGTTGGTGTTCATCAGGGCTCCGTCCTTAGCCCCCCTACTATTTATTATTGCCCTTCAGGCTATAACAGAGGAGTTCAAGACCGGCTGCCCATGGGAACTCCTATATGCAGATGATCTAACGTTCATAGCTGAATCAATGGCTGAACTAGAGAAGAAATTCCAAACATGGAAGCATGGCCTAGAATCAAAAGGCCTTAAAGTTAACTTGTCTAAGACTAAAGTTCTAGTTTGTAGGAAGGAAAATAGGGCACCGGTCCCATCTGGAAAATGGCCATGCTCAGTGTGTAGGAAAGGAGTAGGTAGAAACTCCATTTTATGTCCCAAATGCAAAGTATGGGTACATAAAAGATGTAGTGGGATCACAGGTAAGCTAACTAAGAATATAGATTTTATATGTGGCCGGTGCTCTGCTGTAATAGAGAAGACCCGCCTTACCTAAGTACAAAGTGAAACCTACTACAGTCAGTAAGCACCTCTAACAAAATACACCCCCGTCCCTCTTCCCCCATCCCATCCACACCACCCCTTTCAATGTAAAGTTATGTTGGTACCACAACATCCAGCCCGAAACAAATGAGGGCGTGTAGGTCTCACGAAAAAAAAACACACAGTCCACGCTGTAATGTGGCCGTGTAGGTAACACAGTAAAAACCTCCCAGTCCACACTGTAAACGTGGTTGGTGTTAGGAAGGGTATCCAGCCGTAGAAAACCCGCCAGACAGTCCTATGCGAGCAAGACAACCACTCTTGCCTCAAGTGGGAAAACTCTCGTCCAAACCCATGCGAGCGTGGAATATGGACGTTAAACGAAGATGATGATGATGATGATGATATATTTCAAGGGTACCAAAACTTTGGTACGCTCTCATCAGATAAAATACAAAGTTTGTTTTATAAATATTGACATATCCCGGAAGAAGATCTTAACGGTTCAAGTTTTTCCTAGAATTTAATTTATCCAGGAAAAACTTGAACCGTTAAGATATGTTTTTATAAATATAGTTTCCATTTATTTAATATCATTGATATATATATATATATATATATATATATATATATATATATATATATATATATATTAGAAAAAACGAGGGAGTTTCGTTTACATGTATAAGATATTTATTGCGTATCGACCTGTCACGTGTTTCACAGAGGATTGACTCAAGGTGACCCATAGGAGCTATGGACCCAACTCCATTATCAATCTGCTCTTCAGACTGGCGATGTGACAAAGAAAATATATATATGTATGTGTGTATATATATCTGTATGTATATATATATGTGTATCGTCCACCTAGTATCTTACTGCACCTTTGTTGTTGTTAGGTGTATGTATATATATATTGATTATAGAGGACTATTGTGAGTTTTTAACTCAATATATACTTTATATATATATATATATATATATATATATATATATATATATATATATACACACATATATAGTAAGTTAAATAAGGTGTGTGTATGTGTATATGTGTCCCTGTGACTATGTCAGTGATTTTATCCCATAACATAGCAGTTTGAATGAAAGAGATCAATAAAATAAATACCAAACTGATACGATTGATTAAATCAAGGCAGTGCCCCAGCATGGCCACAGTATAATGAGTGAAACCAGTGAAAGAATGGAAGAATATATCATACAATCACTTACATGTATACACATATATCAACATTAGCTTAGACACATACACACGCATGTGTATACACACTTGTGTGTGTGTCGAACCTCTGTCGGTTCCACTAATGAATGTTCAAATTGTTTGTCATGAAATAAATAAGCAAGTGGCTGAGCATTCTAGAGACACATGTACTTTTACTGCAGTAAGAGTACACGTGTCTCAATACAGCAGAATTTTTTCCAGAGAAAGCGAGAAAGTGAGAAAGGGGAAGTGAGAAAGAGATATAGAGGAAGAATTGACCCCAGTACGAGACTGGTACTTTATTTTATCGACCTCGAAAGGATGAAAGGCAAAGTTAACCTCAGCAAAGTACAGTGAGAGAGAGAGGAAGTGAGAAAGAGATATAGAGGAAGAATTGACCCCAGTACAAGACTGATACTTTATTTTATCGACCTCGAAAGGATGAAAGGCAAAGTTAACCTCAGCAAAGTACAGTGAGAGAGAGAGAGAGGAAGTGAGAAAGAGATATAGAGGAAGAATTGACCCCAGTACAAGACTGGTACTTTATTTTATCGACCTCGAAAGGATGAAAGGCAAAGTTAACCTCAGCAAAGTACAGAGAGAGAGAGAGGGAGTGAGAAAGAGATATAGAGGAAGAATCGACCCCAGTACGAGACTGGTACTTTATTTTATCGACCTCGAAAGGATGAAAGGCAAAGTTGACCTCAGCAATGTACAGTGAGAGAGAGAGGAAGTGAGAAAGAGATGTAGAGGAAGAATCGACCCCAGTACAAGACTGGTACTTTTTTATCGACCTCGAAAGGATGAAAGGCAAAGTTAACCCCCGGTGGGATTTGAACTCAGAGAACAGAGACCCGGACCAAATACCATAAAGCATTCTATCTGCCGTTCTAACGACTCTGCTAATTCGCCACCTATTATAACCACCTTACAGCGTGTAAATATATAGTGACAAACAGATAAAGAGAAATAGGTGTGAGAGTATGAAGCATTACCTTACAAGCTGGTCTCCTTTTGTAAATACAGACAGTAAAGAGGTAGTCACAGTTCCACCAAATACAACAACTGAAGCCACACGTAGAATACCACATCCTTGCTGCAAATCCTTCGTGGATGATTGAACATAAGGTAGGGGTCACAACACCACGAAAGAGAACATATTTTGCCCTCAAATTCCAAACAGAAAGTTCAAGCAAGGAGTAAAACACTTTTTGTATATATATATATATATATATATATATATATATATATATATATATATATATATATATATATATATATATATATATATATATATATATATGTATATATATATATGTATATATATATATATGTGTATATATATATATGTATATATATATATATGTGTATATATATATATATATATATATATATATATATGTGTATATATATATATATATATATATATATCAGACAGTGTTCACTGCCAAGAAGAGCATAGCTTGTCCTTAACTTTTAAACATAGAGTCACGATAAAGATATGACATTGTATTCATGTATATATGTGTATGCATGTATGTATATATTTATATAAATCAATGGACCTCTGAAGGTTTCGTAAAACATTGTGTTCATGTGTGTATATATGTATGTGTGTGTATATATATATATATATATATATATATATATATATATATATATATATATATATATACTGATGGACCTCTGTCACTTACAATGGTCAATGTTTCAATTATTCAACCAATGGAACAGACTGCCCTTGAAATTAACATATAAGTGCTTGAGTATTCCTCAGATACAAGAACACTTAATGTAATACTGATAGAAATAAAAAAAGATTTCACTACATCACCAAGAACATACTTTGCTCTCAACTTCCAAACATAGAGTTCAAATAAAGAATCAAATATTTTGTTTATATAAAAATATGTCTGTATATGAGCCACGAGTGTGTTTCTGTGTGTTTTGTTTTTGATGTGTATATCATGACTCATACACTGTTCACTTTCCTGACATTTCTACATTATTCTATGTACTATACATGCACCTTTGATGAATTGTAGTGCACCTGAGCATTGTATAGAATAATTTCATTATTATTATTATTATTATTATTATTATATCAGTCTGTCTGAAACCATCTCTGGTTCCATGATACAAAGTTGCTTATTTTAAGATGTTTATATGTATTTAAAAGCCTTCCATTATAATTCTATGTAAGAACTTTATGTAATAATGCAAGAAGTGTGTATGTATGTATTTGTGTGTGTATGTATGCATCTATGTGTGTATGTATGCATCTGTGTGCATATGTGTGTATCTTTATGTGTATGTGCATGTATGCATCTGTGTATGTATGCATCTTTATGTGTATGTGTCTGTATGCATCTGTGTGTGTATGTATGTATGCATCTTTATGTGTATGTGTCTGTATGCATCTGTGTGTGTATGTATGTATGCATCTTTATGTGTATGTGTCTGTATGCCGCTTTATGTGTATGTGTCTATGTATGTATGCATCTGCATGTGTATATATGCATCTTTATGTGTATGTATGCATCTGTGTGTGTGTATGTATGCATCTGTATGTGCCTGTGAATGTATGCATCTGTGTGTGTATACTTGTATCAGTATGTACATGTATCAGTGTGTATATGCATCGGTGTGTGTACACATCAATGTGTGTATGCATCAGTATATGTATGAGTTAGTGTGTGTGCATGTACACATCTATCAGCATGTGTATGTGTCAATATGCATATATGTGTATGTGTATGCATCCAAGTGTGTGGGTTAATGAAAGAGGAGTAAAGAAGACAGTGTTCAATAAATCAAAATTCCACCCCGCCAAAAAATGGTAACCAAGGGTAACTGAACCATGACAACAGCGCTGGAGAATGGAGAATTTTGTGTTGCCGCTGACAACAGCTGACAGACGAGAGACGAGAGACGAGAGACGAGAGAATTCTTCCTTCGTTGGTTTTTCTTTGTTTCGTAAACATGGAATAGTGCATCGCGACAGACAAACAACCAAAATAACAGTATCAACTATCGTAACACATTACAACAACAACAGCAGCAACAGCAGCAACAACAACAGAAACAGCAATCAAAGAGGCATACAATTACAAAAGGAACAACAACAACAGCAATAACAACAGCAATAACAACAACAACAGCAAAAGTAATCAAAGAGGCATAAAATTACAAAAGGAATAACGACAACAACAACAGGAACAGCAAAAATCAAAATGGCATAAAGTTACAACAACAACAATCAGTCAAACAATCCTAAAGACATCTAAAACAACTGGAATAACAACGACAGCAGCTAAAACAACAATAACAATAACAACAGCAACAACAACAACAATGATGACAAAAACAACAACAGCTATGACAGCAGCTAAAACAACAATTATGACAACAAACAACAGCTAAAACAACAACAACTATTACAACAACGACAACTAAAACAACAACAACAACAACAGCTAAAACAACAATTATGACAACAAACAACAGCTAAAACAACAACAACTATTACAACAACAACAACTAAAACAACAACAACAACTAAAACAACAACTATAACAGCAGCTAAAACAACAACAGCAGCAGCTAATACTACAACAACTAAAACATCAGGAACAACAACAACAACAACAACAACAGCAGCAGCTAAAACAACAATTATGACAACAACAACAGCTAAAACAACAACAGCAGCAGCTAAAACAGCAACAACAAAAACAACAACTATAACAGCAGCTAAAACAACAACAACAGCTATTACAACAACTATTACAACAACAGGAACAATAACAACAACAACAATTAAAGCAACATGTCAAAGGTTTTAATTGTACAGCAATCCAGATGAAACTGGAGTTGATGACATAAGAGGCCTTCCTCAAAGTCAGGAATGGATTTATTTCCTTTCCTCAATTTTTACTTTGTATTTTATATTTTGTATAGATTGACATTTTGTTTTTACTTCAAATGTTCTTGTTTTTTCTGTCTTTCTTCTTCTTTTCCTTCTTCCTTCTTCTCCTCTCCTTCTTTTTCATCTCCCTTTTTTCTTCTTCTTCTCACATTTTTCTTCTTCTTCATCTCCCTTTTTTCTTCTCACGTTTTCTTCTTTTTCTCCTTCTCCCCTGCTTCTTTTATCTTCTCCTCCCCTTCTTTTCTTCTTCTTCCCCTTCTCCTTCTACATCTTTATCGTTATTATTGTTGTTGTTGTTGTCATTACTATTACTATCATTATTATTGTAATTATCACCATTATCACCGCCATCATCATCATCATCATTATTCATAGTTTCTTTTAAAAGAATTAATAATTCCTGAAATCAATTAGGATTCAATTTCATGAGAATGGATCACCTGACAGCAATTTTATCTTTCATTGTTTGCAATATTGTACTTTTCTTTCGTTTGAGGTGTGTATATATATATATGAGTATATATCATCATTTTCAGCATCATTTTAGGTCCGCTCTTCCCTGCTTGCAAGGGTGGGACGGGAACTGATTCTGGCCTGATTTCTACAGCTGGATGCCCTTCCTAACACCAACCTCATTTACAGTGAGTGCTGGGTGCCTTTTTTCCGTGGCACCTCCACATCCACTTTACAGTGTGGGCTGGGTGCTTTTGTTACCATGGCACCTCCACGACCACTTTGTAGTGGAATGATAGGGACCCCACTCCCTATCATCTCATTTCTACAGCTGAGTAAACTGGAGCAATGTGAAATAAAGTGTCATGCTCAAGGAAACAACACATCACCCAGTCTGAGAATTGAACTCACAACCTTTTGATTGCAAGGCCAATATATATATATATATTAGTGTATGTATGTGTATATATATATATATATATATATATATATATATATATATATATATATATATATATATATAAATATATGGTGGAGAAAGTAAGACATAAACAAATATATATCATCATCATCATCATCATTTTACGTCCGCTTTTCCCTGCTTGCAAGGGTGGTACAGAAACTGATTCTGGCTTGATTTCTACAGCTGGATGCCCTTCCTAACACCAACCTCATTTACAGTGAGTGCTGGGTGCTTTTTTGCCGTGGCACCTCCACGACCACTTTGCAGTGGAATGATATGGACCTCAGTCCCTACCATCTCATTTCTATAGCTGAGTAAACTGGAACAATGTGAAATAAAGTCTCTCTTGCTCAAAGAAACAACACATCACCCGGTCCGAGAATTGAACTCACAACCTTTCGATTGCAAGGCCAATGCTCTAACCACTAAGCCATATGCCTCCACATATATATATATATTTTTTTTTTTTTTTTTTTTTTTTTGAAAGTGAGGTTTTTTGACAAAATGAAAAATAACCGAGGTGTCCTACACGAGTGAAAGTATAAAGAAAAAAAGATGGAATCGAAAATGCAACTGGAGTCTTATTTTTTAAAAAAAATATTTATTTATTTGGTTCCTTTACTGGTTTCACAGTTCTTCTGCCTTTCAAAATAAGAGTTGAGATGGAGGGTCTGTGAAAAACCACAGACCCTCCATTCTCAACTCTTATTTTGAAAAGCAGAAGAACTGCGAAACCGGTAAAGGAACTAAATAAATATATATATATTTTTTAAAATAAGACTCCAGTTGCATTTTCGATTTCATCTTTTTTTCTTTATATATATATATATCAGAGTGGAGGCGGTAAAAACCAGATAAACAATTACTCACCAGAGTACTCGATACTTGGGGTAGTAGAATGGTAAATAAGACAAAATTCAGGACCCCGACGGCTGAGCTCTGGCCGTTTCAACAGCTATATCTGAACTAGTAGGATCTAGATGTTGAAACGGCCAGAGCGCAACCGTTGGGGTCCTGAAGTTTTTCATATATATATATATATATATATATATATATATTAGGTATACGATTATCCAAGATGCAGTGATGGTTAATTACTACACTGGATATGGTTGACGTACGGTATATATATATATATATGGTGAAATTAATAAACATTCGTTGTACTGCCTCTCTGTTTTGTCCCTGTTCAAATTTTTCTATTATATATATATATATTGAAACATGTGTCGTGATTAAATGATTGGAATTTTACCTTGCCTTCGGATTTTCATTTTGATACTTATACTCCGTTTTACATCATCTAGCTGTTCCCTCGAATGGAATTGGAGATATACAAAAGCGTGGAGAACTTAATATTGCTAACATAAAGTTATTGGACCATTTTACACAACCAATAATGCACCTTACTATATAACAACTATATATATATATGGAAGGAAGATGCGGTCGAGGAAGACCACGAAAAACATGGGTGGAGGTGGTGAGAGCTGACCTCAGATCGCTGAAGCTCACGGAGGAGATGACAAAGGACCGTGACAAATGGAGAGATGGTGTGTTGAATAGGACCCATCCCACCCTTGCAAGCAGAGAAAAGCGGACGTAAGATGATGATGATGATGATGATGATGCACATATATATATATATATATATATATACACATATATACATATATATATACATATACATATATATCATCACCATTTTATACCCCTTTTCCAAGCTAGCATATGATATTAAACACACACACACACACTCTCTCTCTCTCACACACACACAGACACACACACACACACACACACACACACAATCAGAATAATTCAATTAAAACATCTAAAAGAACAAGGTTTTTCTTCTAGAAATAATAGATTTTTTTTTTTTAAAACGATTAAAACAAAAAAAAAACAGTAATAAATAATAAAAATAATAGAGATGTCCCTGGGGTGAGAGGGGGGAATAACGAAGCAAAGAATTAAAGTATGTCAATTAGCTATAACTAATTAGGGAACATTCTAATGAATATAATAAACAATAACTAAAAAATATATAGCAAAGTAATTTGATCAAATAAAACAAAAAAGGAGGAAACAACTACTACTACTACTACTACTACTACAACTACTACTGCTACTACTACAACAACAACTACTACTACTGATACTACTGTAACAACAACTACTACTACAACAACAACTATTACTGATACTACTGTAACAACTACTACTACGACTACTACTACAACTATTACTGATACTACTCTAACAACTACTACTACGACTGCAACAATAACAACAATTACTACTAATAATACTACTACTACTGAAACAACTACAACAACAACAATTACTACAACAACAACAATAGCAACAACTACAACAGTAACAACAGCAAAGAACAAGCCCCCCCCCCCCCCCCCCCCACCATGTCTCAGTAGCCCCGACATGGTTCCCATATCTTAAGACCTTATCTAACAACCTACTATAGGAAAAAATCCTTAAAGCTGACATTACAATCCTGTCTAACACAACAACATACAGCATGTGGTCACCTATTTAGTTTACTTTGCTTCTTGTTTGTCATTTATTTTTTAACGAGGCCCTGTGGCATGCAGCTAATTGCACTTTAATTGTGTTACTTCTCCTACTTTATAGAAAGAAAGCAGAGACTAATAATATTTATAATAATTGTTTCTACTTTAGGCACAAGGCCAGCAATTACCCAGTACATTACTGGTACTTTATTTTATCGACCCCGTAAGGATGAAAGGCAAAGTTAACCTCGACGGGATTTGAACTCAGACCGTAAAGGGACGAAACTATGCTGAAAAGCATGGCGTCCGATCCTCTACCGATTTCATTTATTGGCCACAAGGGCTGACATATAGGGGGCAATACGAAAGACTGGGACAGTGGGGTTTTACAGAAAAATCGAGTAAACAATATGAATAACAATAACAAAGTAACAAGAAAAATACAAGAAAAATTCCATCAACTTTTTTATAATAATAATAATAATAATAATGGCTTCTGATTTAGGCACAAGGCCAGCAATTTTTGGGAGTGGGGAAAGTCAATTAAATCGACTCCAGTGCATGACAGGTACTTTATTTTATCAACTCCGTGAACTAGTATCTTTGTGTATGTGTATATATATATATATATATATTGCATATTTCTGGCAATAGTATTACAACAATATGACCCTCCCCAAGTATAACAATATATATATATATTGTTATACTTTGGTAGGGCCATGTTGCCAATCAGAAACACACGCACCAGTTGCTTTCACTTCAATTTATTATAATAAATTTATAATAAATTTATAAATTTATAAATTTATTATAAATTTATTATAATAAATTGAAGTGAAAGCAACTGGTGCGTGTGTTTCTTATTGGCAACATGGCCCACCCAAAGTATAACAATATCGGTTTCAACACACGATTTCAGATAAAGAATCTTGCTAAACAAATTCAGAAACGAAATATATATATATATATATATATATATATATATATATATACGGAATGAAGAATAACATGGTCAGCTGTACAATAGGGTTTATTTAAAGTATTAACAATTGTTTCATTAGTCCGGTGTGTCTAAAAGTCGCTGATCGTTAGAAGTCCCGTTACTCGACTTTAATTACAGTTAAAACTCGACCAAATCGTCAGAAAACTGATTTGTGTAAATGATACATTTACTTTTACTATTATTACTCAAAGTACCCACTGCCTAGGAACTTTCTTAAACCAGCCACCCGACTAAGGACACTTCTTGTTGAGTTAAACAATGCTGAACGTTAAAACTATCCTCAATACAGAGTACTCATAACTTCTAGCTGGATTAATTAAAACGATATCTTGTTATCTTATATATATATGTGTGTGTGTTTGTCAGAAACCTAATTATCTGGTACAAAGATACTGTATATATAAAGACATGATGTTTACATCTGTCAATGCATACAGTGCATTGTTGGCTAAAATCTAACGATAAATTTTGTAACACAGTATAGCATACATATAAATTTATATATATTTATATATCCATGTACATACATACACGATGGCATCTACAACTTTGATTCATATCCAATATCATATCATCATCGTCATTTAACGTCCATCTTCCACCCTAGCATGGGTTAGACGGTTTTGTTCCACTTGATGCAAGATTGGTTGGGAGACCGTGTCTCGCTTGTACAGAACTCTCCCTGGCAGGTTTTCTACGACTGGATGCCCTTCCTGACACCAACCACATTTACAGTGTCGACTGGGAGCCTTTTTATCGTGTCTCCTACACAACCAATCATATGATCATATATATATATATATATATATATATATATATGTTCTAGTTTGTAGGAAAGAAAATAAGGCGCCGGTCCCTTCCGGGAAATGTCAATGCTCAGTGTGTAGGAAAGGAGTAGGTAGAAACTCCATTTTATGTCCCAAATGCAAAGTATGGGTGCATAAAAGATGTAGTGGGATCACAGGTAAGCTAACTAAGAACATAGATTTTACATGTGGCCGGTGCTCTGGTGCAATAAGTAGCAGCAAGTGCCCACAGAATACTAGCTCTTTCAATTGTGCAGAGGGTTCTATAGAAATAGTGGACAGCTTCCGTTACCTGGGTGACAAAATCAGCAGTGGGGGAGGGTGCTCTGAAAGTACAGTAGCTAGAGTCAGAACTGGATGGAAAAAGTTCAGAGAGCTTATACCACTATTAGCCGCTAAATGGTTCTCCCTAAAAATGAAAGGCAGGTTGTATGATGTCTGCATACGAACAGCAATGTTGCATGGCAGTGAGACCTGGGCATTGTGTGCAGAGGATATACGCAGACTAGAGAGGAACGAAGCTTGCATGCTCCGCTGGATGTGTAATAGTAATATACGTGAACGGCAAAGCATAAACGAACTAAGGAAAAAATTAGAAATAAGAGGGATCAGATGTTGTTTACTCGAGAGAAGGCTACATTGGTATGGTCACGTGATGCGCATGAAAGACGACAGCTGTATAACAAAGTGCAGGGCAATAAAGATAGACGGTAGCCACGGAGTAGGCAGACCCAGAAAAACCTGGGACGAGCTGATAAATTCCGACCTCACACACTTACACCTCTCCAAGACAATGTCACTGGACCGAGACCTTTGGCGGTACTCAGTAATAGAGAAGACCTGCCTTACCTAAATACAAAGTAAAACCTACTACAGTCAGTAGGCATCTCTAACAAAATACACCCCCGTCCCACCACCCCCACCCCATCCACACCGTCCCTTTCAATGTCAAGTTATGTTGGTGCCACAACATCCAGGCCGAAACAAATGAGATCGTGTAGGTGTCACGACAAAAAAACACACAGTCCACGCTGTAATGTGGCCATGTAGGCAACACGGTAAAAACCTCCCAGTTCCACACTGTAAATGTGGTTGGTGTTAGGAAGGGCATCCAGCTGTAGAAAACCCGCCAGACAGTCCTATGCGAGCAAGACAACCACTCTTGCCTCAAGTGGGAAAACTCCCGTCCAAACCCATGCAAGCGTGGAACATGGACGTTAAACGATGATGATGATGATGATGATGATGATGATGATGATGATATATATATATATATATATATATATATGTGAAAGTGTGTGGCTGAGTGGTTAGAGAATTGGATTCACAATCTTGAGATTGCGAGCTCGATTCCTTGACCGGGCGATGCGTTATGTCCTTGAGCAAGACACTTTATTTCACGTTGCTCCTTCTACCTGGAGTTGCGACCGATAGATAGTATTAGCAACTGGAAAGACCGACGAAAACATTGTTTTCTCGGTCCGATTTGACGAAAGTCGATCGATCCTTTTTTATATATATATATATGTGTGTGTTAAGTATTTCCATGGAAAAGGTAAAGGAAAAAAGAGTGCTCTATGTAAAGTACAGAGCTATTTAATTATGTAATAAACAACACAATATAATTATTCCATTACCCAAGGTTTCACGAAGTCAGACGATTCTAACAGGTGTCTGAAGCCGTTCATCAGATAGAAATCTTTAATATGTCTTTAAGATTACAATCGTCGGACTTCGTGAAACCTTGGGTAATGGAATAATTATATTATGTTGTTTATTACATAATTAAATATATATATATCATCATTTAACAATGATTTTCTATATTTATATGTATATATATATATATATATATGTAATCATTTAACAATGATTTTCTATATTTATGTGTGTGTGCATATATATATATATATATATATATATATATATATATATCCAAATCCAATTAGTGTATATGTAAATACATGGTGTTTAAATCTGTCTATACACTCATTGTTGACTAAACAAATTCTGTAATACAAGACAGTATAGTATAACAAAAAAAAAACAAAAAAAAATATTAAAACAAACAACAGATGAGGAGATAAAAAAAAAACAAGACAAAAACACAAAATGGGGGGAAAAAATGTATGATAGAAACCGAGGTGGGGAGGAGTTGGAGAGGGAGGGAAAGAGAGGGGGAAGAGGAGAGAGAGAGAGCTGGGGATGGTCAAGAGAATCGAATAATTGTCTGATATTGAATATTGTCTGTTGTTTTCTGTTATTGGGAAATAAAGAGCAACAAAAAGAAACAAACGAAAAAACCTCCCCATCAGAAACCTAATTATCTGGTACTAATTAACGATGAAGTAGAGCTATGAATAACAAATTTATGGCAAACAGCTTGGAAATAAGAAAGTAACAGAGAAGTTAAAATATTGTTGAAGAGGAAAATATGGTTGTCGAGACACCTGAGTTCATATATATGTCTGTCTGTCTGTCTGTCTGTCTGTGTGAGTTGGTGAATGTGTTGGCATGTGATTTTGTCTGTGTATGTATGTGCATGTGTGTGCATGTGTGTGTATGTGTGTGTATGTGTGTGCATGTGTGTGCGTGTATGTGTGCATATGTGTGTGTATGTCTGTATAGAAAATAAATATTGGTCTAGAGACATATATATATATATCCATTCATATATGTGTGTGTGTGTCTGTGTGTGTGTGTGTGTGTGAGTGTGTGAGTGTGTGAGTGTGTGTGTGTGAGTATGTGTGTGTGTGTGTGTGTGTGAGTGTGTGTGTGTGAGTGTATGTATATATATATATAAGATAAAATGTCTGTCTGTCTGTGTGTCACTCTGTTTCTGTGAGTTGGTGAATGTGTAGGCATGTGATTTTGTCTGTGTGTGTATGTATGTGCATGTGTGTGTGTATGTCTGTATAGAAAATAAATATTGGTCTAGAGACATATATATATATATATCCATATATCCATTCATTCATATATATATGTGTGTGTGTGTATATATATGTATATATATATATATATATAAGATAAAATGTCTTTGTGTCTGTCTGTCTCTGTGAGTTGGTTAATGTGTAGGCATGTGATTTTGTCTGTGTGTGTATGTGTGTGTCTGTGTGTGTATGTGTGTGTATATGTGCATATGTGTGTGCATATAGAAAATAAATATTGGTCTAGAGACATATATATATACCACGATAAATTAACGGAGCCATAGGCCCTCGCCATTCCCTGTAAATAATGTGCTCAAAGGAGAAGAAATCCTGAGCTCTTTAAAATACAAAATGTTGAAAAGGTAACACACTAGAGAGATATACAGTGCGCTATCAATAAAACAGGGAAAAAGCCACCAGTGTATGGAATCTATAACCTATGAAAGGCAGACTATAGACACGATAATTAAAAATATAAATTAAAGCATAAATAAATACCTCTATAACTATCTAATGTATGAAATGTATGGCCTTACACATGCTGATGAACCGAGGTTATTCCATATCTGTCAACAAATTACTGCTGAAACATCTCTTTGGATTTGTACGTGTGTTATATAGTTATAGAGGTATTTATTTACGCTTTAATTTATATTTTTAATTATCGTGTCTATAGTATGCCTTTCATAGGTTATAGATTCCATTCACTGGTGGTTTTTTCCCTGTTTTATTGATAGCGCAACCAGTAACAGATTTAAAGATATTTTACTCAACGCCTACGACAGTAAAGAAGAACAGATAGAGACATTTAATGTAGAAGAGAACTGGGAGTTCCTAAAAAATAATTTACTAGAGGCGACGGACGAGGTCTGTGGCTGGAGTAAGACCTCAAGCAGGAGGAGAGTAACTTGGTGGTGGAACAATAAGGTAGATGAAGCAGTCAAGGCCAAGAGACAGGCATGGAAAGAATGGAAGAACGGGGGGAGCAGGGTACATTACATAGAGACCAAGAGGGAAGCTAGGCGACAAGTATACTTAGCTAGGAGGGAAGCAGAGGATAGAAAATTCAAGCATGTTTTA
>OZ024757.1:14508501-14561001 GCA_964016885.1 Eledone cirrhosa
TCGGCAACTATTTCCGAAGGCCTGGCCACCTTGCCCGTCTTCATGTCTTTGATCGCCTTACTTATTATACTACCTTCAACTTGCACTGCTGGTCCCTCTATTGGGTCGATGTGGGGGAGACTGTCTTTCTCCCAATTATTCTCCTCATTTAGTAGCCTTTCGTAGTGACTCAGTCCTCTTGCTTCCAACTGCTGTTTCCATAGCCAGAATTTATTCTCTAGCTCCTCTACTGATTCTTCTATAAGGACCAGATCGTCAGCATAGAGAAGTTCCCATGGACAGCCAGTCTTAAACTCCTCTGTTATGGCTTGGAGGACTATAATGGAGGACAGTTGGAAGCAAGAGGACTGAGAGTGAACCTAGCTAAGACAAAAGTGTTGATGAGTAGAAAAGAGAACAAAACTCTGATTCCGTCAGGGAAATGGCCATGTTCGATATGCAGAAAAGGAACTGGCATAAATTCTATAAAATGCACACAATGCAGATCCTGGGTACACAAGAGATGTAGCAGGATAGCAGGCAAACTAACAGGTAGGTAGAAATATGTATGCAGTAGATGTACAGGGAAATTAGACAGTAGAAGTCGCATTGATAGACACATTTTTCAAATGCAGGAGGGCGCTATAGAAGTGGTGGATAGCTTCCGGTACCTAGGGGATCAGATTAGCATGGGAGGAGGGTGTTCTGAGGCCATAGTATCTAGAATAAGGACGGGTTGGAAGAAGTTTAGGGAGCTGCTTCCTCTGTTGACGAAGAAGGGTTTCTCCCTGCGTACGAAAGGCCGGGTGTATGATGCCTGTGTGAGGAGCGCGATGCTGCATGGTAGTGAGACATGGGCAGCAACTGCAGAGGATATGCGACGGCTGGAGAGAAATGAGGCAAGCATGCTCCATTGGATGTGCAGTGTAAATGTGTGAGAATGACCCAGCATAAATGTGTTGAGAGAGAAACTGTGTCTGAGAGGGATGGAATGTAGTGCACGGGAGAGGAGACTGAGGTAGTATGGACATGTGATGCGCATGGAGGATGACCGATGGGTGAAGAAGTGCCAGGAAATGCCAGTTGAAGGAATACATGGTAGAGGTAGACCACGAAAAACATGGGCGGAGGTGGTGAGAACAGACCTCAGATCATTGAAGCTCACGGTGGAGATGACATAGGACCGTGGCGAGTGGAGAGATGCTGTGCTGAATAAGACCCGTCCCACCCTTGCAAGCAGGGAAAAGCGGACGTAAAATGATGATGATGATGATGATGATATATATTAGTTACAGTGATGGTTTTTACAAGACATAGTTGAAAGGAAATATTTTCATATTTATACCAACACATATACACACATATATACATACACACACACACACACACAGATATATATATAAAATGATGAGATATATATATATA
Organism: Eledone cirrhosa; assembly: GCA_964016885.1. Classification (NCBI taxonomy): domain Eukaryota; kingdom Metazoa; phylum Mollusca; class Cephalopoda; order Octopoda; family Eledonidae; genus Eledone; species Eledone cirrhosa. The sequence goes on from OZ024757.1 coordinate 14,509,906, forward strand.
TAGACGTTAAACGATGATGATGATATATATAGTTGAAAATGAACAAACAAAACACAGGAGGCAATAGTACATAGTTATATTAAGTTCACGCTTGATGGAAGTGGAGGATATATATATATATATATATATATATATATATATATATATATATATATATGTAGATAAATCTACCAAGAGTTTACGGTAGTGTCCAATCCGTATGAAGAACTCAATGTATTCCGGATATCATGGAAAGAAGATCATTATTTGTTTAATATTTTATATATATATATATATATATATACATATATACACACACACACACACACACACACTCACAAATACTGACATAGTAACACACAAAAACACAAATATGCATCACATGTACACACACACATATGTCATGTGACATAGTAACTATGAGGATGTAGAAAACTGATAAGCACTATGCTGTTGAGAGAGAGAGAGAGAGAAAGAGAGGGAGAGAGAGAATGAGTGGGGTACAGACAGACAGAGAGCAATAGAGAAACAGATAGAGAGAGAGAGAGATAGTGAGACAGAGACATAAATAGAGAGAGAGAGGGGAACAGACAGAGAGAGACATAAATAGAGTGAGAGAGAGAGAGAGAGAGAGAGAGACAGAGACATAGAGAGAGAGAGAGAGAGAGATAGGGGAACAGACAGAGACATAGAGAGAGAGAGAGAGAGAGAGATAGGGGAACAGACAGAGACATAGATAGAGAGAGACATGAGACAGAGACATAAATAGAGAGAGAGAGAGAGGGGGAACAGACAGAGAGAGACAGAGAGAGCAATATAGAGAGAGAGACATAAATAGAGTGAGAGAGAGAGAGAGAGAGAGAGACAGAGACATAGATAGAGTGAGAGAGAGAGGGGTACAGACAGAGAGAGACAGAGACATAGATAGAGAGAGAGAGAGAGATAGAGAGAGAGAGATAGAGAGAGAGAGAGAGATAGAGAGATAGAGAGACAGAGACATAAATAGAGTGAGAGAGAGAGAGGGGAATAGACAGAGAGAGACCGAGAGAACGATATAGAGACAGAGAGAGACAGAGAGAGATATAGAGACAGAGACATAGATAACTTTCTTTTTATTTGCCACCAGGGCATCAAAAGTGGGACAAGTACAAAGGGGGGAGTTTACATGCAAAGGCGTCCTCAATATGGAGGAGGCAATAACAAGATATAAAAGTATAAAAATAAAATAAAATATAACAAAATAAATTTTATAACAAAATCCTCAATAGGGAGGAGGCGCCTTTGGGGGTCGCACACACCCCCGAAAAAAAGTGTGCAACCCTTCTCCTCAAGAGCACAGCGAGGGGGTGCTCCCTTGGTCTTTCATCTTCCTCACCTATAGTCTGATGTAGAGTGAAGGCCCATTCACACGGGCCATAGACATAGATAGAGAGAGAGAGAGATAGAAAGACAGAGACATAAATAGAGTGAGAGAGAGAGAGGGGAACAGACAGAGAGAAACAGAGAGAACGATATAGAGACAGAGACATAGATAGATAGATAGAGAGAGAGAGAGAGAGCGACATAGAGAGAGAGAGAGAGACATAGAGAGAGAGATAGAGAGACAGAGACATAAATAGAGTGAGATGGAGAGACAGAGACATAAATAGAGTGAGAGAGAGAGAGGGGGACAGAGAGAAACAGAGAGAGCGATATAGAGACAGAGACATAGATAGAGAGAGAGAGAGAGATAGAGAGACAGAGACATAAATAGAGTGAGAGAGAGAGAGGGGAACAGACAGAGAGAACGATATAGAGACAGAGACATAGATAGAGAGAGAACGATATAGAGACAGAGACATAGATAGAGAGATAGAGATAGAGACATAGATAGAGAGAGAGAGAGATAGAGACAGAGACATAGATAGAGAGAGAGAGAGAGAGACATAAATAGAGTGAGAGAGAGGGGAACAGACACAGAGAGACAGAGAGAGATAGAGAGACAGAGACATAAATAGAGTGAGAGAGAGAGAGAGGGGGGAACAGACAGAGAGAAACAGAGAGAGCGATATAGAGACAGAGACATAGATAGAGAGAGAGATAGAAAGACAGACATAAATAGAGTGAGAGAGAGGGGAACAGACACAGAGAGACAGAGACATAGATAGAGACAGAGAGAGAGAGAGAGAGATAGAGTGAGAGAGGGGAACAGACACAGAGAGACAGAGACATAGATAGAGAGAGAGAGATAGAGAGATAAAGAGACAGAGACATAAATAGAGTGAGAGAGAGAGAGGGGAACAGACAGAGATAAATAGAGAGAGAGAGAGACAGACAGAGACAGAGAAAGATTGGGTGAATATTCACCTACCTTCAGTGTTTCTTTCAAAATGAAAGCTATCAAAACTTCATCCAGCCTGCTCTTACGCGTTACCAAATCCTTCGAAAGATCTGTCACAGATCCATTCTGACACAACTGGAAAAGAGGCAAAAATAAACCCAGATTTCAATGGTAAGCCAATGAATAAACAGTTACATGGTCACATGATCTTCCAAAAGCAGCATGCCAAAAACCTTGTTCATATCCCATATCTCTGACATACTCAACGATGGCTAAATACACATACTTATATCATCATCATCATCATCATCATTTTACGTCCGCTTTTCCCTGCTTGCAAGGGTGGGACGGGTCTTATTCAGCACAGCATCTCTCCACTCGTCACGGTCCCTCGTCATCTCCACCGTGAGCTTCAATGATCTGAGGTCTGTTCTCACCACCTCCGCCCATGTTTTTCGTGGTCTACCTCTACCACGTCTTCCTTCAACTGGCAATTCCTGGCACTTCTTCACCCATCGGTCATCCTCCATGTGCATCACATGTCCATACCACCTCAGTCTCCTCTCCCGTACACTACATTCTATCCCTCTCAGACACAGTTTCTCTCTCATATATATATTAAAGAGTTAAACAAGATTCAATGAGTATATCAAAGAATGAGTTTTACAGTAGATTGGAAGCACTCTATAGTAAATCATTTTCCAGAGTTATTAATATTAAAATACAAATATTAATAAAATAGATGTTCTTTTTATCAATTACATTTTATTATACATATTTCAGATGTACAACAGTACGTCCTCATCAGACAAAATATAATGATACATGACATACCCTGAGATGTTAAATGGTTAAGATTTAATCACTACCTTGATTAAAGCTTAACCATTTAACATCTCAGGGTATGTCATGTATCATTATATTCTGTCTGATGAGGACGTACTGTTGTACATTTGAAATATGTATAATAAAATGTAATTGATAAAAAGAACATCTATTTTATTAATATTTGTATTTTAATATATATATATATATATATATATGACTGCTAGAGTAAACCTCTTCAAATGAAGTTGATGTTTATTACGGTATGTCGAATATATTTATCTATAAAACTGTTTATATTGTATTTTGTCTGATGAAGGCATAGCATATTGTTAATATGATATCCCCGAAATATATATAATGAAATAAATATGGTTTTATAAATATAGTTTTCCATTTATTTAATATTGTATATATATATATATATATATATATATGCAAAAGTTCTATTTAAAGTTGTTGGGATACAACAAGTAAATATTTTTATAACTGATATAAAGCACTCAACAAATTTTTGGAGTAGATATACGATATTAATAAATGGAAAATATATTTATAAAACCATATTTATTTCATTATACATATTTCAGGGATACCACATTAAATTATGGTATGCCTTCATCAGACAAAATACAATATATAACAGTTTTACAAATAGGTTTGACGTACCCTTTAAAATACAACCATTACTTTTGGAGGCTGTCTGGATAGTCAGACAGCCTCCAAAAGTAATGGTTGTATTTTAAAGGGTACGTCAAACCTATTTGTAAAACTGTTATATATTTTGTCTGATGAAGGCATACCATAATTTAATGTGGTATCCCTGAAATATGTATAATGAAATAAATATGGTTTTATAAATATAGTTTCCATTTATTAATATATATATATATATATATATATATATATATTTGATGGCTGCAACCCGATTTCAAGTAATGCCATCGCTTGATACTTAAGCATGAGTATCACAGACGTGGCTTTTTAGACTTGCCTATGGCCAACCATGCCATACATCACAAAAAATGTCACATATCAAGCGATATCTGTGCTTGAAGCTTTTTTAAGTGAGGAAAGGCTTTGCATGGGGCCAATCCCATTCTCTGAACATCGAATGCATTTGCCCTCAAATGAAGAACAGATCTACATCATTGGATACAAATGAAGTCACAGGTTTTATATCAGAGTTACCTTCTCCTACAGCAGCGGTTCCCAACCTTTTATAATAAATTCCACCTTAATGATATAGCAAAACAGTAGGCAAAAATGAAGAAAGCGGCAAGGAAGAAGGCAAAGAAGAAGAAAAAGCAGTAAAAGAAAAAGAAAGCGAAGAAGATGAAAAAATAGCCCCTTACCTCCATAACAATCCATAACTGGTCTTCCAGCTTGCTTTCTTTCTTCAGGTACAATCCATAAAATTGTGGAAAATTGGGGTTATTACTCACAGCCTTTAGAATCTGATATTCCTGCTCAATCTCTTCAACAGTTTCATGGATGTTTTCCATTATTTTGGCAGCAGCTTTTTGGCCTGCAATAGTATCACACGTGGTCTAATGTTCTGTGTTGGTTGATGGTGATGGTGGTGATGATGGTGGCAGTGGTGGTGATGATGATGATGATGATGGTGGTGGTGATGATGGTGGTGGCGGCGGTGGTTGGTGGTGGTGATGGTGGCGGCGGCGGTGGTGGGGGTTGGTGGTGGTGGTGCTGGTGCTGGTGGCAGCGGCGGTGGTGGGTTGATGGTGGTGCTGGTGCTGGTGGCGGCGGTGGTGGGGGTTGGTGGTGGTGGTGATGGTGGTGGTGGTGGTAGTTGGCAGTGAAGATGATAGTGGTGATTATGATGGTGCTGATGATGATGATGATGGTGATGGCAGCAGTGGTGGTGGTGGTGGTGAAGATGGTGGTGAAGATAATGGTGGTAATTATGATGGTGGTGGTGGTGGTGGTGAAGAGGATGATGGTAATTATGATGATGATAATGCTGATGATGGTGGTGGTAATTATGATGATATGGTGGTGGTGATGGTAACTTTAGTGATTTGATGATGGTGATGATGATAGTTTTGATGACATGATGGCAGTGATAAGGTTGATCATTTTAACGATAGGATGGTTTTATGATGATGATGATGATGATGATGACGACGATGGTGATAAGATTGATGATAAAATTTGATAATTTTGAGGCTATGTAGATGATGATGATGATGATGGTGTTAGTTTGGGAGGCGATCCCTTACCTGTTTCTTTGTTTCTTACGGCATACACCTCTCCATAGGTGCCCTCTCCAACCAGTTCCTGTAGCTCCCATATTCCCGTAGGATCCTTAAGCTGCTCAAAATCAACTATCTTGCTGTACTTGGAATACATTTTTAACATATCTGCCCTTTGAACATCACGTTTAGGACTTCCCACTGGGGCGGGGCAACGCTTGGGGCTGAATCCCACTGAAAAATAGAAACAGATGTGGAAAAATAGGTTATGAAATTGTTGACGTGAAGTATCATAGATTGAGAAACAAATGTGAGAAACAGATGTAAAAAAGATGCAAGATAGATGTGGAAGAGGTTTTTAAATAAATGGGAATTGTGTAAAATAGATTGTGAAATATATGGACATACAATGTGGCAGGAAGCCACAGTAGAGGAAGACCAAGGAAGACCTGGGGTGAGGTGGTTAGAGCTGATTACAAATCACTGAAGTTCATAAGTGTTGATGAAGAAATTAAACGAGTGCAGGGATGCAGTGCTGAAAAAAATCCTGTTTAACCATTTAGCATTTAAACCAGCTGTATTTGACCAGAATTTTCTCACCTCTTTCAGTTCAAACAAGCTGCTCATACTGATGCTAAGGTATTGGTTTCAAAATAAATAATATCAAAATCTCATAATTATGTAAAGTAAATATAGAGTAATGTAAATATTATGCGAGATAATTATATGAGGTAAAGTCTTTACCATGAAAATACAATAGTATATATAGAGTAATGTAAATGTTATGTGAGATATTATGTAAGGTAAAGTCTTTACCATGAAAATACAATAGTATATATAGAGTAATGTAAATATTATGCGAGATAATTATGTGAGGTAAAGTCTTTACCATGAAAATACAATAGTATATATAGAGTAATGTAAATATTATGTGAGATAATTATATGAGGTAAAGTGTTTACCATGAAAATACAATAGTATATATAGAGTAATGTAAATATTATGTGCGATAATTATGTGAGGTAATGTCTTTACCATGAAAATACAATAGTATATATAGAGTAATGTAAATATTATGTGAGATATTATGTGAGATAAAGCCTTTACTGTGAAAATATAATAGTATGTATAGAGTAATGTAAATATTATGTGAGATATTATGTGAGGTAAAGCCTTTACTGTGAAAATATAATAGTATGTATAGAGTAATGTAAATATTATGTGAGATATTATGTGAGGTAAAGCCTTTACTGTGAAAATATAATAGTATGTATAGAGTAATGTAAATATTATGTGAGATATTATGTGAGGTAAAGCCTTTACTGTGAAAATACAACAGTATGTATAGAGTAATGTAAATATTATGTAAATGCTAGAGAGTTAATCAATTCAATTATAGGGTATGTCATTTCGATATGTGGTCATGAAAGGGTGAAACAAATGAAAAAAGATGCAGAACATCAAAATCAATGAGTGACGTACTAGACTTGAAAGAGAACTAGATTTGTCATGACAGCTTAACTCTTTAGCATTAGTATATATACTATTTTATTTTCATGGTAAAAGCTTTACCTCACATAATATTTACATTACTCTATATTTACTATTGTATTTTCATAGTAAAGACTTTACCTCACATAATATCTCGCAAAACATTTACATTACTCTATATATACTATTGCATTTTCATGGTAAAGACTTTACCTCACATAATATTTACATTACTCTATATATACTATTGTATTTTCATAGTAAAGGCTTTATCTCGCATAACATTTACATTATATAGACTATTGTATTTTCATGGTAAAGACTTTACCTCACATAATTATCTTACATAACATTTACATTGCTCTATATATACTATTGCATTTTCATGGTAAAGACTTTACCTCACACACTATTGAATCTATGAGATTTTGATGTTATTTATTTTGAGAAAAATACCTTAACGTCAGTATGAGTGGCCAGTTACAGCTGGTTTCAACAGAAAGAAGTGAGTGAAGGGTTAAGATTAAGTGTTAATGTCCTGTGCCACATGAAATTGCATTAATAAGACATACTTGAAATATATAGAACAGGCATGGGCAAATTGCCTATGAACTTTTCATCCAACCCTCGATTTGACGCAAACAGTAAGTATTGCCCTTTTATAGACACAAATGCACACTGATGCATAGACACAGATACACAGACATACATAAACACACACACACAAATACAGACTGAGAGAGATACAGAGACAAATTCATACACACACAGACACATACACAGATACAAAAACATACATAGACAGACACACACATATACACAGGCACACACACACACAGATATACAAAGACATATACACACAGATACACAAACAGACACACACACAAATACACATACACACACACACAGATGTACAGACACAAACACACATTAAGAGAAACACAAAAACACAAACACAATTCGGGTTAATTTTTTTTTTGTTTTTTCTTACAATTTGGGTTTTCCATAAATTATTTTCCAGTATCTATATTTATCATATAGACACCCCTCCACATTTATAGACACCCCACCTTCACATTTATAAACTCTACACACCTCCAGATACTTAAAAACATTAAAAAAATAAAAATAAAAAATAACCCACAAAATGTTCCCCAAAAGTTAATCGATAGAAGAAAAAAAAAATCAATAAGAACTGAAGATTAGAGGTGAAACCTCAGAAATGTGAAATTAAATATCATCTCAACCCAAAATTATTTCTATATTTGATATTTCCACACGCCTCACAAGTTACAGACTTTCTATGGAAGCCACACAGTGCTAAAATTTTGTTTCCTCCTCCTCCTCATCATCATCATGGTGGAAATGTGTGGCCTAGTGGTAAGGGTGTTGGACTTACAATCATAATGTCATGGGTTTAATTCCTGGACTGAGTTGTGTGTTGTGTTCTTGAGCAAAACACTTCATTTCACTCTGCTCCAGTATACTCAGCTGAAAATGAGTACCAGCAATAGCTGGGAGTTTAACCCTGCGATGGACTGGTGTCCTGTCCAGGGGGGGGGGGGGGGAGTCTTGTACTCTCAGTTGCTTCATGCCATGAAACAAGGATAAGCATGGGACTGATGTCCTATCCAGGAGGGAGTTTCATACTCACAGTCATAAAACCCGTAAAACAGGGACAAGCACCAGCCTGATAAAACTCTGGGGGGCTTGGGACAAAAAGAAGAAAAAATAAGTCATCATCATCGTTTTTATGACAGGTATCACCTGGCACTTCTGTACCCAGTTACCATCTTCCAGACACATCACATGGCTACAGTCCATTTTGGCATAGGTTAGATGGGTCAGCACATTTCAAGATATCGAAGAAACCTCATCTTGCTCATATATTCCATATTTTAGCATGGTTTCTATGGCCGAATGTCTTTCATAATGCCAACCATTTTTCAGAGTATACTAGGTGCATTTTATCAGGGCACCAGCGCTACTAATTCACAAAATGTTCTAGATGTATTTTATCACAGCACCAATACTATCATTTTACAGAATGCTCTGAACGTATTTTATTGTGGTACCAGTGCTACCACTTTGCAGGGTGTACTGGGTGCATTTTATTGAAGCACCAACACTACCACTTTGCAGGGTATACTGGGTGCATTTTATTGAGGCACGAATGTTACCACTTTGTGGAGTGTACTGGGTACATTTTATTGAGGCACCAGTACTATGATTTTACAGAGTGTACCCAGTGTATTTTATCATGGCATTAACGCTAAAAAGATTGTTTAGTACTCAGGAACACCGAAGAATTTTCTCTACCTTGTCTCCATTTGAATACCAACCTCTTAACTGAGAGTATTGGGTGCATTTTATCCTGACCCCATCACTAGAGACATTGCCAGGTCTTTGACAGGACCAAAGTATCCCCCTCTACCCTATGTTCTCATAGTTTATTTGTTTATCACTTTACAGAGGGTACTGAGTGCATTCCATTATAAATATATGTTCCTAAAGTTTATCGATATTTTATCGATATTTTCCTTTGTTGACAGAAATAAAGTAATTGAAAATATGATTTTTGATTTTCTTAATTTTAAATGTTTTTTTTTTCCTGGTTTATTTTTCTAGTTTTCTCTGTTCTGGGGCTTTGTGTTCTGAGTTCAAATCTGGCTGGGGTCAACTTTGTCTTTCATCATTCGGAGATTGATAAAATAAAGTACCAGTAACACGTTGGGGTTGATTTAATCAACTTTCCCCTCTCTCCCTTCCCCTAAAATTGTAGGCCTTGTGCCTAAATCAGAAACCACTATGATGATGATGATGATGATGATGGTGATCAAGAGGAGGAGGATAGTGATGGCGATGATGGTGATGATGATGGTAGCGATGACAGTGATGACAATTATAATGGTGTGGTGATGATGATGGTGGTAGTGATGATGATGGTGGTAGTGATGACGTTGATGATGACAGTGATGACAATTATGGTGGTGATGATGATGATGATGGCAGTGATGACAGTGATGATTATGATGATGATGATAATCATCATGATGGCAATGCTGGGGATAGTGACGATGATGATGGTGATGATGATGACAGTAGCGATGATGGTGATGACGATGATGATGATGACAGAAGCGATGATGGTGATGATGATTATGATGACGATGATGGTGATGGTGATGGCAGTAATAACGATTATGTTGATGATGATGATGATGATGGTGATGGTGATGATGGTGATGATGGTGATGATGATTATGACGGTGATGACGGTGATGATGGTGATGGTGATGATGATGCTGATGATGATGATGATGGTGATGACGATGATGATGATGATGATGATGATGATGGTGGTGATGACGATGATGATGATAGCAATGACAACAATGGCGATTATGATAGTGATGATGATGATCATGAAGACGACAATGATGCTTGCTGCTGCTGACGCCGACGACGACAACGACAACGACAACGACAACGACAACGACAACGACAACAACAACAACAACAATGACAATATTTCAATGTCTTCCTTCTAAAAACGATGCCACTCAGAAAATAGAAAAATGTGACAGTTATGGCTTCCAATGTTGTCTTCCCCTTAAAAAACACCAAACTCCAAACAAAGTGACATCTACACAAGAACTACAAGTCTTCAGACTGTCGTCATTCCAGTTCCATTCTACAGATAGTTATTTATTGGTTATAATTATTAGATTTGGCAGTACCGGTAGAGGGTTGGACCCCATGCTTTCCAGCATAGTTACGTCCCTTTACGTTCTGAGTTCAAATCCCACCGAAGTTAACTTTGCCTTTCATCCATACGGGGTCGATAAAATAAAGTACCAGTAATGTACTGGGTAATTGCTGGACTTGTGCCAAAAGTAGAAACAATTATTATTAGATTTAAATTTTATTTTTGGTTCAGGGCCTTTTGGGGGGTTTTGGAGGGGTTTTGGAAGGGTTTTGGGGGGGTTTGGGAGGGGTTTGGGAGGGGTTTGGGAAGAGTTTTGGAGGGGTTTTGGAAGGGTTTTGGAAGGGTTTTCGGGTTGTATTTTTTTTTTTCAAAATATTTCTATTCAAGTGCGAATTCAGAATATTGGATGTACCATGAAAGATTGTGTGTATGTGTGTGTGTCTATGTATATGTGTGTATGTGTTGTGTGTCTGTATGTAGGTCTGTGTGTGTGTCTATGTATATGTGCGTGTGTGTCTCTGTATTGGGTGTGTATGTATTGTGTCTGTATGTAGGTCTGTGTGTGTATGTATGTGTGCGTGAATGAGTGTGTGCCTATGTCGATGTGTCTGTGTACGTGTTGTGTCTGTGTGTGTGTGTGAATGAGTGTTTGTCTATGTGTGTATGTGTTGTGTGTATGTGTGTGTATATATGTGTTCTCTATGTGTCTGTCTGTGTATGTGTGTAAAATGTCTGTGCTGTGTCTATGTTGTGTGTGAGTGTGTGTGCATGTGTTGTATGAGTGTATTGAGTCTATATTGTGTGTGTTGTGTCTGTATATGTGCTTTGTGTGTGTGTATGTGTGTGTCTGTGTTGTGTCTATATATGTGCTGTGTGTGTATGTGTGTCTGTGTTGTGTCTATATATGTGCTGTGTGTGTGTATGTGTTGTGTCTATGTTTGTGCTATGTGTGTGTGTATGTGTGTGTCTATATATGTGCTGTGTGTGTATGAGTGTGTCTATATATGTGCTGCATGTGTGTGTTGTGTCTATATATGCGCTGTGTGTGTATATGTGTTGTCTATATATGTGCTGTGTGTGTATGTGTATGTCACTGTCCATTACTTCTCTGTATAAGCTGTATGTGTATAAATGTGTGTATTTTGTGTCAATATGTGCGTATGTATTGCACGACTATATCAATGTGTTTGTGTAGTATAATGCATGCGTATATCAATGTGTGTGTGTTGAATATTTATAATATATATCTAATATAGTGAAAGGGGTCATAGCACAACTAATTAGGGAGAGAATAAAACTAGATGAGACAGTTTGGCTTTATGCCAGGTAAGAAGAGTACCACTGGTGACCTTTTCCTTATGAGATAACTGAGCAGAAGTAATTGGCTAATACTTATCATACACACACACACACACACATATATATATATATATCATCATCATCATCGTTTAACGTCCATCTTCCACGCTAGCATGGGTCTGGATGGGAATTGTCCCACTTGAGGCAAGATTGGTTGTCTTGCTCGTGACTGTCTGGCAGGTTTTCTACGGCTGAATGCCCTTCCTAACACCAACCACATTTACAATGTGTACTGGGAGCCTTTTTACCGTGTTGCCTACACGGCCACATTAGAGCGTGGACTGTGTGTTTTTTGTTGTGACACCTACACGACCTCATTTATTTAGGACTGGATGTTGTGGTACCATCATAGCTTTACATTGAAAGGGCTGGTGTAGATGGCGTGGGGATAGGGGTAGTGGGACAGGAGTGTATTTTGGTTAAGAGGTGCCTACTGTCTGTAGGTTTTGCTTTGTACTTAGGCAAGGCGGGTCTTCTGTATATATATATATATATAATAATTGTTTCTACGTTTGGCACCAGGCCAGCAATTATCCCAGTGGTACTTTGTTTTATCGACCCCATAAGGATGAAACGCAAAGTTAACCTCGGCGGAATTTGAACTCAGAATGGCAAGGGCCGTAACTCTATGCGTCAAAGCATGGCGTCTGATACTCTACCGACATATAATAATACAAGGACGAATGGTTACTCCTTCATTACATTTATTGGTTGGTGACACGTGTTTCGCTACTGATCAGTTCAAGGTTCGATCTGTATCTATCTATCTCGATCCCTGGATATATATACATATATAAAATATATATATATATATATATATTTGCACACAGAGCAAATTCAATATAGAAAAGGCTTCTACAGGACAAGAACTGTTTCATTCGAATGAAACAGTTCATGTCCTGTAGAAGCCATTTCTAATATTAAATTTGTTGTATATACTCTACTAAAGTATTGAGTACCTTACTTACTGTGGTTACATACATACATATATATATATACATACATTTATATATATATATATACATACACACACACATGCACATACACACATATATATCAGGTAGCAAGCAACTGTGTTTCCACTCTGTACTTAACTTTGAGTGTTCTTTTTCCTGTACCTTTTTCTACGGAAACTCTTGACATTACACACACACACATATATATATATATATATATATATATATATAACAACTCTGATCATTTCTGTCCGTGAGATCAACTTTGATCATCTCTGATCATAAGGCTCAAGAAGCTCTTTGTCCTGGGATCAACTCTGATTATCTCTGCTCACAAGGCTCACTATTCTGGGATCATCTCTAATCATTTCTGCTCATGAGGCTCACTATCTTGGAATCAGCTCTGGTCATCTTTGCTCAGAAAACTCTCTATCCTGAGATCAGCTACGGTCATTTCTACTTGTTAGGCTCACTAAACTGGTATCAACTCTGATCATCTCTGCTCATGAGACTTTCTATTCCAGGATCAGCTTTCATCATTCCTATCCTTAGTGGTCACTATCATGAGATCAGCCCTCATCAACTCTGTCCATATCTTGAGATCAGCTCCGATCATCTCTGTCCATATCTTGGGATCAGATCTGAACCTCTCTGTCCATATTTTGGGGTGTTCACTGATCTTCTCTTTTCATATCTTGAATTTTTTCTCTATTGCAGACTATTTCGAACTGCATATTTCAACACACTTTCAACTAGCTGTCAACAAACAATCTTTCTTTATACACACCAGATGATTGTCTTATGTCTCCCGTAACTTCAGCAAAATTGATAGTTTGTGATCGGTGATCGATTACATAGATTGAAATAGCACTATAGGGAATTTTATTGTTTCCATCTGGAGTACATATTTTTCTATGAAATATGTACTTTGTATATACAATATATTGTGTAGTCTCTTGGATATATGGTCCTCTCTCTCTCTCTCTCTCTCTCTCTCTCTCTCTCTCTCTCTCTCTCTCTATATATATATATATATATATATATATATATATATATATATATATATATACCTTAATTGTGAATTATTATACCTCTGGAAGTCTATTGAGGATTATTATCGAGAAGAACAAAGTTCAAACATATTTGATATATATATATATAAGTTTATCCCGGATTCAATCGGGGGTAACCACAGTAAGTAAGGTACTCAATACAAAGCAGAGTATAAATATTTAATATAGACATCATCAGGCTTCCTGATGATTTCTCCCGAATGAAACAGTTCTAGTCCTGTAGAAGCCTTTTCTATATTTTGTTATATATGTATATAAATATGTATATAAATATGTATATATATATATAAATATAAATATGTATATATATACACACACGCACACACACATATCTATATTTGTATATATATATATATATAATTACAGCATTTTATAGTGAGGAACATGCAGTATATGATATACGGTACGGTTGCCATAGCAACGAAGAACACCCTGTGACGAAGTGATTAACAATTATCAGGTGTCAGCTTAACAAGGTAGAGAGAACAGAGACAAATGTGGTTAAGAGTGTGGGGTAGAGCCGAGTTGGTAGAGCAACCAGGTAGAGAGAGCGCAAGTAGTAAGGGAGAGTCGGTGGAGATTTTAGTGAAGTGGTGGTGGAAGGGGAGGGGAGAGGAAGAGAGAGTAGAAGATAGTGAGACAGACAGAGGGATGAGGGGGGAAAAGATTAACATAGAGGATAATAAAAGAGAGAGAGAGAGAGAGAGAGAGAGAGAGAGAGGCGGGGAGACAGGGCATGAATTGAGGGCAGGAGCAAGTTAAAAACAAAGAGTTTGATGAGAGAGAGAAAGAGAGTGTGAGAAAAAGAGAGAGAGAGAAAGAGAGAAAGAGAGAGAGGGGCGAGAGAGAGAGAGAGAGAGAAAAAGAGAGAGAGAGAAAGAAAGAGAGAGAGAGAGAAAGAGAGAGAGAGAAAAAAGACAGAGAAAAAGTGAGAGAGAGAGCAGAGTTGAGGAAGGGGCAGGTAAAAAGGAAAACAGAAATAGCAAGTGAGGGATAAGAGAGTTTATGGGGTGGGATATGAGGAGCAGGAGGAGGAAGGAAGGAAGTTACGAAGAGATAGATAAAGAGAAAGAATAGGAAGGAGGAAAACTCTCTCTCGAGAGAGAGATGGTAGGAAGAATGAATATGTGAGAGAGAGAAGCAATTGGGAGGGAGAAAGCAGAGGATGGAGAGGATTTTGGGGAAAATAAAGAAAAACAAAATAAAGATAAAAAAAAACCGGAGAGGTTATAATCAAACGATGATGATAACGATGATGATGATAATTGTGTTTCTAATATAGGCACAAGGCCAGCAATCTGGGTGGGAGGGGAAGTCGATTAAATCGACACTAGTGTATTACTGGTACTTTTTATTTTATCGCCCCCGTACGGATGAAAAGCAAAGCTAACCTCAGCAGGATTTGAACTCAGAATGTAAAGGGCCGTAACTCTATGCTGCGAAGCATGGTGTCCGACGCTCTACCGATACTGCCAATCCACTGCCCTTATAATAATAATAATAATAATAATAATAATTGTTTCTACTTTAGGCACAAGGCCAGCAATTACCCAGTGCATTACTGGTACTTTATTTTATCGACCCCGTAAGGAAGAAAGGCAAAGTCAACCTCAGTGGGATTTGAACTCAGATCGTAAAGGGACGTAACTATGCTGGAAAGCATGGCGTCCGACCCTCTACTGATACTGCCAATCCACTGCCCTTATAATAATAATAATAATAATAATAATAATAATAATAATAAATAAATTGTTTATAAGGTAAGCAGAAGGGCACAATATTTGGGAGCAGGGAAACAGTAAATTATTAAATTGGACCCCAGTATATGACTGGTTGAAGAAGAAGAAGAAGAAGAAGAAGAAGAAGAAGAAGAAGAAGAAGAAGAAGAAGAACGAAAATAGAAAAAATAATAATAAATAAATAAATAAATATATATACATATATATGTAAGGCTCACACACACCTGGTCGTTTGCCCCTCTGGACAGCGATTCGATCCAAAGTTTCCTTCATTGTTGCAGCCTCACCAAAGACCTTATAGGGGTTGGGTGGGGTGCAAGGTAGAGGTCCCTAGCCGTAGGTACCCCTTTTTTTCTTCTTTGATTGGTTTTTTCCTTACTTTCTCAGAGTAAACCCAATGTTGATTATGAGGAAATTGTCAAATCTTGTTTGTTATTATTGTTGTTGTTACTGTTGTTGTTATTGTTGTTGTTGTTACAGTTGTTGTTACTGTTGTTGTTATTGCTGTTATTGTTATTGTTGTTGTTGTTACAGTTGTTGTTACTGTTGTTGTTATTGCTGTTATTGTTATTGTTGTTACAGTTGTTATTGTTGTTGTTGTTACAGTTGTTGTTACTGTTGTTGTTATTGCTGTTATTGTTATTGTTGTTACAGTTGTTATTGTTGTTGTTGTTACAGTTGTTGTTATTGTTATTACTGTTATTGTTATTGCTGTTGTTATTGTTGTTGTTATTGTTATTGTTATTGCTGTTGTTGTTGTTCCAGTTGTTATTGTGGAGGGTGTGTTGGTGGTAGTGGAGGTGGTGGGTGCTTATAATGGTTATTGTGATGATAATGTTGTTGTTGGTGGTGGTGGTGGTAGTAGTGTGGTAATGATTGTAGTGGTGATGTTATTGTGGTGATGGTGATGATAATGGTGGTGGTGGTGGTGGTAATAATAGTAGTGAAGATGCTGTTGGTGGTAATAGTAGTGGTGATGTTGTTGGTGGTGCTGTTGGTGGTGGTGATAGTAGTGGTGATGTTGGTGGTGGTGGTGTTGGTGGTGGTGATAGTAGTGGTGATGTTGTTGGTGGTGGTGATAGTAGTGGTGATGTTGTTGGTGGTGGTGATAGTAGTGGTGATGTTGTTGGTGGTGGTGATAGTAGTGGTGATGTTGTTGGTGGTGGTGATAGTAGTGGTGATGTTGTTGGTGGTGGTGATAGTAGTGGTGATGTTGTTGGTGGTGGTGATAGTAGTGGTGATGTTGGTGGTGGTGATGGTGATGTTGGTGGTGGTGATAGTAGTGGTGATGTTGGTGGTGATGGTGATGTTAGTGGTGGTGATAGTAGTGGTGATGTTGGTGGTGGTGGTGATGGTGGTGAGAGTAGTGGTGATGTTGGTGGTGGTGGTGGTGATAGTAGTGGTGATGGTGGTGGTGGTGATAGTAGTGGTGATGTTGGTGGTGGTGATGTTGGTGGTGGTGATGGTGATGTTGGTGGTGGTGATAGTAGTGGTGATGTTGGTGGTGGTGGTGGTGATAGTAGTGGTGGTGGTGGCGATAGTAGTGGTGATGTTGGTGGTGGTGGTGATAGTAGTGGTGGTGGTGGCGATAGTAGTAGTGTTATATTGCTCTTAACAACAACTGGTTTGAAAGACAGCAAAGAAAGAAAGAAAGAAAAAATAGAAAGAAAGGAAGAAGTAGAAAAAAACACCACCCAAATTCAGGGTGGGCAAATTGTTTAAGGAATTTTGTTGGAGAGCATGCTGAACGATGGATTGAAGTTCACCAAGGAAGACATGTCCAAGTTATAGAAATAAATAATGATTTGGGTGTCAAAATCATAAAGATGAGAAAAAATAAACAGAAAAAAAAAAAACCGAATATGATAAAACAAAAACAAACAAAAAAAATCAAAAACTATATTTGTATATGTTGCTTACTTCACTGACACCCCACCCTCACCCTACATGACATGACCACCACCCCTAACCCAACCCAATCCACTCTCAACCACAATATCATCGGATAACTGAGAGATAATCTCCCACTGATTGTAGTGTATGTGTGAGTGTATGTGTGTGTAGATTGATAGGTAGGTAGATAGATAGGTACATAGATACATACAAAGAAGAACAGGTAGACACACACATATATACATATATAAACTTATTTCTCTGTCTCTCTCTCCTATCTATGTGTATATATGTTTCTTTGTGTGTGGATATATATATATACACACACACAAAAAAACATATATGTATACACACAGAAACACACACACATATATATATTGCAATTGCAAGGCCTTGCAATTGAAAGGTTGTGAGTTCAATTCTCAGACCGGGTGATGTGTTGTTTCCTTGAGCAAGACACTTTATTTCACATTGCTCCAGTTCACTCAGCTGTAGAAATGAGATGATAGGGACTGGGGTCCCTATCATTCCACTGCAAAGTGGTTGTGGAGGTGCCACGGCAAAAAAGCACCCAGCACTCACTGTAAATGAGTTGGTGTTAGGAAGGGCATCCAGCTGTAGAGATCAAGCCAGAATCAGTTCCCGTCCCACTCTTGCAAGCAGGGAAAAGCAGACGTAAAATGATGAAGATGATAAGAATGATGAAGTTTCGTTTACATGTATTTAGATTTTTATTGTGTATCAACACACGTTTCACAGAGGATTGGCTCAGCATTTTGTTAAAACTTTTTATGTTTTGAATTGATATCTAGTCAAGTTCAACTTTGCCTTTCATCCATTTTAGATCAATAAAATGAAGTACCAGTTAGGTACTGGGGTTGATATAATCAACTTTCCCTTTCTCCACCAAATTAGAAACCATTATTAACGAAGGCAGTATCGGTAGAGGGTCGGACGCCATGCTTTGCAGCAAAGACTTACGGCCCTTTATGGTCTGAGTTCAAATCACGCTGAGGTTAACTTTGCCTTTCATCCTTACGGGGTCGATAAAATAAAGTACCAGTCACGCACTGGGGGTCGATTTAATCGACTTTCCCCTCCCACCAAATTTGCTGGCCTTGTGCCTATATAAGAAACCATTATTATTATTAGACGGTGGATTGGCAGTATCAGTAGAGGGTCGGACGCCATGCTTTCCAGCATAGTTACGTCCCTTTACGATCTGAGTTCAAATCCCGCCGAGGTTGACTTTGCCTTTCATCCTTACGGGGTCGATAAAATAAAGTACCAGTAATGCACTGGGTAATTGCTGGCCTTGTGCCTAAAGTAGAAACAATTATTATTATTAGATGTGGTTAAGGCGGTGGATTGGCAGTATCGGTAGAGAGTTGGACACCACGCTTTGCGGCATAGAGTTACGGTCCTTTACGGTCCAAGTTCAAACCCCGCCTAGGTTAACTTTGCCTTTTATCCTTACAGGGTCGATAAAATAAAGCACCAGTAACATACTGGGGTCGATTTAATCGACTTTCCCCTCCCCACAAATTATTGGCCTTGTGTCTATACTAGAAATCATAAAGTACCAGTAATGCACTTCGATAAAATAAAGTACCAGTAATGCACTGGGTAATTGCTGGCCTTGTGCCAAAAGTAGAAACAATTATTACATGTGGTTGATGTTAGGAAGGGCATCCAGCTGTAAAATACCCAGCCAAATTTACAGTCCTCGCCGGAGCAAGGTGTGACATGGTGATGTTGTTGTTGTCTGCCGGCGTGGATGACCCGTCTAACCCATGGAAGCATAGAAGAATTGATGCTAAACGGAAATGATGATGATTCGACAGTCGATCGACTTTCGTTAACTCGGACCGAGGAAACAATGTTTCCAATGGTCTTTCTAATTGCTAATATTCTCTATTGGTTGCAACTCCAAGTAAAAGGGGCAACATGAAATAACACATCGCCTGGTCTGGGAATCAAACTCACCACTTCGCGACTGCGAATCCAATTCTCTAACCACTCAGCCACGCGGCTTCACAAATAATGATTATTAATGGTTAATTTTTCGAAAAATTACAAATTATCCAATAAGTTTGATGATAATGACTAACAGTTTATGGCTAAAAGAAATAATTAGATTAAATGGAATATATTTGTTTGGTGCCAGTCTCAACTTTCAACCAAACTCCACTAATGAACTTCATTATTGGCTTAACGATAAATTAAAAAAGGAAAAAAAAGAAAAAAAAAACCTCTTCTTCCAGAAGGCATTTGATCTTTTCTAATTTCTGAAATTTATTCTCGTTAACTACACTGATTTCTCGAATTTTACAAGCCGTTCTTCATTAACAGCACTAATTTCTTAAGTTTACAAATTCCTCATTTACATAAGGAATCCCACTGTTCCCTTCTTCAGCCAGTAACTTAACACTTTTAATCCTTTAACATTTAAACTGGCCAAAACTCTCTCACCTCTTTCTCTTCAAACCAGCTGTAACTGGCTGCTCATATTTACGTTAAGGTATTGTTCTCAAAATAAATAACATCAAAATCTCATAGCTTTGATATTATGTGAGATAATTATGTAAAAATAAGCCTTTACTGTGAAAATATAATAGTAATTATAGAGTAATGTAAATTCTAAAGGGTTATGTTTACAAATTCCTCATTTACATAGGGAATCTCACCGTTCCCTTGTTCAGCCAGTAACCTAAAACTTATAATATCAAACCTCCTGAAACTGACTGATACAAAACTTTATATCATCATCATCGTTTTTATATCAACTTTTCTTTGCTGGCATGGGTTGCACAGGACTTTTTGAGACACTAACCCTTTTAGTTGTTCCTTACAACAGACAAGGATAGGGATACAATGTACTTATTCTAAACCAGATACACGTGGTCTGTTTATGTTTATCAAGAAACTTTACCTCATAATTTTATGTAAAAAATCTTTGTTAGATAATGTTCTAAACACCAACTTAATGAGAAAGTCAGTTATTTTAGTAAACCCTTTAAAAATCTTGATTAGCAGTTTTCATAAAAAGAAAACTTTTTGAAACTAATCAAAGCTGTTTATTTCAAAGTACTTATATTTATCTGAAAACTTTTCCTCATAATTTTATGTAAGACCCTTTGTTAAGTTATGTTCCAAACACTTAATGGTGAGAAAAATAGTTATATATAACTAAATTTGCCAAAATTCTTGATCTT
Organism: Eledone cirrhosa; assembly: GCA_964016885.1. Classification (NCBI taxonomy): domain Eukaryota; kingdom Metazoa; phylum Mollusca; class Cephalopoda; order Octopoda; family Eledonidae; genus Eledone; species Eledone cirrhosa. The sequence goes on from OZ024757.1 coordinate 14,530,678, forward strand.
TTGTTTTTCTTTGCCCACTTATTCCTGAGAGGGTCGTGGGGGCAGGGTCCTAAAATACTCCCTCTAGTGGGTATTCTCAGAAACAACCATCTCCAACTGATCCGGCTATATCCCCAAGCAAGACCAGCCAAGCTCATGGATGTTATTCAACTTGCTTGGAGTTTACCCCTGGGTCGCCTGCCAGTTGGATTTGCTCGTAAAATCTGTCCAGCGATTCTTTCCTGAGACATTCTAATCACATGCTCATAGTATCAGAGCTGTGATCTCTCAATTTGAAGTAGCTCTACCTAGAGTGACTCTCTTATCTCCAAGCTACAAATCTGTCCAGTGATTCTTTCCTGAGACATTCTAACCACATGCTCATAGTATCAGAGCTGTGATCTCTCAATTTGAAGTAGCTCTACCTAGAGTGACTCTCTTATCTCCAAGCTACAAATCTGTCCAGTGATTCTTTCCTGAGACATTCTAACCACATGGCCATAGTATCAGAGCTGTGTTCTCTTAATTCTTGATTATTTTCGAAATTATTTGAAAATTATAAGCAATGTCTTTCACTAGAAATATGGTAACATAAAGGTTAACAGAATGTTAAGAAATAGTACCAAACATAAAGAATGACCGATATTGGTTATAGACAAAAACCAAGATGGCGTCTTGCAAAGTTAACTCCCTCCCTTGATAGACAATGTCAAATATTTCTTTATTGTTGTCTTCATAGAACATAACACAAATACATCAATACCAATACACACATACGCAAATACCAATACACACACATAAATACCAATACACACATACACACACATAAATACAAATACACACATACACACACATACAAAAATACCAATACACACATACACATAAATACCAATACACACATACACACACATACAAAAATACCAATAAACACATTCATAAATACCAATACACACACACACACACATAAATAGCAATACAAACACACGCACATCGATACCAATACACATGTATACATACTCAACATACATAAACACCAATACACACACACACACACAGACAAATACTAATACACACATGTATACCAACACACACACATACATAAATATCAATACGTATATGCATACAAATACAAACACACATATACCCATATACATATGTATGCAAACTCATATTTACACACACACACATACACAAATATACAAACCCAGGCACACAAACACACACAGCACCAATACACATACAAGCACATGTACACACACACACACACACATAAACTAACATATATACACATACATACATAAACAGAGAAATACACATATGTATACAAACACCTACACATCCATACACACATATTCAAACTCACACACACAAACACTTGTATACCTACACACCCATACACACATATTCAAACTCACACACACACAAACACTTGTATACCTACACACATACAAACACACAGAAATACATACACACTCACACAACTACCCCCCCCCCCCCATATATATATACTGAATATAGAAATGGCTTCTAGAGGACTAGAACTGTTTCATTCAAAGGAAATCATTAAGAAAGCCCTTCAAATGAAACAGTTCTAGTCCTGTAGAAGCCATTTCTATATTAAATATTTATACTCTGCTATGCATTGAGTACCTTACTTACAGTGGTTACACACACACACACATATATATATATATTGCATGCTCCGCTGGATGTGTAATAGTAATATACGTGAACGGCAAAGCATAAACGAACTAAGGGAGAAATTAGGAATAAGAGGGATCAGATGTTGTTTACTCGAGAGAAGACTACGTTGGTACGGTCACGTGATGCGCATGAAAGATGACAGCTGTATAAAAAAGTGCAGGGCGATAAAAATAGACGGTAGCCACTTGTTAAATTCTGACCTCACACACTTACACCTCTCCAAGACAATGTCACTGGACCGAGATCTTTGGCGCTACACAGTTATACAGAAGACCCGCCTTGCCTAAGTACAAAGCGAAACCTAGTCAGTAGGCATCTCTAACAAAATACACCCCGCCCCATCCACACCACCCCCTTAAATGTGAAGTTATGTTGGTACCACAACATCCAGTCCGAAACAAATGAGGTCGTTTAGGTGTCACGACAAAAAAAAAACACACAGTCCACGCTGTAATGTGGCCGTGTAGGTAACACGGTAAAAACCTCCCAGTCCACACTGTAAACATGGTTGGTGTTAGGAAGGGCATCCAGCCGTACAAAACCCGCCAGACAGTCCTATACGAGCAGGACAACCAATCTCGCCTCAAGTGGGAAAACTCCCGTCCAAACCCATGCAAGCGTGGAAGATGGACGTTAAACGATGATGATGATGATATATATATATATATATATATATATATATATATATAAGAAGGTAGTACAGCATATATATATATGTAGGTGCCATCGTAAAAAAGCACCCAGCACTCACTGTAAATGGGGTTGGTGTTAGGAAGGGCATCCAGCTGTAGAAATCAATCCAAAATCAGTTCCCATATGAGCAAGACAAGGTCAGCCGACCAGACACTGCCCACAACAGGACAACGTGTCTAACCCATGCTAGTGTGGAAGAACAGACGTAAAACGGTGATGATATATATATATATATATATATATATATATATATATATATCATCACTGTTTAACATCCATTTTCCATGCTAGCATGGGTTAGACGGGTCATCCACGTCATGTGACATGTCTGGCCAGATTGGCTTCACCATAACTTGCTCAGACAGAACTGTAAATTTGGCCGGGATTTTTACAGCTGGCTGCCCTTCCTAACACCAACCCCATTTACATATGTGTGTATATATACATAATATATATATATATATATATATATATATATATATAAATATATATATACACCACCGTTTCTCTGTAAAGTTATGTTGGTACCACAACATCCAGTCCATGATGAGGTCATGTAGGTGTAAAGTAGTTGTGTAGGAGACACAGTAAAACACTCCCAGTCCACACTGTAAATGTGGTTGGTGTTAGGAAGGGCATCCAGCCATAGAAAACCTGCCAGATAGTCCTATATGAGCGAGACACGGTCACCCGACCAATCTTGCCTCAAGTGGGACAATTTCCGTCTAACCCATGCTAGCATAGAAGATAGACGTTAAACGATGATGATGATGATGATGATGACATTTGGAAACATTTTTTCATGCTTAAAGTTGCTGAAGCATGGAACAAACTGCCTGCGTCAGTTGTTAGCTGCCGAGACACTGCATCCTTTAAAACCCTCATGCTTCCCGGAATTCGCCAAAACTACACCTGACGTCCCCCTTCCATACACATGCACACACACACATGTGTATATCATGACTCATGCACTGTTAATTTTTCTGACGTTTGTACATTACCCTATGTACTATACATACACTTTTGATGAGTTGTAGTGCACCTGAGCACTGTACACAATATTTTCATTATTATTATTATAATATATATACATACACACACATATAAATACACATGCATATGCATATACATACATATGTACATATATGTGTGTGTGTGCAAGAACAACAACAATATAAACGCATACATATATGTGTGTGTACAACAACAACAACAACAACAACCACTACTGCTACTACCACTGACTAATCAAATCAATCAAAGTCGAGAAATCATGAACACCCAAGTTCAAAAGATAGGAGAGAGAGAGAAGGACAGAGAGAGATGTAGAGAGAGATAGAGAGATATGTAAAGAGAGCGAGACAGAGAGATGTAGAGAGAGAGAGAAAGAGAGAGAGATGTAGAGAGAGATATGTAAAGAGAGCGAGACAGAGAGATGTAGAGAGAGATGTAGAGAGAGATATGTAAAGAGAGGTGTAGAGAGAGAGACGGGGGTGAGTATATCTGTAGTTGAGTCTATATTTTTGAGGTGTAAAGCCGTTCAAATCTACAACCCAGCCCTTCAGAGAGCCGATGTCTTACTTTAATTCGATGCTCTTACATAAAAAATAAAAAAAATAGATAAAACAATTGCATAAAAAAATTAATACAAAAAAAAAAAGAACATAAGAAACCTAAAAAAAAAATAAATAATAATAATAATAATAATAATAATAATAATAGAAAAAAAAAAGTGAAGCAATCCTGGTGTTTTAGTTCAGGTGTGATGTTAATCCTGAGAACAGCAGCTTAATAACTTATCTCTAGCTTCATCTGTTTCAAGGTCACACCATCATGATGATGGGCTTCGAACTGGTACAGCATCAGAACTATCAGCATTGTCATCATCATCATCAGTATCAGTATCAGCATTGTCATCATCATCATCATCATGACCATTATTATCAACATAATTTGGCATCATTGCGACCACCAGCACCAATGACCGCTACCACTATCATCATCCTCGCCGCCACCACTGCGGCCATCGTTACCACCACCACTACCACCACCATCTCATCACCACTACCACTATCCTCACCGCCACCGGCACCATCACCATCACCATCATTAGCATCACAGCCATCATCATCATCACCACCACCACCACCACCACCACCACCATCATCAGAATCACTGTCGTCACCATCACTATGACCATCATCATCATCACAGTCACCAGCCTCACTACCAGTGCTATCATGGCCATTATTATCGCCATCCACTCCACCACCATCATTACCACTATCCTCACCACCATTATGGTCACTACCACCAGCATCATCATCATCATCATCATCACCATCACCAGTCCCACTACCAGTGCTATCATGACTGCTATTATCACCATCCACTCCACCACCAACCATCACCACAACCCCTATTCTCACCACCACCACCACCACCACTAAAGCCATCATTACCACTACATCATCTCTAACACTATCACCACTACCACCAACAGCCCTACGACCACCACCATCATCATCATCCCCATCACCATCACCACTACCAGTGCTATCATCATCATCATCATCGTAATTAACACCATCCACCTCACCACCAATCATCACCACCACTTCAGCCATCATCACCACCACCATCATCTCTACCTCTATCACCACCACTTCAGCCATCATCACCACCACCATCATCTCTACCTCTATCACCACCACTGCGGCCATCATTACCACCACCATCATCTCTACCTTTATCCCCACCACTTCAGCCATCATCACCACCACCATCATCTCTACCTCTATCCCCACCACTTCAGCCATCATCACCACCACCATCATCTCTACCTCTATCCCCACCACTTCAGCCATCATCACCACCACCATCATCTCTACCTTTATCCCCACCACTTCAGCCATCATCACCACCACCATCATCTCTACCTCTATCCCCACCACTTCAGCCATCATCACCACCACCATCATCTCTACCTCTATCCCCACCACTTCAGCCATCATCACCACCACCATCATCTCTACCTCTATCACCACCACTTCAGCCATCATCACCACCACCATCATCTCTACCTCTATCCCCACCACTTCAGCCATCATCACCACCACCATCATCTCTACCTCCATCCCCACCACTTCAGCCATCATCACCACCACCATCATCTCTACCTCTATCACCACCACTTCAGCCATCATCACCACTACCATCATCTCTACCTCTATCACCACCACCACCATCATCTCTACCTCTATCCCCACCACCACCACCATCATCTCTACCTCTATCAGCCATCATCACCACCACCATCATCTCTACCTCTATCCCCACCACTTCAGCCATCACCACCACCACCATCATCTCTACCTCTATCACCACCACCACCATCATCTCTACCTCTATCCCCACCACCACCACCATCATCTCTACCTCTATCACCACCACTTCAGCCATCATCACCACCACCATCATCATCTATACCTCTCTCATCACCACCATCAATAATTACAAAGAAGGTTGGCATCAAAGCTTTTTTTCTTTTCTATATATATACACTAACAATTGCAGTCTACTATTTGTTATAACCCCTTAACTCTTAACACCCTTTAACAATTTGGCAGAAAATACCTTTAAATGGGTTTATTATTGAAATATTTATAGCATTTTTACTAGTGGATACATTGTTGTGAAAATTTACAGTACTATCTCTTAACATCTTACAATGATTTAGCAGAAAATATCTAAAAATAGGTTTGTAAATTCAAATATTTATAGTATCTTTACTAGTGGATACATTGTTGTGAAACTTTGCAGTACTATCTCTTAACATCCTGTAATGATTTAACAGAAAATATCTAAAAATGGGTTTGTTAATTGAAATATTTATAGTATCTTTACTTAACATCCTGTAATAATTTAGAAAATATCTTAAAAGAGGTTTGTTAATTCAAAAGTTTATAGTATCTTTACTGGTGGACAGATTATTGTAAAAATTTGTAGCTTTATCTTTTAACATCTTACAATGAGTTAGCAGGAATAATCTAAAAATGGGTTTGTTAATTCAAATGTTTATAGTATCTTTACTAATGGACAGATTATTGTGAAAATTTGCAGTATTATCTCTTACCATCTTACAATGATTTAGCAGATGCCTGCATGGGTTAGATGGGTGGCATAAGTATATAAATAGGAAGTCTATGCACCAAAGGTACACATACACACTAATAGAGTATGAGCAAACACAATAGATGTATACTTGTGTGCATATATCTGAATTTGTGCATCTATATACATACACACAGGTGTGTGTATGTATATAGATGTGTGGGTGTGTATAACCAAAGCAGTAATATATAATCCTAATCTTATTGACCTCGACTTATAAATAATGCCTTTCACTGTTCTCTCTTTCGACTTAGACTGTGTACTATAACCTGTTATATCATGTATTACACCACACCATGCTGTGTTATATCATGTATTACACCGCACCATGCTGTGTTATATCATGTATTATACCATACCATACCATGCTGTGTTATATCACGTATTATACCATACCATGCTGTGTTATATCGTGTATTATACCTCACCATGCTGTGTTGTATCATGTATTATACCATATCATGCTGTGTTATAGCATGTATTATACCATACCATACCATGCTCTGTTATATCATGTATTATACCATACCATACCATGCTGTGTTATATCATGTATTATACCATATCATGCTGTGTTATATCATGTATTATACCATACCATACCATACTGTGTTATATAATGTATTATACCATACTATATCATGCTGTGTTATATCATGTTATACCATACCATATCATTCTCTGTTAGATCATGCATTATACCATACCATAACATACCATGCTGTGTTATATCATGTATTATACCTCACCATGCTGTGTTGTATCATGTATTATACCATACCATACCATGCTGTGTTATATCATGTATTATACCATATCATGCTGTGTTATATCATGTATTATACCATACCATACCATACTGTGTTATATCATGTATTATACCATACTATATCATGCTGTGTTATATCATGTTATACCATACCATATCATGCTGTGTTATATCATGCATTATACCATACCATACCATGCTGTGTTATATCATGTATTATACCACACCATGCTGTGTTGTATCATGTATTATACCATACCATACCATGCTGTGTTATATCATGTATTATACCATATCATGCTGTGTTATATCATGTATTATACCATACCATACTGTGTTATATCATGTATTATACCATACTATATCATGCTGTGTTATATCATGTTATACCATACCATATCATGCTCTGTTATATCATGCATTATACCATACCATACCATACCATGCTGTGTTATATCATGTATTATACCATACCATACCATGCTGTGTTATATCTTGTATTATACCACACCATGCTGTGTTATATCATGCATTAAACCATACCATATCATGCTGTGTTATATCATGTATTATACCACACCATGCTGTGTTATATCATGCACTAGCATTAAAGCCCGGCGTTGCTCGGGGTCATTAAGTTACCAAAGTTAGGTTGCACCACCCATTTTATGACAGCACTTTTTTGTCTGCCAGGCACTGGGTGAATGAATTGCAGACCTGGAAGCAGGAGCTGCGCCAGCAGAGACAATTGTAGTTTCGCCTATGGATATTATCTCTGTGCAAAAAAGTGTTGAAATTTATTGTTTCACAGTGCATAGACGATGCCAGCCAAACAACAGAGCTGCGATGGAGTTGTTCTGCATGGTTGTCTGTGTGTTTTCTAAATTTAAGACAGTAGGGAGGGTTGTGATATGAGGGAGAGTTAGCTGTTGTTTCTAGCAGGTTTAGTGACCGCATAGAGGATATGTGTTTTCTAAATTTAAGACAGTAGGGAGTGGTGTGATATGGGGGAGAGTTAGCTGCTGTTTCTAGCAGGTTTAGTAACCTCATAGAGGATATGTGTTTTCTAAATTTAAGACAGTAGGGAGTGGTGTGATATGGGGGAGAGTTAGCTGCTGTTTCTAGCAGGTTTAGTGACCTCATAGAAGATATGTTTTCTAAATTTAAGACATTAGGGAGGGGTGTGGTATGGAGGAGAGTTAGCTGCTTTTTCTAGCAGGTTTAGTGACCTCATAGAGGATATTATTGTTTATCATTATCTATAAAAGGCAGATTGTTGTTGTTGAAGTGAGTGTGTATTTGTATGCGTTTGGAAAAGAGGTTTTAAAAAAGATTTATCGCTTGTTGTTGAATAAATGTATCTGTATAAAAGAGAAAGTAGCAAAATGTGTGGGTTGTAGTTAGAGGGAAGCAGATGATATGAGAGAGTAAAACGGACAGTATCACCATCAAGCTTGGAAAGAGAAAGTAGCAGAAAGTATGAAGTTGTATAGATTTTGAATGGTAGTAGAAAGAGTTTAGCAGTTTAAATGACAGAAAAATCGTAAAATATTGAGTTTTATCTATTTTTTGCGTAATTGTGGGTGAAATTGAAAAAATGAGATGTGCCAAGACGCAATCGAAACTATTTCGAAAACTGAATTGTAAATTTCAATTGAAGAAATTCTATATCGTAGATTTCTATAAGAAAGGAGCATGACCACACACTAAGCTTTATAGATTATGATTATACCATACCATATCACGCTGTGTTATATCATGTATTATACCGTACCATACCATGCTCTGTTATATCATGTTATATCATACCATATCATGCTGTGTTATATTGTGTATTATACCGTACCATACCATGCTCTGTTATATCATGTTATACCATACCATATCATGCTGTCTTATATCATGTATTATACCATACCATACCATGCTGTTATATCATGTTATATCATGTATTATACCGTACTATACCATGCTCTTTATATCATATTATACCATACCATATCATGCTCTGTTATATCATGTTATACCATACTATATCATGCTCTGTTATATCATGCATTATACCACACCACACTGTGCTATGTTATATCATGTATTATACCATACCATGCTATGTTGTATAAACCATTACATCATATTATGCTATGCTATACTCCTGTTATACCATACTATATTAGCAGCCAATGGCAACTTCATTTTCTGTCTAATAAGGGCCTTCACTCTACTTTATAATATCTATGCACTTGAGTATATCATTCTTTATATATATATATATATATATATATATATATATATCATCATCATCATCATCATTTTACGTTCGCTTTTCCCTGATTGCAAGGGTGGGACACGGGAATTGATTCTGGCTTGATTTCTACAGCTGGATGCCCTTCCTAACACCAACCTCATTTACAGTGAGTGCTGGGTGCTTTTTTGCCGTGGCACCTACACATCCACTTTACAGTGTGGGCTGAGTGCTTTTTTGCCGTGGCACCTCCACGACCACTTTGCAGTGGAATGATAGGGGTCCCTATCAGCTCATTTCTACAGCTGAATAAGCTGGAGCAATGTGAAATAAAGTGTCTTGCTCAAGGAAACAACACATCACCTGGTCTGAGAATTGAACTCACAACCTTTCGATTGCAGGGCCAATGCTCTAACCACTAAGCCATGTGCCTCCATAATATATATATATATATATTCTCAGACCGGGTAATGTGTTGTTTCCTTGAGCAAGACACTTTATTTCACATTGCTCCAGTTTACTCAGCTGTAGAAATGAGATGATAGGGACTATCATTCCACTGCAAAGTGGTCATGGAGGTGTCACGGCAAAAAAGCACCCAGCCCACACTGTAAATGAGGTTGGCGTTAGGAAGGGCATCCAGCTGTAGAATCAGTTCCCGTCCCACCCTTGCAAGCAGGGAAAAGCGGACGTAAAATGATGATGATGATGATATATATATATAAACATATGTAACTGGAAAGTTACTACTCTTCCAAATAACATTTAAGTATTTTAATACATCTAACACCCTGTTATTTGACCTGCTATTTAATTAGATAAGTGTTATATATTATCTGCTGTTCTTAAGTGATTTGTATTGATATTACATTAATCGTTTGGGATTGTAATTAAACTCTGATGACTCCTATGCTTTATGCTAACTAATAGCAAATTGTTAAATAAAATAACTTGCTGTCTGTGGTATATTACTATGGGAAGAAACAATTGGCAGTGATTAAATATCTTGAACTTTTAATTTTGGTTATAAGCACATTGTAATTATATATATATATATATTATTGACCCTATAAGGATGAAAGGCAAAGTGAACCTCGCCGGGATTTTAACTCAGAATGTAAAGAGCCGTAACTCTATGCTGCAAAACATAGTGGCCAACACTCTACCGATACTGCCAGTCCCCGCTTTATAACATAATAATACAGATTTCTGTAAGAGATCCACAGCATTACAGATTCTGGGGGAACATATCAACCTCAGTAAATTACTGGTACTTTATTTTATTGATCCTGGATAAAAATGAGAGGTAGGTTTAACCTCGGTTGAATTTGAACTCAGAACAAATAACATCATATGAAATAAATACCCTGAGATATTTTGTTCAGTTCAATATACAGATATTCCCCCTCCATACACGCACGCATGTATCTGTGTGTATATCATGACTCATACACTGTTCACTTTCCTGACATTTCTACATTATTCTATGTACTATACATAGACCTTTGATGAGTTGTAGTGCACCTGAGCACTGTACACAATCATTTTCATTATTATTATCATTATTAAGGCGGTGGATTGGCAGTATCGGTAGAGGGTCGGACGCCATGCTTTCCAGGATAGTTACGTCCCTTAACGATCTGAGTTCAAATCCCGCCGAGGTTGACTTTGCCTTTCATCCTTACGGGGTCGATAAAATAATGTACCAGTAATGCACTGGGTAATTGCTGGCCTTGTGCCAAAAGTAGAAACAATTATTATTATTATTATTATTATATTAAGGATTTATACATTATCTGATTAATGTTAGAAACCATACCATTTCTACAGAATCGGTGGAGCGTCAGATAATATGCTTTGGAACATAGTTATGACGCTTTATACTCTGAGTTCAAATCCCACCGAGGTTGGTTTTGCCTCTCATCTTTACAGAGTCGATAAAATAAAGTACCAGTAACATACTGGGGTCGATTTAATCAACTTTCCTCACCCAAAATTGTTAGCCTTATACCTAAATTAGAAACCATTATTATTATTATTACCAGGGTGGTGGATTGGCAGTGTCGGTAGAGGGCCGGACGCCATGCTTTGCAGCATGGAGTTAAGGCCCTTTATGATCTGAGTTCAAATCTCGCTGAGGTTAACTTTGCCTTTCATCCTTACGGGGTCGATAAAATAAAGTACCAGTCACGCACTGGGGTCGATTTAATCGACTTTCCCCTACCCCAAAATTGCAGGCCTTGTGCCTATATAAGAAACCATTATTATACCACTACTGCTGCTACGACTATTACCTACAAAAGGTAATTGGTAACTCAATTGGTATAGTGGCAAGCACACATGCATACAGATACACACACTTGTACACACACATACACACATGAGTATACATTTATTTGTGTGTGTGTATATATAAATATATATATATATATACACACACACACACATTTATATGCATACACACACGTATACAAACGAAAGTGATCCACTCTATAAATGGGACTTGTCAAAGGGGAATAACTCCCAAATCTTCTCGCCTTGTGTCCAAGCTAAGTTACTAATTAAAAATGGTTTTACTCAATATATATCCAACACTGTCTCTCGTTTTCATATGTAATTCCTTTCTGTGCGGCACCAGCTCTACCACCCTATAGTGTCTAGTGGGTGCTTTTTGTGTGGCACCAGCTCTACCACTACAGTATCTACTGGGTGCCTTTGTGTGGCACCACATCTATCACCTTACAGTATCTACTGGGTGCCTTTGTGTGGCACCACATCTATCACCTTACAGTATCTACTGGGTGCCTTTTGTGTGGCACCAGCTCTATCACCTTACAGTATCTACTGGGTGCCTTTTGTGTTGCACCAGCTCTATCACCTTACAGTATCTACTGGGTGCCTTTGTGTGGCACCACATCTATCACCTTACAGTATCTACTGGGTGCCTTTTGTGTGGCACCACATCTATCACCTTACAGTATCTACTGGGTGCCTTTTGTGTGGCACCAGCTCTATCACCTTACACTATCTACTGGGTGCCTTTTGTGTGGCACCACATCTATCACCTTACAGTATCTACTGGGTGCCTTTTATGTGACACCACATCTATCATCTTACAGTATCTACTGGGTGCCTTTTGTGTGGAACCACATCTATCCCCTTACAGTATCTACTGGTTGCCTTTTGTGTGGCACCAGCTCTATCACCTTACAGTATCTACTGGGTGCCTTTTGTGTGGCACCAGCTCTATCACCTTACAGTATCTACTGGGTGCCTTTTGTGTGGCACCACATCTATCACCTTACAGTATCTACTGGGTGCCTTTTGTGTGGAACCAGCTCTATCCCCTTACAGTATCTACTGGTTGCCTTTTGTGTGGCACCAGCTCTATCACCTTACAGTATCTACTGGGTGCCTTTTGTGTGGCACCAGCTCTATCACCTTACAGTATCTACTGGGTGCCTTTTGTGTGGCACCACATCTATCACCTTACAGTATCTACTGGGTGCCTTTTGTGTGGAACCAGCTCTACCACCCTACAGTGTTTACTGGGTACTTTTTGTGGCACCAGCTCTACTGTATTACAAAGTGAATCAGAGTGTTTTGGGGTGACACCAAAACTACTTCCTTACAATGTGAACAGAGTGTTTTTAGTGGCACCAATACTACTATTTTGCAAGGTGGACTGAGAAGTGTTTTTTGTGGAACCAGTTCTACCACCCTACAGTGTCTACTGGGTGATTTTTTTTTTTTTTTTGTGACACTAGCTCTACTGTATTACAAAGTGAACCAGTGTTTTTCTGGCACCAGCACTACTACCTTACACGGTGGACAGAGTGATTTTGTGTGGCACCAGCTCTCCCACCTTACAGTGTCTACTGGGTGCTTTTTTGTGGCACCAGCACTACCTACTTACAGCATGTAGTGGAAGCTTTTTTGTGGCACCAGCACTACCATCTTACAGGGTTTAGTGGGAGCACTTTTGTGGGACCAGCACTACCACCTTACAGGGTTTAGTGAGAGCATTTTTGTGTGGCACCAGCACTACCACCTTACAGGGTTTAGTGGGAGCACTTTTGTGGCACCAGCACTACCACCTGGGTGTATTTTGTCATGGCTGCAGTACAACCACGTTGGAGGGTTATTTAAAATATAAAGCATTTCATTAGAAATACAGTAACAAAAGGGTTAAACCAGAAGATATATAACATAAATAGATAAATGACTAGCAGAGGTTTTTTTTTTCCATCTAAAGTAAAATGCTCTCCTGAAGATAGTAACCCATGCTTCTGGTGCTATCATGTGGCATCTCTATTGACTCAACCTGTGGAAGAGATATTCTTCAGAACAAAGAGTTAATAGAAAGACAGATAACGAAATGCTGGAAATCAATATATTTCTCATTTCGTTTCTTTCTTTCTTTCAATAACTCATCAATACAAATCTGTGAGTGTCTAGACTGAAATATAATGTCTACTTCAACGTTAAGAAGACTTTACTGCAGCGCTGAAGAATTTATCTCTATGTTGACTTAACAAGTCGAAAGTGTTTATAGAAGTCAAGTTTCTTAGATATAGTTAAGATTATTATTATCATTATCATTATTATTATTATTATTAGTAGTAGTAGTAGTAGTAGTATGTTATTAGAGGAGTTGTAAAGTCGTAATTAAATACATGCTTTCAGGCATAGAGTTACGGCCCTTATATATATATATATATATATTTCATTTTTTTTTCTCATTTCATTTTTTACGTCTGCTTTTCCCTGCTTGCAAGGGTGGGACGGGAACTGATTCTGGCTTGATTTCTACAGCTGGATGCCCTTCCTAACACCAACTTCATTTACAGTGAGTGCTGGGTGCTTTTTTGCCGTGGCATCTCCACGACCACTTTGCAGTGGAATGATAGGGACCCCAGTCCCTATCATCTCATTTCTGCAGCTGAGTGAACTGGAGCAATGTGAAATAAAGTGTCTTGCTCAAGGAAACAACACATCACCCGGTCTGACAATTGAAATCACAACCTTTCGATTGCAAAGCCAATGCTCTAACCACTAAGCCATGTGCCTCCATTATATATATGTGGTGAATTGGCAGTATCGGTAGAGAGTCGGACGCCATGCTTTCCAGCATAGTTACGTCCCTTTACAGTCTGAGTTCAAATCCCGCCGAGGTTTACTTTGCCTTTCATCCTTACGGGGTCGATAAAATAAAGTACCAGTAATGCACTGAGTAATTGCTGGCCTTGTGCCTAAAGTAGAAACAATTATTACGGCGGTGGATTGGCAGTATCGGTAGAGGGTCGGATGCCATGCTTTACAGCATAGTTATGTCCCTTTACGATCCGAGTTCAAATCCCGCCGAGGTTGACTTTGCCTTTCATCCTTACGGGGTCGATAAAATAAAGTACCAGTAATGCACTGGGTAATTGCTGGCCTTGTGCCTAAAGTAAAAACAATTATATATATATATAAATATATATATATATACAAAGCACTTCACTAGAAATACAGTAACAAAAGGGTTAAACCAGAAGCTATATAACATAAATAGATAAATGACTAACAGTAGTTTTTTTTTCATCTAAAGTAAAATGCTCTCCTGAAGATAGTAACCCATGCCAACATGAATGGACATGTTATTTTTATCTAGGCACATTTTTTCCAATTTGACCCTGCCTGTCCCTTCAATCTATTTTATTTCTCAGTCTTTCTTCTAATGAAGGACTAGCGTCCGAAAGGATAAGACCATCTTCTTGCTATTTCAAGCATTAATCCTAATATATTCCTACCATATACTATACCAATTGTGTTGTTATTTCTGTTTACCTTTTACACACACACACACACACACACACACATATATATATAATATAAAACAAAAAATCAGTGATGCATTCGTTTTATATTATATCATACTCTGCTCAGTAAAAGCATAGAGTACTCAACCAGCATACCGCCTATGGAAGCATCTTAGCTACCACCAGACACACACACACATATATATATATATAGATATATATAAGTTCTCCCAGTTTCAATCGGGGGAAACTGCAGTAAGTAAGGTACTCAATACTACAAAGCTGAGTATAAATATTTAATATAGAAATGACTTCTACAGGACTAGAACTGTTTCATTCAGGAGAAATCATCAGGAACCCCTGATGATTTCTCCCAAATGAAACAGTTCTAGTCCTGTAGAAGCCATTTCTATATTATATATATATATTTTTTTTTTTCAACACATGAAATTTTTTTTTTGTTTCAAAATACTCAAACATAGGATAAAATTACATAAAAAAAAATAAAGAATTTAATATTTAGTCAAACATCTAGAAAAAAAAAGTAGTATTGGAAATGACTATGAATGCTATAAATGATAGGAAAACGAGAGAAAGAGGAAGGATTATTAAGCAGTGAAAGAAAGAAAGGGTGAAGGGAGAGGGTGACACACTCTTCACCCAAGTCAGCATGGTGCTTTGGCTGCACCCCATGGACAAAATGGCAAAAGCATCTCTACAAACAATGGCCAGCGGGGTTCCTTCCAAAGACGGGCTGCTGTTATTCAAATTTTATGGAGGAGGTCAGCTGTATGGGGTTTGAGGACACCAGGGGTTTCGACGATGACAGGTGCAAAGTGGAAGTAGCCGGACAAGCCCTTTGCTTGTCTTCCTATCCTTTGAATTGCAGGCCATGGTACCAGGGTTTGTGACCAAAGCGAGTAAGCTAAAGGCAGAGAATGTGTCTCCATAATCACAATAAGGGAGCTACTACTTGAGAAAGCACAGTGACAAAATTCTACTGATTTTATCATAGGAAATTTACTATATTCTGAAAATATAAATTTTAATGTAAAAACTTCACCAAACAACCAACACCACCACACCATAACCACTAACACCACAGCCACCACCACCATTACACAACACCATATCACCACATCCCTAACACTATACCACCACCAACAACACCACCACCACCTACACACCATAACATTATACCACCACCATCACCACAGCACTGCCACCCTAAAACCACACCACCACCACCTCACCTCACCACAACACTGCCACCCTAACACTACAACACACAAAACCAAAAATAGACTGCGTAATATAATAAAGTGTCATAATTGTAATATAAATCTCTACAACATTATGATTATATCATCAATAGTATTGCCACCACCACCACTGCCACCACCACCACCACTAACACTGCCATTACCACCACCACCACCACCACTGCCACCACCACTAACATTACCACCACCACCACCACCACCACTAACACTGCCATTACCACCACCACCACCACCACTGCCACCACCACTAACATTACCACCACCACCACCACCACCACTAACACTGCCATTACCACCACCACCACCACTGCCACTGCCATTACCACCACCACCACCACTAACACTGCCATTACCACCACCACCACTAACACTGCCATTACCACCACCACCACCACCACCACCACCACCACTAACACTGCCATTACCACCACTGCCACCACCACTAACACTGCCATTACCACCACCATCACCACCACTAACACTGCCATTACCACCACCACCACCACCACCACTAACGCTGCCATTACCACCACTGCCACCACCACTAACACTGCCATTACCACCGCCACCACCACTAACACTGCCATTACCACCACCACCACTGCCACCACTACTAACACTGCCATTACCACCACCACCACTGCCACCATCACTAACACTGCCATTACCACCACCACCACTGCCACCATCACTAACACTGCCATTACCACCACCACCATGACCACTGCCATTATCACCACCACCACCACCACCACCACTAACACTGCCATTACCACCACCACCACCACCACTAACACTGCCATTACCACCACCACCACCACCACCACTGCCACCACCACTAACACTGCCATTACCACCACCACCAACACTGCCATTACCACCATCACCACCACCACTAACACTGCCATTACCACCACCACTGCCACCACCACTAACACTGCCATTACCACCACCACCACCACCACCACCGCCACCACCACTGCCATTAGCACCACCACTAACACTGTCATTACCATCACCACCACCACCACCACCACTAACACTCATTACCATCACCACCACCACCACTAACACTGTCATTACCATCACCACCACCACAACACTGTCATTACCATCAACACCACCACCACCACTAACACTGTCATTACCATCACCACCACCACTAACACTCATTATCATCACCACCACCACTAACACTCATTACCATCACCACCACCACTAACACTCATTACCATCACCACCACCACTGCCACCACCATTAACACTGTCATTACCATCACCATCACCACCACTGCCACCACCACTAACACTGTCATTACCATCACCACCACCACCACCATCACCACCACCACTAACAGTCATTACCATCACCACCATCACAGTCATTACCACCACCACTGCCACCACCACTAACACTGTCATTACCACCACCACCATCACATCCACTGCCATCACCCTCATAACCAACACCACTATCACACCCATCATCACTACCAGCATCAACCCCATCATCACTATCTTTTACCAGAGCTTCAGGACGAACCAAGCCTTGTGAGTGAAATAGGATAGACAGAGACTATGTAAAAGCCCGTTGCATTCACTGTGACCATAATTCAAAGGTCAGGCCTGTGTCATGCTGATTCAGCTTGAGACATATGTTAACCCTTTAGCACTTACATTACTCTATATATACTATTATATTTTCATAGTAGGGTGGTAGATTGGCAGAATCGGTAGAGCGTCAGACACCATGCTTTCTAGCATAGTTACGTCCCTTTACAGTCTGAGTTCAAATCCCGCCGAGGTTAACTTTGCCTTTCATCCTTACGGGGTCGATAAAATAAAGTACCAGTAATGTACTGGGTAATTGCTGGCCTTGTGCCTAAAGTAGAAACAATTATATTTTCATAGTAAAGGCAGCTCATAATTATCTCACATAATATCAAATCTATAAGATTTTTCCGTTATTTATTTTGAGAACAATACCTTAACATTGGTATGAGTGGCCAGTTACAGCCGGTTTGAACAGAAAGAGGTGAGAGAATTCTGACCGGATACAGGTGGTTTAAATGCTAAAGGGTTAAGGATGTATATGTCGGTGAAATACTCAGCCACTTACACAGATGCTGTACTGGATAGCACCCGTCCCACCCTTGCAAGCAGGGAAAAGCTGACGTAAAATGATGATGATGATGATATATATATATAAACAACAAAGCATTAACAACAAAGTATGCATGTGGGTACACGCACACAAAAAAATATGTATGAACTGTTACTCACTGCGGTATGGATGAAACATAATGTAAGAAGTAAAATTTGGTTGTAAACGTATTGCATCTCCCTCATTTATTTTGCTTATATATATATATATATATAATTGTTTCTACTTTTGGCACAAAGCCAGCAATTATCCAGTGTATTACTGGTACTTTATTTTATCGACCCCCGTAAGGATGAAAGGCAAAGTTAACCTCGGCGGGATTTGAACTCAGATCATAAAGGGACGTAACTCTATGCTTCAAAGCATGGTGTCCGACTCTCTACCGATACTGCCAATCCACCGCCTTATATATATATATATATATATAATGTTTCTACTTTTGGCACAAGGCCAGCAATTACCCCCGGTGCATTACTGGTACTTTATTTTATAGACTCCATAAGGCAAAGGGATTTGAACTCAGACCGTAAAGGGACATAATTCTATGCTGTAAAGTAATAATAATATATGAGGTTATAGTGCAGTACTTCACTATTTCCATTGATAAGATGAGATAAGCACAATGTACTTTACCATCCTCTCTTCTCTGTTCTTCAGGAGCAAAAAAAAAGGATGAGAATAATTCAGGTAGCAGAGCAAAATACAAAATTTTAAGAAATACAAAATTTTAAGAAAATACAAAATTTTAAGAAAATCAAGGATAGGAAATTATTATTTATTCATACATCTCTACGAACGTTTTAACACAGCTAGAATATCACATCGATATTCTGTATTCCTAGCATTGGCTCTCTTAAAATGTTGAATATATATATACAGGGTGTCACAAAGTGTATACACACTTTAACAGCATTCTAATAAATATTGTCTGTATATGTAATAAAAGAATGTATACATTTTGGGGGGACACCCTGTATACTCTTTTACTCTTTTACCTGTTCCAGCCATCCGGCTGAGGCTATGCTGGGGCATATATATATATATATAAATATATTTTGAATGGACCTGTTATTTTTATCTAAAAACATTTTTTCTAATTCAAACCCACCCGTCCCTTCAATCTATCTTATTTCTCATTCTTTCTTCTGATGAAAGACTAGCCTCCGAAACGTTAAGACCCTCTTCCTGCTATTTCAAGCATTAACCTAATATATTCCTTCCATATACTGTACCAATTGTGTTGTTATTTCTGTTTACCTTTTATATATATAAACAAATTTAGCCTGACAATGGCGTTTATAACCCTATAAGAAATGGAAAAAGATTAGTATGTATGTTAATACTCATCTTTTTCCATTTCTTAGATGGTTCTAAACCCCACTGTCAGGCTAAAATTTCTTTAGTCAAAAATACGCTCGCTATTTCAAAAAACATACTTAGTTGTGTGTGTATATATACTGGAGGCACATAGCTTAGTGGTTAGAGCATTGGCCTTGCAATCGAAAGGTTGTGAGTTCAATTCTCAGACGGGGTGATCTGTTGTTTCCTTGAGCAAGACACTTTATTTCACATTGCTCCAGTTTATTCAGCTGTAGAAATGAGATGATAGGGACTCGGGTCCCTATCATTCCACTGCAAAGTGGTCGTGGAGGTGCCACGGCAAAAAAGCACCCAGCATTCACTGTAAATGAGGTTGGTGTTAGGAAGGGCATCCAGCTGTAGAAATCAAGCCAGAATCAGTTCCCGTCCCACCCTTGCAAGCAGGGAAAAGCAGACGTAAAATGATGATGATGATGATGATATCTATATATAAAGAATGTGCTGCTGAGACCAGGGAGACCACAAATCAGAAGAGCACTCTATGTGTGGGAACAAACAGAATGGGTATAGAGGAAGGTAAAATCCCAACCGTGATGCCTAGCAGTTTTGGCTTGTATTCAACAACCCTTTTCAAGGGATTCAAGCATATATAGATAGAATGTTGTAATCAAGGTATTATTAGATTACATATATATTTACTACAAACCTTGTCATGGGTATGGATACTGTGCTAGTATGTGTGTGTATATTCGTACACACACATATATATATATATATTTATGATAATATGCAAGTGTCAAGCAACAGTGTTGATAAAAAGAACAGTAGTTGAACAACCAGGGCCAGATTTAATAAGGTACAAAGGGAGCAATTGCCACATGAACAACAATAAAAATATTAAAAAGATTGATAT
Source organism: Eledone cirrhosa (assembly GCA_964016885.1). Lineage (NCBI taxonomy): Eukaryota > Metazoa > Mollusca > Cephalopoda > Octopoda > Eledonidae > Eledone > Eledone cirrhosa. Next base: position 14,551,722 of record OZ024757.1, read on the forward strand.
GAATAATGGTATATAATAATTTTTATGCAGGGGTTCCCTGAGACATGAAAACTACTTCAAAGGTTCCACAAGAGTAAAAAGGTTGAGAAATGCTGATCTATACCTATCTACTTATCTATCAACCTAACAGTCTATCTATCTTCCTATCTATCTATCTCGCCCTCGGAGAAGCCCTAGACATGGAGGAGGACGAACTGGCCAGCCTGTTCGGTAGGACATTCAGCCCGGGACCTATGGACAACTTCCAGAAGTCCCTGGCCTGGCAGTGCTACCGAGGGGCTCTACCCATTCGAGAAAAGCTCTACAGACACGGGCGCCTGGGTAGGGACCCCGCCAAAAAGATCTGTCCCAGATGCGTGTGCGACGAGGAAACCGTTGCACACGCATTGGTACACTGCTCGGGCGTAGCCGATCTGTGGGGCTATGTCGAACAACTGCTGTCAAGGGTGGGACCGATCCGGTTGACCACCGAGTCTATTGTAATGATCAAGCCGCCTCCCCCCTTCAAAGATGAAGGAGAGGCGGTGTTTCTATGCGTAATAACCATGGTGAAAGAAGTTGTATAGTGGACGCTTCTGAAAGGACTGAGGTCAGGCACCTTTCTCTCTGGCCAACAACTGGTCCGTTTCTTCAGATATCATTTCGGAAGAAGGATCAGGATAGAGAGAGAGGTGCTCCACCCCAGTCGTTTTTATGAAAGGTGGGTGAAAGTGGCGAGAATGGCCCGTGTGAATGGGCCTTCTCTTTACATAAGCCTGTAGGTGGAAAAGAGGAAGGAACGAGGGAGCACCCCCCTCTCTGTGCTCCTGAGGAAAAGGGTTGCACACTTTTTTCGGGGGTGTGTGCGACCCCCAAGGCGCCTCCTCTCTATTGAGGATTTTGTTATAAATTTTATTTTTTGTTATATTTTATTTTATTTTTATACATTGTTATTGCCTCCTCCTTATTGAGGACGCCTTTTTGTGTAAACTCCCCCCTTTGTACTTGTCCCACTTTTGATGCCCTGGTGGCAAATAAAAGAAACATATCTATCTATCAACCTACATACCTCTCTATCTATGTCTGCCTGTCAATCTATTGTTATCTATTTATGTATATTTGCCAATGTATCTATCTTTGAATAAGAACAACTACAACAGCAAAGCATATATCCTAACAGCAAACCAAAGATAGATAGACAGATAAACAGTCAGACAGATGCTTAGGTAGAACAAAGTAACCATAATTTGATAATGATTTTAGATAATATGAAAGAAAATTATTGTAATTGATTTAAATGAATGTAAAATGAAATACAGCAATGACCAGAGTAAAATTGAAGATTCAAGAATCTTAAAATAGAATTTTGTAATAAAGGTATTATTAAATTGAATATATTTTTATTACAGACCTTGTCATTTGTTGTGGATACTATGTTAGTACATGTGGGTGTATATTCAGATACATAAGAATATATAAAATAAAATGTATACACACTTTGATTACCTGAACAGGCAATATTTATTAGAATGCTGTTGAAATATGTACACATTTTTTTGGACACCCTGTATGTGTGTATATATATATATGTGTGTGTGTGTGTGTGTATATATATATATATACACACACACAATCACACACATATTTATATATATTTATATACATACACATATTCGTTAGCTTGGTTGCAACCAGAGCTTTGATGATGCTGTACTAAATTTTGTATTATTATCTCCTAGAATTAACGATTAATTGATTAATTTAATTAGACAATTCTATTGATTGATTAATTGTTTATGTTTGTTTGATAACTTCTAGTTAAGTGCTTAATTCGGTTTGTGTAAAGGAATTTTATTCCTTTGTTCCAAATTTGAATTGACTGCCAAAACCGGGGGTTACCTCCCTTCGGGAAAACCATGTGCCTTCTAGCAGTGGTTACTACTAGCATTCACACCCGGGCGGACAAGAACGAAAAACTTGTTGACGTAGTAAATTCCTTGTTCTATCTTCCAAAAACCATTAACTTGCAGACCCCTGCAAGTGGATTTTGTCGATTTCAGCTTTACAGAAACCTAGCGGAGATATTATATATTATATGTGATGTATATTACATGGTATATATCATGTGTTGTGTATGATGTCGACACGATGGTCCGGGTTAGTCAAAAATGTTATCCTGAGTTCAGTTTTTTTCGTCGCTATGGTCACTGCGGCCCGTCTATCGGTCGCTGTCTTCAATTTGCAAAGCTGTCTAAACGTAATGTTATAACTCTAGGGTAATATACCCTATTGAGTGCTTAGCTGCACACCGAGATTGCATTCGTTAGCTTGGCTGCAACCAGAATTTCGATGATGCTGTACTAAATTTTGTATTTATATATATACACACACAAATATATATATATATATATAATATAAGATCAAAAGATGGTTAAAAGAGTTCCAAGTATTTTATTATGCACATTTCAAAAACAAATATCATCATGGGATGATATCTGCGTTTTCATCAGATAAAATAAGGATACATGATATGAAGCTTAAAAAACACTTGTGAATAGTGAAGTTTTAAATCAACATATGAAAAATAATTTAAGATTGATGTATGAGATTGGGAAAAAGTGAGGTGGGGGTGAGGGGGGGGGGGGAGGTAAGGAAGAGGAGGAGATGAGAGTAAAGAATGGTTGGGGAGGAGTATAAGAAGGAAGGATGAGAGAGGAGGAGAGATGGGTGATAGAGAGAGAGATAGCCTTTACAACTGAGAAAAAAAAAGATATTGTCTCACTGAGACAATATATATTTGCATTGCTTTATTGTGCTACAATAAAACTCACCTCCTACATATATATATATATATATATATATATATATATATATACATATACATACACACACATATATATATATAAATAAATATATATATATATATATATATATCATAACATATTGGTTACTACTACTACTACCACAACCATCACCATCCTGACAACCACTGTTACTACTAATACTAATACTATTTCCACTAGTAATACTAACAGTGGTGTCAATTTATATATGTAGATTTGTCAATCTGAGATGCAGTGACATTCACATATATATTTAGATATGGAAGGTAAAAAAAAAACAGTGTAGAGGCTTCTATTGGTGTGTTGGAGGTGAGTATGTGTATGTGTGTATATATATATATATATATATATATATATGGGGATGCATATATATATATATTTATGTGTATGTATCTAGAGATTTATGAATATATATATATATATATCCATAAATCTCTAGATATATATACATAAATATATATATATACAGGGTGTCCCAAAAAATGTATATACACTTCAACAGCATTCTAATAAATATTGCCTGTATAGGTAATCAAAGTGTGTATACATTTTTGGGGACACTCTGTATATATATATTTAGGCGCCACGGAAAAAAAGCACCCAGCGCTCACTGTAAATGAGGTTGGTGTTAGGAAGGGCATCAAGCCAGAATCAGTTCCCGTATGAGCAAGACAAGGTCAGCCAATCGGACACTGCCCACAACAGGACAACCCGTCTAACCCATGCTAGCGTGGAAGAACGGACGTAAAACGGTGATGATGATAATGATACCTGGAGATTTATAAATATATATATGTATGTATGTATGTATATGTGCATGTGTGTGTGTATATATATATATGTATATATATATATATATATATAATAGAAATGTTTTCTGTTTGAGAATGGGAGAAGTCCTCAGCTAAATAAGGTACTCAATACACCAACAAGAGAGTGTACAAAATTTATTTAAAATAAAAATGACTTCCTCAATATTAGTTTGAAATCATCAGGGAGGGATTTAAAATATTTTATGTATGTGTCAGTGTGTATATATATGTGGCTCTCTCTCTCTATATATATATATATATATACACACACACATATGCATACATAATATACACAGTAGTGTAGCTAGGGAGAGATGAAAAATTCAGAGGCTGCCTCAGGCAGCAGTCTCTAGCTACACCACCCTATATATATATATATATATATATATATATATATATGTGTGTATAGCTGATGTAAGGTGTACCAACTCAAATTTTAGTCATATTTGTATATACTGTACGAGTGTGTGGATATATATATATATATATATATATATATACATATATATATACATATACATATATATATACGTACATATATATATATATACATATACATATATATATACGTACATATATATATATACATACATACATATACATATATATATATACGTACATATATATATATATATACATACATACATACATACATACATACATATACATACATATACATACATATACATATATATACATACATACATATATATATATATAGACAGACATAAATATACATATATATATGGTGGCTGCCAACTCGTTTTCAAGTACGGCCACTACTTTATATCCATGTAGGAGAACCCCTACCGATGCGCTGAACAAGTGTGACATTTTAGTCCAGCCAGCGACTTGAAAACTCTGGTACAAACACTACACTTGTGACAATTATTGACACATAGCGCTGGGCCCATGGTACCATGTGATGACAAGTGCAGAGAGATCTCCAGATATAAAGCAATGCCTGTGCCGTGAAGCTTTTATAGTGAGCAAAGGCACTGCACAAAGCCAGTCCCACTCTCTTAACCAAGATGATATTTACCAAAAAGAAGAACAAGTCAACATCATTGGATACCATCAGGGTTGCAGGTGTTATATCAGAGTTTTCCTTCTCCTAGAATTCTGCCTTGACAAAGGCTAAGAGGTCATCTCTCCCGGTGATTTTGGATGGCCATCGACTCTTAAGAGCTTCTTTGCCCTTTGACAGGTTTTGTTTTTAGTCCTGCAGGATGTCCAAAGTCACCCTCCTCACCAAGAAACCTTGGTGGGGTTGCCAGTTTAGTCGCCAACGACCCGACCATGGGACAGGTTGTACTGGGGATACATGTTACCAGTAGCACCAACTGGTGACCTGACACATACATATACATATATATATACATATAGATATACATACATATACATATATATATTTATATATATATATACATATATAAACATACATATACATATATGTATGTATATGTATGTATGTATGTATATATATATATATATATATATATATATATATATATATATATATATATATACATACATACATATATATCCATATATATATATATACATATATATATACATATACTGGAATTGAATAATCAAGACCATAGCGGTATGTCATATATCAAATCATATATTTTGTCTGATGAAAACGTACTTAAACACCATAGTACCTTTGAAATATGTATAATAAAGTATATATTTTGATTATGTGAGTATTTTTCATTTAACATTTTGAATAATATGTATACATATACATATATTTTGATCTTATATTATATATATATATATATACATGTATATATATGTATATATGTGCCTGTATGTTTCTTCTGTATGTATTTTATTATGAAAATCTCTCTCTCTCTCTCTTCCAGCATATATATATATATATATATATAATATAAGATCAAAAGATGGTTAAAAGAGTTCCAAGTATTTTATTAGGCGCATTTCAAAAACAAATATCATCATGAGATGATATCTGCGTTTTCATCAGATAAAATAGGAATACATGATATGAAGGTTAAAAAACACTTGTGATATCATGTATCCCTATTTTATCTGATGAAAACGCAGATATCATCTCATGAAATGCACATAATAAAATACTTGGAACTCTTTTAACCATCTTTTGATCTTATATTATTTATACTCCAGTCCTACAAACTGTAGAGTGCTACTTATCCAATATTTGCATTGCTTTATTGTGTTACAATAAAACTCACCTCCTACATATATATATATATATAATATAAGATCAAAAGACGGTTAAATGAGTTCCATGTATTTTATTATGCGCATTTCAAAAAAAAATATCATCATGCAATAACATTTGTGTTTTCATCAGATAAAATAGGAGGACATGATATGAAGGTTAAAAACACTTGTGGATAGTGCAGTTTTAAATCAACATATCATATATATATATATATATATATATATATATATATATATATTGTAAACGTGTGTAGATCTATTTTTCCACCTGTCACTAAATGTGTGTCCATTTCTATATAAACATGTATGCATCTATGTATATATGCATGTGTGTATGTATATATGCATGTGTGTGTATATTTATGTATGTGTGTATGTGTGTATGTATATGTAGGTTTATGTACCTCAATGTATATGTATTTATACATGTATGTATGTGTGTGTATATATATGTCGATGTATATGTATATATATATGTGTCGATGTATATGTATTTACACATGTATATATATATGTATATATATATATATGTCGATGTATATGTATTCATGTATGTATGTGTGTGTGTGTATATATATATATGTGTGTGTGTGTATATATATATATATATATGTATATATATATATATATATATATATATATATATATATATATATATATATATATGTATGTATGTGTGTGTGTATGTATGTATATGTATTTATACATGTATTATAATTGTCAAGACAGTGGAGGACTGGTGTGGGGTGAGGTTGTGACGGGGGGAGGGCCGAATTAAGCTGAGATAACATAAATACCTCACAACACAAAACAATACATGAAAGCATGTTGAAGTTCTGACCGTGACAAAGATATTACGCCGCTAAAATATATTTTATCCTTCCAACACACACATACATCTAAGACAATCGGGTGGCTTCTACGAGGTCACTCAATCTACTCGAAATAGCAGCCAAATTCCCCCCCTTTTCCGAAATGAATGAGCACACCGCACATATATACAAACACTAAAAATAATAATAATAAGACGAGATGGTCATGGCTAGAAAGTCATTAATCTGCTTCGTTTGGATAGGCCTGTGGTTCCATAACAACAACGCATTACACAATATAACGCTTGAAGGCGGCTCCGTGCGGTTGTAAGACCTGCTAGAAATAACAGCCAGATCTTCAAATAACACCCCCTACAATTTTTTTAAAAAGAAATACACACAGGATAGTGTAGTCCAAGATACACTATATATGAGGGTGGGTAAAAAATAGGACATCTTTTAATATAAAGCGGGGGGGGGGGAAGAATCGTTAGAGCTTTGTGAAATTTGTTACGGCTCTTTACGTTATGAGTTCAAATCCAGCAGAGGTCAACTTTGCCTTTCATCCTTTCAGGGTCGATAAAATAAAGTACCAGTCACGCACTGGTGTCCATTTAATAAACTTTCCACTCCCTCGAATTACTGGTCTTGTTCCAAAATTATAAATTATGATAGGTCTGTATACTGACCAGGTGGGTAACATCGTTACCCCAGCATTAATTGAACTTAGAGAAGTATCAGGTAATATTCGTGAGGGTGCTAATTCAGTGCTTTAATCTCGCTCAGGGCTGGATTAACCATTAAAGCAAAATAAACACGTGTTTAGGACAAGAAAAGAAGGGACACCATTTTATCCAACATTAACCCTTTAGTATTTAAACCAGCCATATCCGCTCAGAATTCTCTCACCTCTTTCTGTTCAAACCCTCTTTCTGTTACAATAAAGGCTTTATCTCACAAAATATCGAATCTATGAGATTTTGATATTGTTTATTTTGAGAACAATAGCTTAATATAAGTATGAGTAGCAAGTTACAACTTGCTACTCATACTTATATTAAGCTATTGTTCTCAAAATAAACAATATCAAAATCTCATAGATTCGATATTTTGTGAGATAAACCCTTTATTGTAAAAATATTATAATATATACAATAGTATATATATATAAGCAGAAGGGATATTCAATTTGTTGGTAATTCAACAAATATAAATGTTTATAACTGATTTAGAGCACTCAATAGGTTTTCTGGAGTATATGGAGTATAATATGGAGTATAATATACAATGATATTAAATAAATGGAAACTATATTTATAAAACCATATTTATTCTATTATATATATTTCAAGGGTACCAAAATGTTGGTACGCTTTCATCAATGGTTCAAGGTATCCCCTTCCAGGGATAACTTGAACCATTAAGGTATATTATCCTTGGTTATTTTGTATTTTATCTGATGAGAGCGTACCAAAATTTTGGTACCCTTGAAATATATATAATAGAATAAATATGGTTTTATAAATATAGTTTCCATTTATTTAATATCATTGAATATATATATATAGTAATGTAAATGCTAAAGGACTAAATGTATGTCATTAAAAAAGAAATTGACATATTTTATAAATAGGGGAGAGCGGGGCTCCATAATCTTTTAATTGCTCGGGGCCTCAAAAGGACTTAATCCGACCCTGTCCTCTCTATTACCCTCGGTAATGTCTGGGTTTTTAAAAGACAACATTGTAAAATGTAACTAAATGTGCATGTCGTCTTCATTTGTTTGGTTCTTCTTATTCTTCTTCTTATTTATTTTTTTCCGAATATTTTTATCGATTTGTTTCTTTTGTAAATCATAAACATTATGTAATTTCGATACACGCCATTTGCTTGTTGAATAAACATGATTATCACAAGACAAACACGAACAACAGTGTCTTAGTTTCCAATAATAACCATTCTTTATAAATGTCGCCATTTAGTGTCGTCTGTTATTCCGTTGTCGTTAATATAATGGTCGGGAACAGCAGTGGATTGAACACACGAACGAACGAATAAATTAATTGAATGAATAAATGGATAACGGATAAATAAAAAAGGGAAATTGAACGAAAATTAATGAAAACAAACAACAGATAAGGGGTTAAAAAAAACCCAAGGTGAGAGAGAGAGAGTAACAGAGACAGAGACAGCAACCGACAGAGATCGACATTATGAAGGACCGAACCGAAACCAAAACTAAAAATAAACAGTTTCGCCCACTCCACCTACGTTACCTTGGATTTCGCTGACCCTTGGGTGATGCTGTATGATCTTCCAAGGGAGACTGGCCACTTTGGCCTGTGATGGTGTTGGTAATCCACGGTCCAGCGGGGAAGACAAAGAGTACATACTTCCATGGCCACCGAATTTCTTGAGAGAAATGCTTTCAAAGAGAAGGCGACGGTGACGTTGTAGTTGTTACCTTTGGAACGTGGTGGATGTGTAGAGGGGGACCGGCTTGTGTGTGTCTGTGTGACTGGACGTGTCTGTGTGATTAGATGTGTGTGTATGGTTATATGTGTATGTAAATATGTGTATGGTTCCCTGTATGTCTGTGTGTGTATGTATATATATG
>OZ024757.1:14568501-14576001 GCA_964016885.1 Eledone cirrhosa
ACCTACCATCACACTGCTACCCCAGCCATCACCAACCTACCATAACACTGCTACCCCTGCCATCACCAACCTACCATCACACTGCTACCCCAGCCATCACCAACCTACCATCACACTGCTACCCCAACCATCACCAACCTACCATCACACTGCTACCCCAACCATCACCAACCTACCATCACACTGCTACCCCAACCATCACCAACCTACCATCACACTGCTACCCCAGCCATCACCAATCTACCATCACATTGCTACCCCAGCCATCACCAACCTACCATCACACTGCTACCCCAACCATCACCAATCTACCATCACACTGCTACACCAACCATCACCAATCTACCATCACACTGCTACCCCAGCCATCACCAACCTACCATCACACTGCTACCTCAACCATCACCAACCTACCATCACACTGCTACCTCAACCATCACCAACCTACCATCACACTGCTACCCCAACCATCACCAACCTACCATCACACTGCTACCCCAACCATCACCAACCTACCACCACACTGCTACCCCAGCCATCACCAACCTACCATCACACTGCTACCTCAGCCATCACCAACCTACCATCACACTGCTACCTCAGCCATCACCAACCTACCATCACACTGCTACCCCAACCATCACCAACCTACCATCACACTGCTACCCCAACCTACCACCACACTGCTACCCCAGCCATCACCAACCTACCATCACACTGCTACCTCAACCATCACCAACCTACCATCACACTGCTACCCCAGCCATCACCAACCTACCATCACATTGCTACCCCAACCATCACCAACCTACCATCACATTGCTACCCCAGCCATCACCAACCTACCATCACACTACTACCTCTGCCATCACCAACCTACCATCACACTGCTACCCCAGCCATCACCAACCTACCATCACACTGCTACCCCAGCCATCACCAACCTACCATCACATTGCTACCCCAACCATCACCAACCTACCATCACACTGCTACCCCAGCCATCACCAACCTACCATCACATTGCTACCTCAGCCATCACCAACCTACCATCACACTGCTACCCCAACCATCACCAACCTACCATCACACTGCTACCCCAGCCATCACCAACCTACCATCACATTGCTACCTCAGCCATCACCAACCTACCATCACACTGCTACCCCAGCCATCACCAACCTACCATCACACTACTACCTCTGCCATCACCAACCTACCATCACACTGCTACCCCAGCCATCACCAACCTACCATCACACTGCTACCCCAGCCATCACCAACCTACCATCACACAGCTACCCCTGCCATCACACTGCTACCCCAGCCATCACCAACCTACCATCACACTGCTACCCCAGCCATCACCAACCTACCATCACACTGCTACCCCAGCCATCACCAACCTACCATAACACTGCTACCCCAGCCATCACCAACCTACCATCACACTACTACCTCTGCCATCACCAACCTACCATCACACTGCTACCCCAGCCATCACCAACCTACCATCACACTACTACCTCTGCCATCACCAACCTACCATCACACTGCTACCCCTGCCATCACCAACCTACCATCACACTGCTACCTCAACCATCACCAACCTACCATCACACTGCTACCCCTGCCATCACCAACCTACCATCACACTGCTACCCCAGCCATCACCAACCTACCATCACACTGCTACCCCTGCCATCACCAACCTACTATCACACTGCTACCCCTGCCATCACCAACCTACCATCACACTGCTACCCCAGCCATCACCAACCTACCATCACACTGCTACCCCTGCCATCACCAACCTACCATCACACTGCTACCCCAGCCATCACCAACCTACCATCACACTGCTACCTCAACCATCACCAACCTACCATCACACTGCTACCCCAGCCATCACCAACCTACCATCACACTGCTACCCCAGCCATCACCAACCTACCATCACACAGCTACCCCAGCCATCACCAACCTACTATCACACTGCTACCCCTGCCATCACCAACCTACCATCACACTGCTACCCCAGCCATCACCAACCTACCATCACACTGCTACCCCAGTCATCACCAACCTACCATCACACAGCTACCCCAGCCATCACCAACCTACCATCACACTGCTACCCCAGCCATCACCAACCTACCATCACACTACTACCTCTGCCATCACCAACCTACCATCACACTGCTACCCCTGCCATCACCAACCTACCATCACACTGCTACCCCAGCCATCACCAACCTACCATCACACTGCTACCCCAGCGATCACCAACCTACCATCACACTGCTACCCCAACCATCACCAACCTACCATCACACTGCTACCCCAGCCATCACCAACCTACCATCACACTGCTACCCCAGCCATCACCAACCAACCTACCATCACACTGCTACCCCAGCCATCACCAATCTACCATCACACTGCTACCCCAACCATCATCAACCTACCATCACACTGCTACCCCAGCCATCACCAACCTACCATCACACTGCTACCCCAGCCATCACCAACCTACCATCACACTGCTACCTCAACCATCACCAACCTACCATCACACTGCTACCCCAGCCATCACCAACCAACCTACCATCACACTGCTACCCCAGCCATCACCAACCTACCATCACACTGCTACCCCAGCCATCACCAACCTACCACCACACTGCTACCTCAGCCATCACCAATCTACCATCACACTGCTACCCCAGCATCACCAACCAACCTACCATCACACTGCTACCCCAGCCATCACCAACCTACCATCACACTGCTACCCCAGCCATCACCAACCTACCATCACACTGCTACCCCAGCCATCACCAACCAACCTACCATCACACTGCTACCCCAGCCATCACCAACCTACCATCACACTGCTACCCCAGCCATCACCAATCTACCATCACACTGCTACCCCAACCATCATCAACCTACCATCACACTGCTACCCCAGCCATCACCAACCTACCATCACACTGCTACCCCAGCCATCACCAACCTACCATCACACTGCTACCTCAACCATCACCAACCTACCATCACACTGCTACCCCAGCCATCACCAACCAACCTACCATCACACTGCTACCCCAGCCATCACCAACCTACCATCACACTGCTACCCCAGCCATCACCAACCTACCATCACACTGCTACCCCAACCATCACCAACCTACCATCACACTGCTACCCCAGCCATCACCAACCTACCATCACACTGCTACCCCAGCCATCACCAACCAACCTACCATCACACTGCTACCCCAGCCATCACCAATCTACCATCACACTGCTACCCCAACCATCATCAACCTACCATCACACTGCTACCCCAACCATCATCAACCTACCATCACACTGCTACCTCAACCATCACCAACCTACCATCACACTGCTACCCCAGCCATCACCAACCAACCTACCATCACACTGCTACCCCAGCCATCACCAACCTACCATCACACTGCTACCCCTGCCATCACCAACCTACCATCACACTGCTACCTCAACCATCACCAACCTACCATCACACTGCTACCTCAACCATCACCAACCTACCATCACACTGCTACCCCAGCCATCACCAACCTACCATCACACTGCTACCCCAGCCATCACCAACCTACCATCACACTGCTACCCCTGCCATCACCAACCTACCATCACACTGCTACCTCAGCCATCACCAACCTACCACCACACTGCTACCTCTGCCATCACCAGCCTACCATCACACTGCTACCCCAGCCATCACCAACCTACCATCACACTGCTACCCCAGCCATCACCAACCTACCATCACACTGCTACCCCAGCCATCACCAATCTACCATCACACTGCTACCCCAACCATCACCAACCTACCATCACACTGCTACCCCAACCATCACCAACCTACCATCACACTGCTACCCCAGCCATCACCAACCTACCATCACACTGCTACCCCTGCCATCACCAACCTACCATCACACTGCTACCTCAGCCATCACCAACCTACCACCACACTGCTACCTCTGCCATCACCAGCCTACCATCACACTGCTACCCCAGCCATCACCAACCTACCATCACACTGCTACCCCAGCCATCACCAACCTACCATCACACTGCTACCCCTGCCATCACCAACCTACCATCACACTGCTACCTCAGCCATCACCAACCTACCATAACACTGCTACCCCTGCCATCACCAACCTACCATCACACTGCTACCCCTGCCATCACCAACCTACCATCACACTGCTACCTCAACCATCACCAACCTACCATCACACTGCTACCCCAGCCATCACCAACCTACCATCACACTACTACCCCAACCATCACCAACCTACCATCACACTGCTACCCCAGCCATCACCAACCTACCATCACACTGCTACCCCAGCCATCACCAACCTACCATCACACTGCTACCCCAGCCATCACCAACCTACCATCACACAGCTACCCCTGCCATCACACTGCTACCCCAGCCATCACCAACCTACCATCACACTGCTACCCCAGCCATCACCAACCTACCATCACACTGCTACCCCAGCCATCACCAACCTACCATCACACTGCTACCTCTGCCATCACCAACCTACCACCACACTGCTACCCCAGCCATCACCAATCTACCATCACACTGCTACCCCAACCATCATCAACCTACCATCACACTGCTACCCCTGCCATCACCAACCTACCATCACACTGCTACCCCAACCATCATCAACCTACCATCACACTGCTACCCCTGCCATCACCAACCTACCATCACACTGCTACCCCTGCCATCACCAACCTACCATCACATTGCTACCCCAGCCATCACCAACCTACCATCACACTGCTACCTCAGCCATCACCAACCTACCATCACACTGCTACCCCAGCCATCACCAATCTACCATCACACTGCTACCCCAACCATCATCAACCTACCATCACACTGCTACCCCAGCCATCACCAATCTACCATCACACTGCTACCCCAACCATCATCAACCTACCATAACACTGCTACCCCAGCCATCACCAAGCTACCATCACACTGCTACCCCAGCCATCACCAACCTACCATCACACTGCTACCCTAGCCATTACCTCACCAATCTACCATAACCACTACAACCCCAACCTCCAGCAATAACCCACCACCACCCTGATATGCAATACCCACTACAACTAAACCTCACCACCAGGCTATCATTACCCTGCTATACCCCCCCCCCCCACCACCACCACCACCAACAACAACAACCAGCTCTGGTCCTTTTAATCTACCTTGGTCACATCAGTCCCACCCACCATACCATCCACAACCCACCCATAGTTTAATCAGCCGTGTAACCATGCCAAAAATTAGAACATACACGGGCAACCTCTGACCCATCTAAAAGGACAGTAAGATTGAATATCAGTTGTGTATATGGATATGTCTGGTCAAGCTTCTGCCTGCTACTGGTACCATGTAACTCAGGACAAGCTACTCTATGGTTGTCTGGTCAACAACTAAACCCACTCCACCATCAGACCTTTGTCTGGTGGAGAAGTCAAGTGGAATCCTAGCATATATATATATTGCTTCCCAAAATTCGCCAACACTACACCTGATATTCCGCCTCCATACACACACGTGTGAGTATATCTGTGTGTATATCATGACTCATACACTGTTCACTTTCCTGACATTTGTACATTTTTCTATGTACTATACATGCACCTTTGATGAGTTGTAGTGCACCTGAGCACTATACACAATAATGTTCATTATATCAAGTCTCATAACTTGCTCACTTTCCTGACATTTATACATTTTTCTATGTACTATACATGCACCTTTGATGAGTTGTAGTGCACCTGAGCACTGTACACAATAATTTCATTATCTATATATATAAAACTGTGGTTGTCTGTCTGTCTATCGATTTTTGGCACACATCTCCTCTTAGAATCTCTCACGGAATTGCACCGAAATTGCTATACTTGTACATTGAGCCCTAGCGAAGACATCGGAAAAAAAATATTTCAAATTGACCCGCCCTATGTGACGAAATCGAATATAATGTATCGATTTTTGAGCGTAAGTTATCAGTTATTTCCCTTTGTTCTGTTTACATTGAGCGTCTTACGTAAAAAATTACGCTGGCTTTCTCAGCGTTTAAAATGACATTAACACAATACACGAACAGTTGTCGAGCCAGCAAAATATTGACCTGCAAAATTCATCAGTTCGAACACTAAGCTTCCGTTTTGCTTCATTTCCATTTAAAAGCATTTTAAAACAATATTTTTACTTGAAAACAAGTCTATTTAAAGACTACGTAAAACAAGCAAATATTTCGTCGTTAGGCGTGCAGACAGACAGTCGTGCAGACAGACAGTCGTGCAGAGAGGTGATATACGCGTGCAGACAGAGTCGTGCAGAGAGGTGATATAGGCGTGCAGACAGACAGTCGTGCAGAGAGGTGATATAGGCGTGCAGACAGACAGTCGTGCAGAGAGGTGATATAGGCGTGCAGACATACATAACTGATAATTTGGTTACGCTAATGTTTTTCTCTGCGTTGCAGTGTTTACATTTTCGATCTTTGTTAATAAATAACCAGTGCAGTTTCTATCCCCAGCATCCTCTTTTGTTATAACATTCGGGTTATCGTTATGTTTTCTTAACTTCATAAGGCATATTGTTGGTTGAGGGAATATTAATCAAAAACACCACATGCAAGTCTGCACAGTAGACACTACAGTTTTTAAGCCAAGAAAGAAACTTAACATTGTAACTTTAACACAGCTACTGAGCGACCCCGAGCAACGCCGGGCTTTACTGCTAGTTATATATAAAATAAAGTACCAGTAATACACTGTGATAATTGCTGGCCTTGTGCCAAAAATAGAAACAATTATTATATATATATATATATATTGTTATACTTTGGGAGGGTCAATTATTTTATATATATATATACGATAGACTTCCTCACAGAGCATATTGAAAGTGGTGCCCCAGCATGACTGCGATTCAATAACTAAAAGCAATAAAACAAAGAACACATAAAAAAAAGACGAAGACCACACTAAAGAAATATTCAATAATTCAGTTTTGTTTTTTTTTCGTAGATTAAATTCAAGGGTTGTAGGGGAGATAACCCCAGATAGCTTAATTACTGCGAAATACGTGTGTAAAACATGTTTACAGATAAATATATAAAATGTATGTTTTACCATAACATTTATTACAGCTTCCGTAAAAACCCCAAATTGTTTTATCATAGATATGAATTTATAGTATAGTTCAGCTGTTTAGTGCAGATAGTGCAGACTATAATATATAACTGATCTTGGTAGTGGTGGTGGTAGTAGTGGTGGTGATGGTTGTGGTGGTGGTGGTGGTAGTGTTGGTGGTGCTGGTAGTGGTGGTTGTGGTGGTTGTGGTGGTGGTGATGGTGGTGATGGTAGTGGTGGTTGTGGTGGTAGTTGTAG
>OZ024757.1:14583501-14586001 GCA_964016885.1 Eledone cirrhosa
TACTGATACTGTGGTGGTGGTGTTGGTGTTGGTGGTGTTGGTGTTGTTGTTGTTGTTGTTGGTGGTGGTGGTGGTGTTGTTGTTGATGGTGGTGGTGTTGATGGTGTTGTTGTTGGTGGTGTTGGTGGTGGTGTTCGTGGTGTTGGTGATGATGTTGTTGTTGGTGGTGGTGGTGGTGGTGGTGGTGGTTTTCGTGGTGGTGGTGGTGGTTTTCGTGGTGGTGGTGGTGGTGGTGGTGGTGGTGGTGATAATAATAAGGATGATGGTGGTGGAGGTGGGGGCGGATGGTAATTATAACGGTGATGATAACAATGGGGATGATGGTGATGATAAGATGATTATAGTGATGATGATGATAATGGTAATGATGATGGTGATGATGATAGACAAAACCCAGCATGATTTTTTGTAATACATTAAAGCAAAACATGTTTTTGTGTGCGTATGTTTGTGTTTGTGTGTGTATGTTTGTGTTTGTGTGTGTGTATTTGTGTGTGTGTTTGTGTGTGTGTGTAGTGTATGTTTGTGTGTGTGTGTGTTTTTATGTGTGTGAAGACAGTCAGACATTGACTTTTGATTGTGTAAAGCATTAGAAGGTTCAATATCTCGTAGCAGAACGACTGGATAAGTGTAGCTTGGTAAATAAGTCGATGTTGGTGATGGTAATAACATTACCAAAATCTGAGGTGGGGTGGGGCTAGGTGGAGTTCAGGAACATTAACACAGGCTAACGATGGGGTTGGGTGAGAACATGCTTGTGATGTAAAACACCCCACCACCCACAGCTCCCCTTCCCCCACCCTCAGACCCCATGTGTATTCTGGCAAACAAGAATTTCCAATACATACATACAAACAGACCCCTGCTGCTGTGAATTGGCAAAGCTTTTAGAGTGCCAGTGAAATACCTTGCAGTATTTACTCCAACTCCTTAATTCAGAATTCAGGGTAACACAGCAGTCCCCAACCTTTTGTGCACCATGCTCCACCTCAATGTTTCAAAAATGGTTATGCCCTCCTTTGATATGAAAATGCCCCTCTTTGATATGAAAATGCCCTCCTTTGATATTAAAATGGCCTCCTTTGATATTAAAATGCCCTTCTTTGATATTAAAATGGCCTCCTTTGATATTAAAATGCCCCTCTTTGATATTAAAATGCCCTCCTTTGATATTAAAATGCCCTCCTTTGATATTAAAATGCCCTCCTTTGATATTTAAATGCACTCCTTTGATATGAATATGCCCTCCTTTGATATGAAAATGCCTTCCTTTGATATTAAAATGCCCTTCTTTGATATGAAAACAACTATGATCAACTGTAAAGTGCAAACAAATTGGTGTACATGTGGTGTCAGATGCGCACAGTAACATGTGGTGGAGGGGGTGAAACAGGAGTTTCCGACAGTAATGTGTACCAAAGTTGCCTTGGTTGGTGTAAAAGTAACAAGGTAAAAACCTGAAGTTTGTTCTCATTAACATCATTTTCAAATTTCCTCTCTTAAATATTCAAATCGCCAACACTAACATCCCTGTGGAGCATGTACCCCACATTAGGAATAACTTAACATAGGTTCTTACCTAAATTTTTTATGGAAGCTTTTTACAAAAATCTAAACACTTTAAAACAAACAGCTTTGTATAGAAGAACCAAGGCTGTTTGGAACATAACTTAACCCTTTATATTTACACGACTCTATATATACTATTATATTTTCACAGTAAAGGCTGTACCTCACATAATTATCTCACATAATATCGAATCTACAAAATTTTGATATTATTTATTTTGCGATGGATATTTGGCGGTGGATTGGCAGTATCGGTAGAGGGTCGGACGCCATGCTTTACAGCATAGTTACGTCCCTTTACAATCTGAGTTCAAATCCCGCCGAGGTTGACTTTGCCTTTCATCCTTACGGGGTCGATAAAATAAAGTACCAGTGATGCACTGGATAATTGCTGGCCTTGTGCCTAAAGTAGAAACAATTATTTATTTTGCGAACAATACCATTAGTATAAGCGGCTAGTTATAGCCAGTTTGAACAGAAAGAGGTGAGAGAATTCTGGCCGGATATGGCCAGTTTAAATGCTAAAGGGTTAACAAAGGTTCTTACCAAAAATTATGATGGACGCTTCTTTTAGATGAATATAAAAACTTTAAAACAAACAGTTTTGTTCAGTAAAACCAATGGTGGTTTTAGATAGTTTGGTGTCGGAAGGGTTTAACTGGTGTGTGGAACAAATGTTCTTACATAAAATTATAATTGTTTCTACTTTTGGCACAAGGCCAGCAATTACCCAGCGCATTACTGGTACTTTATTTCATCGACCCCGTAAGGATGAAAGGCAAAGTTAACCTCGGCAGGATTTGAACTCAGAATGGAAAGGGCCGTAACTCTAAGCATCAAAGCATGGCGTCCGACACTTTACCGATACTGCCAATAAGGTTTTTAGATAAATATAAACCCTTATAAATAAACAGTTTTATATGGTAGAACA
>OZ024757.1:14591001-14593501 GCA_964016885.1 Eledone cirrhosa
GGTTTTAGTTGAAGTTTACAGTACTACTGCTCCAAAGAAAACTGCTGTCTACAAGTGGAATCAGCGATTCAAACAAGGGAGAGACGACCTTGAAGACGACCATCACAGTGGAAGACTAGGAACATCAAAAAATGACCAAAACATTGAGGCTGCTCAGACTTTAATTGAAGAAGATCGAAGAATAACAGTTAATCAGTTAGCTAAGTCCCTAGACATTTCATATGGTTCGACAAATTCAATTCTGCACGATAATTTGGGACTAAGCAAGCTTTCAGCGCGATGGGTCCCAAAAGCGTTGCACCCTGATCAGCTGATTCTTCGAAGTGATCTGTCTTTGACGATATTAAACAAAATTGAAGTTGATGAAGAGCATTTCCTGACCAGAATCATCACCGTAGATCAAACCTGGATCTACCAGTATGATGCTGAATCCAAACAGCAGTCAAAACAGTGGCTTCCACGTGGATCATCGGGGCCAATCAAGTTCAAATCTCAAAAGTCGGATCAAAAAGTGATGGCCACCATTTTCTGGGATTCAGATGGGGTGATACTAATAGATTATCTTGAAGGTCAAAGAACTGTGACAGGAGCTTACTATGCAAATGTTTTAAGGAAGCTGAAAGAGGCTTTAGTCGAGAAACGAAAAGGGAAACTTCATGGTGGGATCTTGTTTCACCATGACAATGCACCAGCGCATTCTGCGTGGTTTGCAAAAGAAGTTCTTCAAGAATTTCGATGGGAAGTGCTTCCTTACCCGCCTTATAGTCCAGATTTAGCCCCATCAGACTTTTTCCTCTTTCCAAAACTCAAAGAAATGCTAAAAGGAACCCGTTTTAGTGGTGTTGAAGAAGCTAAAAACACTGCCAACACATGGCTTCGAACAAGGCCTTCAACTTTCTTTAGAGACGGCTTATGAAGCTGGAAGCATCGCCTTGTCAAGTGTATTGACCTGGATAGCAACTATGTAGAAAAATAAATTGATGGTAAATCATATTTTTTGAAAAATAGAATATTTTCTGAAAAATTCCGCAAACTTTTTGATCCCCCCTCGTATATGTATGTTATGTTGGAACCATAAATCATCCAGCCCATTCTGTAAAGGTGTTGTGTAGGTGTCACTAGAAAAAGGAGCCAGTCCAAACTGTAAGGTGGTCATGTAAATGTCACGAAAAAAAGGACGCCTTCCACACTATAAAGTGGTCGTGTAAAAGACACGGCAAAGAAGCACCCAGCACACACTGTAAATGAGGTTGGTGCTATGAAGGGCATCCAGCTGTAGAAAACCAGCCAGAAACAGTCCTATATGAACGAGACATGGTCACCCGACCCAACTGGACTCTAAATGGGACAAACCCATCTAACCCATTCTAGCGTGATGATGATGATGATGATGATGATATTGTTGCTGTTCCATATGTATAATAATAATGAAATTATTGTGTACAGTGCTCAGGTGCACTACAACTCATCAAAGGTGAATGTATAGTACATAGAATAATGTACAAATGTCAGGAAAATGAACAGTGTATGAGTCATGATATAATAATAATAATAATAATAATGAAATATTGTGTACAGTGCCCAGGTGCACCACAACTCATCAAAAAGTGCATGTACAGTACATAGGGCAATGCACAAACATCAGGAAAATGAACAGTGCACGAGTCATGGAGTCATGATACACACATGAGTGCATGTGTATGGAAGGGGTACATCAGGTGTAGTTTTGGCGTATTTCGGGAAGCATGTAGAATATTATAACTGCAGCTGGTAAGACATCTTAATTACAGTTGCTGCAGTTTGGTGCACAGTTTATGTAGCTTTCTACAATGTTATATACAATGACTGCTGCAGTGTCTGCAGAAAATATTGGTTTATAAATGGTTCTCTTCAGAATACACTGTAAAGAATTAGTGTGTGTGTGTGAGTGTGTTTGTGTGTAAGTGAGTATATGCATGTGTGTAAGTGTGCATGCGTGCATGTGTGTTTGTCTGTGAATGGGGGTGGGGGTGAAAGTGTGTGTGCGCGTGCTTGTGCCTGTGTGTGAGTGCACATGTATGTGTGTGAGCATATGTGTGTGTGTGTGTGTGTGTGCTTGTGTCTGAGTGTGAGTGCACGTGTGTGTGTGTGTGTGTGTGTGTGTGTGCATAAGTGAGCATGTGCGTGTGTGAGTTTGTCTGCGTGTGTGTGAGCTTGTGTGAAAGTGTGTGTGTGTTTGCCTCTGTGTGTGTGTGTGTGTGTATATAATTGAGCATGTGTGTGTGTGTGTGTGTGTGTGTGTCTGCGTGAGTTTGTGTGTAAGTGAGCACGTGTGTGTGTGTGTTTATCTGTGTGTGTGTGTGTGTATAAGTGGGCATGTGTGTCTCACTGTGTGTGAGCATGTGTGTGTGAGTGCACATGTATGTGAATGAGTGCACATATGTGTGTGTGTTTGCCTCTGTGTATGTATAAGTGAGCACGTGTGTCTGTGTGTGTGTGTATGTGAGTATGCAAGGGCAAT
>OZ024757.1:14641422-14643922 GCA_964016885.1 Eledone cirrhosa
GTCAAATCGGACCGAGGAAACAATGTTTCCGTTGGTCTTTCCAATTGCTAGTACTATCCATTGATCTATCGATCTATCGGTCGCAAATTCAGGTAGAAGGAGCAACGTGAAATAAAGTGTCTTGTTCAAGGATATAACGCATCTCGGGCCATAAATCGAACTGACAACCTCATGATTGCGAATCCAGTTCTCTAACCAATCAGCCACACGCCTTATAATGTGTTCATATTATAATGTATTCATATTATAATGTATTTATATTATAATGTATTCATATTATAATGTATTCATAGTTTAATGAATTCCTATTATAATACATTCATATTTCAACGTATTCATATTTTAATGTATTCATATTATAATACATTCATATTTTAATGTATTCATATTATAATATATTCATATTATAATACATTCATATTTTAATGTATTCATATTATAATGTATTCATATTATAATGTATTCATATTATAATACATTCATATTTTAATGTATCCATATTTCAACGTATTCATATTGTAATGTGTTTATATTATAATACATTCATATTTTAATGTATCCATATTTCAACGTATTCATATTGTAATGTGTTTATATTATAATACATTCATATTTTAATGTATAATATATTCATATTATAATGTATTCATATTATAATGTATTCATATTTTAATGTATTTATATTTTCTTTAAATTTCATATTTCCATTATTTCAATTTATTTCATTTTATTTTATCTATCTTTTATCCTATGACATAGTGTTGACGCTTAGCCGACCAAGCGTGCAATGGCAGAAACGAGGACATTCTTGAAGTTGTATGGTAGTGGTGGTGGTGGTAGTGGGAGTAATGGAGGACATTCTTGAAGTTGTATGGTAGTGGTGGTGGTGGTAGTGGGAGTAATGGTGGTGGTGAAAGTGGTGGTGGTGATTATAGTGGTGGTGGTGATTATAGTGGTAGTGGTGATAGTGGTGATAATGGTGGTTGCTATAATGGTAGTGGTGATAGTGGTGGTGGTGGTTGTGGTGGTGGTGGCTGTGGTAGTGGTGTTGGTGGCGGTTGCTATAATGGTAGTGGTGGTGGTGGTGGTGGTGGTTGTGGTAGTGGTGATAGTGGTCTTGGTGGTGGTCGCTATAATGGTAATGGTGAGGGTAGAGGCTATAATGGTGGTGGTGATAGTGGTGGTGGTAGTTATAATGCTGGTTGTCTGGTGGTGGTTGTGATTATAATGGTAGTGGTGATGGTGGTGGGGAAACCCAGTACAATCCTTAACCTTACATAATACTGTCAAACCACAAAAGTTCAATAGAAATAACAATTATGTAATTAGTGCAATAATAAAACCTACATTTATAACAACCCGAATGGCTGTCTTCCCTTCCCTGTCAACTCTAGATGATTTTATTAAAAAGTTATCTAAAGAGTACAGTAAAATCGCCAACGTCTAAAATCTACAATGGCCAAACTGTCTCGGAAAACTGTTGAAGAATTGAAACACTATATCAACTGTATTCACCAAAATAACGATTTCTAGGATAGGCAAACGGCCAGCAATTTTGGAGGAGAGGAAGGTCGGTTAACTCTTAAACATTTACATTACTCTATATTTTCTATTGTATATTCATGGTAAAGCCTTTATCTCACATAATATCGGTTTTGATATTACTTATTTTGAGAACCATATCTTGAGCAAAACATTTCACGTTGCTCCAGTTCACTCAGCTGTAGAAATGAGTTGCAAGGTTACTGGAGCCAAGCTGTATCAGCCATTGCCTTTCCCTTAGACAACATCATATATAGTATATATCAAATATATATATCATATATATGTTGTCACGTCACTGGTGCCAAGCTGTATCGGCCATTGCCTTTCCCTTGGATATCATCGGTAACGTGGACAGGGGAGACTGGTATGCATGGGCGATTGCTGGTCTTCTACAAACAACCTTGCCCGGACTTGTGCTTTGGAGGGGAACTTTCTAGGTGCAAATTCCACCGTCATTCGTGACCGAAGGTCTTTACTCTTAATCTATACATAGCAGCCACTAATAACAGGGGGCGCAAACTCTCCTATTCCGATGTCATATCCAGAGATTCTGGTATTGAAATCCAGGATTTGGCAACGGCAATGAACGACAGAACCACGAGAAGATCAATTGTTGAGGCGATTTCGACTGAGGCTGCCGGATGATGATATATTATTTTATGACAGCTCTCAGCTTGTGGAGAATTCATTGCTCCCATTTTGACAAACAAGTCAACTACCATTGCAGACGACAGAGACGCGGAATAAACCAACGTGTAAATATTCTAAACAGATTTGTCAAATGTTGGCCGTCCTTGTAAGGAGACGATCAAAAGAATAACGGCACATAAAAACAGCAAAAAATAAGAACAACAATAACTACAACAGTGACAACAACAACTACAACAACAACAACAGTGACAACAACAACTACAACAACAACAACAACAACAACAACAACAACAACAACAACAGT
>OZ024757.1:14653922-14658922 GCA_964016885.1 Eledone cirrhosa
CAACGCTGCACCAGGTAGTTGTAGAGGTAGGGGTGGGGGACTAAAAGTCGATGAAAAGAACCCCATAAAGAATAGTTAACAAGTAACACAAAACAAAACAAAAAAAACTCCAAACAACAACAACAACAAAACAATAAAAACATCCATAAAAACATAAAAACAAAAAAAAAGGAAAAAAACCTCAATAAACAATAAAAACATCCCTAAAATATATATACAAACAACAACAAAAAAAAAATCAACAAAGAAAAACGGACAAGAAAAAGGCATGGCGGCGATAGTTAAAATAATACGTGCTTGAGTGGTTAGTTGGTGATTAACTTACATTTTATGGCTGAAGAATATATTACTCAGAAACGAAGTCTGCACATAAAACAATGGTTAAACTAATGTTAACATACATCAGGTAACTTGAAGGTACATAGCTTAGATGTTAGAGTGGCTAGACAGGCAATTGTGAGGTTATGAGTTGAGTTTCACTCTCGGATCATTATACACACACACACACACACACATATATATATATATATATATATATATATATATATATATATATATAGGAAAAAGTATGACCCCGACGGCAGAGCTCAAGCCGTTTCGACGGCTATTTCTGGTCCAGAAATAGCGGTCGAAACGGCTTGAGCTCTGCCGTCGGGATCATACTTTTTCCTATTTCCCACTCTACTACTCTAAGTAATGAGTACTTTGGTGCGTTATGGTCCATCTGGTTCCTTACCACAATTCCTTTGTTATATATATATATATATATATATACAACTGGCGGAGTTTAGTGTCACAAGAAGAACCAAGTGATATACCGTATATCCCGGCATTGAAGACGCTACTTTTTCCCTAAAATAAGTCTCAAAAATCTATCATGCTTCTGGAAGCCGAAGGTTGTTTATTATTTTTTTTTCAAATTTTTGCTGGTCAAGATTAGGGTGAGTCCTTAAGGACGAAGCGTTTTCGGCGCCAGGAAATATGGTATATATTTCTTGATGATAACATATGTGTCATCTTCTCTCATATTCCAAGCTATCTCAATAATTCTTGAAATGTCTGCTTTACATGTCATAATTTCGGGTTCCATATACCAGAGACATATTCCATAAATGAACATATATATTACATATACTACAGATATATTCCTTATACCCAAAATATATTCTATTATCCCAGGTGTATTCCATATATTCCATGTGTACCCCAGTTATGTTCTATATATCTCAGGTATGTGCTTCAGCAAGACACTTTTTTTCCACGTTGCTCCAGGTCACTCAGCTGGAAACAAAATGAATTGTGGCATCATTTGTGCCAAACTGTATCAGACTTTCTTTCCCTGTTGGCTTATATGTCAGCAGGCCTTTGAGGAATCAACCCCAGTAGACCGTCCATGGCATATCACAGAATGGAAACGATATGAGTGATTATTATTCATTTTATTTTTATTTTTATTTTTATTCATCTATGTAATTGTCTATTCACGTAATAGCTGTCTGATCAAGTCGTAACTGTTACATAAAAGTTACCATTGAAATACGTATAACTGTGATTAGCTGTCTGATGAAGTCGTAACGCTATGACCATAAGTACCCATTCAGAGTTATAGTTACTATAGTGAACTATCGGTAAGTACATATCCACCTAGCTTATATAAGAAATGATGGTGTGATATAATGATTGACCTAGTAATTATTATCTTAATTGATCTAGGGGTATTGCTACCCGTGACTGTTTACACGAACACAAGTAAGCATAACCAAAATGAATCATTTCCTAAGAATTACACTTCGCCACTAAAATTAAGAACAATAGTTCACGTAGGTGTTGTAGGTTAATATAATGAGTAACAGATGGTATTTATAATAGTGTTGTGACCTTATTTATGATTTCTAGGTGAAGTATCCAACGGAGAGTGTATTTTGATACATACATCAAAACTCAATAGTGTAGAAAAATTAATTTCCATATCGCTACATTTGTGCTCAGGAAAATATATTGATCTCATAAATGTTGATTTGATGTCTGTGAAGAACTAGCGCCGTCTTTTACATAGGGTCGATCAATCTCTATACAAACATATATAATATGTATTGCGGTCGAGCCTGTAGCAGTGGAGAGTTCTGGCGTCCTAGGACAACCTCCCTATTCATCCCCGTCGACACTCCTGTAGCAATGGGGACTCCTGGTGTCCTTGGCCCTAGGACCACCCCCCTACTCACCACCATAGGCACCCCGTAGCAGTGGCGAATTCTGGTGTCCTTGGCCTTAGGACCACCTCCCTAATCACCACCATCGGCTTCTGGTGTCCTTGGCCCAAGGACCACCTTCCTACTCACCACCATAGGCACCCCGTAGCAGTGGAGAATTCTGGTGTCCTTGGCCTTAGGACCACCTCCCTAATCACAACCATCGGCTTCTGGTGTCCTTGGCCCAAGGACCACCTTCCTACTCACCACCATAGGCACCCCGTAGCAGTGGAGAATTCTGGTGTCCTTGGCCTTAGGACCACCTCCCTATTCACCACCATAGACACCCCCGTAGCAGTGGAGAATTCTGGTGTCCTTTGCCTTAGGACCACCTCCCTAATCACCACCATCGGCTTCTGGTGTCCTTGGCCCTAGGACCACCTCCCTATTCACCACCATAGACACCCCCGTAGCAGTGGAGAATTCTGGTGTCCTTTGCCTTAGGACCACCTCCCTAATCACCACCATCGGCTTCTGGTGTCCTTGGCCCTAGGACCACCTCCCTACTCACCAACATAGGCACCCCGTAGCAGTAGAGAATTCTGGTGTCCTTGGCCTTATGACCACCTCCCTACTCACCACCATTAGCACCCCGTAGCAGTGGAGACTCCTGGTGTCCTTGGCTCTAGGACCACCTCCCTACTCACCACCATCAGCACCCCGTAGCAGTGGAGAATTCTGGTGTCCTTGGGCTTAGGACCAACTCCCTCGGCACCCCGTAGCAGCGGAGACTTCTGGTGTCCTTGGCCCTAGGAGCACCTCCCTACTCACCACTATTGAGTTGGCTATCCGCAGGTGTGAGTGAGCATTACAAGCTGGAATGGTTGTTCTTCCAACGCGTCTCCGTCGCCATCCTCCGGGGAAACTCATTCTCTATTCTGTCACCCCAGAACGTTCTTCCCTCCCATTTTGCTTATAATAGTGAGAGATGGGAAGAGAAAAAGAAAGACAGGCAGGCAGTGAGTGATAGGAAAAGAACATCAACACTTATTTACTTATTTATTTGCATTCATCTGTAATACACGGAGCAGTTTGATACAACAACGAAGTTCAGACGACATTTTAAACCTATGCCCTGCCGACTCTGATAATTTCCCGTCTACGTGATGATAAATAACTCATTATAAACATGAATCGTTCAACAAAGAATACACATTACATCCTGCTAAAGTTCAAAAACGGTAAAGAGTGTGTATACAGTTACCTCCCTTACATGTGTAATGTTGTTTATATTCCAACAATACCGCAATGCACCAAGAAACAACTTCATTGTCCACTTCTATTATAAATTATTCCATTCGCATCTACGATGCACTGAGTATGTGTGTATGTGTGAGAGTGTGTGTGTGTATGTGTGAGAATGTGTGTACGTGTGAGAGAATGTGTATATGTGTGTGAAAGTGTGTACGTGTGAGAGAGTGAGTATGTGTGAGAGAGTGTGTGTATGTGTGAGAGAGTGTGTATATGTGTGAGAGAGTGTGTATATGTGTGAGAGAGTGTGTATGTGTGAGAGAGTGTGTATGTGAGAGAGTGTATATATATATATATATATATATATATATATATATATATATATATATATATATATATATATATATATATAGGCCTCAATCTATCTTATTTCTCATTCTTTCTTCTGATGAAGGACTAGCGTCCGAAACGTTAAGACCCACTTCCTACTATTTCAAGTGTTACCTAATATATTCCTTCCATCATATATCATATGTATGTATATATATATATATCATATGTATGTATATATATATATATCATATGTATGTATATATATATATATATATATATATATATATCGGTAAACAAACAAAAACAAAAGAAAAGTACTCAATAGATATAGTCAAGTGTATTTATTCCCTACGTTGTCCTGGGTAGCGACGGAGTATTTCATTAGCTTCGATCGAATGTTGATAGTGAGAGAGTTGCCAATAAACATCTGCCTGTCTGTGTGTGTCTGTATATATATATATATATTTATATATAGTTACACAATAACGATAATAAACCTTGTTTCAGGCTACCGCTGGTTTCAAACTAGAACAGATTAATTTATTGGAAGACAATATATCCCTACGCTTGTCTGTTAAGCTCCAGGGCATTCACGATTTCAGAAATAAAGTGTAGCATCATCTTAATCACACACACACACACACACACACACACACACACACACACACACACACACACACACACACACACACACACATCGTGTGATATATGTTAGTAGATGTACATAGAAATACACAAAAATTACAAAAAGAAAACAAATATGTTGCATTTACTTACGCCATCATCAAGTCTCATCTGATCCAATTTCTTCGGAAGCTACAGAAACGAAAGATACACACATTAATAGTCATTTTATTATTTTATTAAAGACAAAAAAACATTAAGGGAAGTGGATGACGAAATTTTAATTGAGAGATCACAGCTCTGATGCTATGGGCATGTGGTTAGAATGTCTCAGGGAAAATCACTAGACCAGATGTGTAGCTCAGAGATCAGAAAGTCACACCAGATAGAGCTGCTACTTCTCTGAATTGAGATATCACAGCTCTGATGCTATGGGTATGTGGATAGAATGTCACAGGAAAGACTGTGTAGCTTGGAGATCAGAATGTCACCCCAGGTAGAGCTGCTACTTCTCCGAATTGAGAGATCACAGTTGTGCTACTATGGACATGTGGTTAGAATGTCTCAGGAAAGAATGTGTAGCTGAGAGATCAGAGAGTCACT
>OZ024757.1:14663922-14671422 GCA_964016885.1 Eledone cirrhosa
ACAGTGACCCTGACCACCAAGGCAAGTGCCCTCTCCCAGTTTTCCACCTTTAATTTACAGATATATACTCAGAGTAGGCCCATTCACTCGGGCCATTCTTGCTTCTCTCACCCATCTTTCAACAAAATGCTGGGAAGAGAGCACTTCCCTCTCTACTCTGATTTTCCTTTTCAAATGAAATTTGAAAAAGTCAATCAGAGCATCACCGAAGAGGTAAGTGCTCGTCTTCAGCCCTTTCAAACGTGTCCACCATACTATCTCTTTCGCCATGGCTACCAGACAGATAAAAACTGCCTGCCCTTCCCGGCTAAAGGAGGAGGGCGGAGCAATCCTCACGATGGAGTCAGATGATAGCCGGATCCGTCCTACACGCGACAGCAGGTGTTCGACATAAACCCACAAGTCAGCAATTTTCGTCGACGCCTAGAGTTTCCCCAAGTACGTCGTCGCTCTTCCCCTCCACTAATCCTCTATAGAACGCCGAGGTGGAGTTTCCACCGATCACATTGCCCGATTGGTCGAGGGCTGTGAGCGCCTGAAGACATTCCAGTCTCCAGGCGCTCCCTCTCGGTCTTCGCTTGACCCAGGACTGCAGCTCCGTCAAGGAAACGAGCTGGGGAAATACGTGTCTAGCAAACGGCGACCACACCTGATCACCGTCGAGGAAGAGGTGGAGATGTTGTAGCCTGAGCGCGTGCCTGCGCATCATCAGCCACGGCATGCCCAGCCCTCCACGTAGCGGGTGTTGACAACAGATGGACCGCCTGACCATCGGAGCGCGTCCCTTCCACAAAAAGCGAAAGAGCAAACGCTCCAGCGCAGTCAGGCGAGGCTTAGGACAAGGTACGACGGTCAGGCGGTAGCAGATGACAGACGCGATGTACGCGTTAGTCACCTCCGCTCGACCTTTCAGGAATAGCTTCCTCTCCGCCCATTTCTGTGTGAGAGAAGCCACCCTGCTCGTCACCCCGTCCCAGTTTTTGTCTGTCTGGAGGTCCGGACCGAACCAGACCCCTAGCAATTTAACCGGTCCGTCCGTCCAGCGTCCGACGACGCTGTTGGACGGCATGGACCTGCCTTTCCAGGTGCCGAACTGCAGGCCCACTGACTTTTCCTGGTTGATCATTGCTCCTGTCACCGCTTCGTATTCTCTTAGTGTAGTGCCGATCGCCTCGATGTGTTTGGCGTTCGACACCACTACGGTGACATCGTCCGCATATGCTGACACGGATCTTCCGCATCCTAGTTCGCGCGGGACGCCCCTCAACGTCTCCAGTTTGTGCAGTAATGGCTCGAGAGTCAATACGTACAAGAGGGACGAGAGGGGACATCCTTGGCGGACCGAGCGCATGATGTTGAACGGTTCCGACAGGTGACCGTTCACTCTCACCACAGAGCAGATGTCGCTGTGCATGGCAGCGATCCAGCTTCTGAAGACGGGCCCAAAGCCAGCCGCCCTCAGGACTGCCGCTAGGTAACGATGGTCGACCCTATCGAAAGCTTTCGACTGATCTAAATTGATCAAGGACCCACCCGTGCCAGGTTCCCTAGCTACCCTCTCTACGATGTATCGCATGAGGTGGAGGTTGTCGTGGATGGATCTGTCAGGAATGGCGCATGTCTGCGCCTCTCCCACCAGACCACCAACAACAAGCGCCAACCTCTTTGCTAGCACCTTGGCCAAAATCTTGAACTCTGTGTTTAGAAGAGTTATGGGCCGGAAATTATCTATGTTATCTCCCTTGTTCGGATCCTTTCTCAGCAGTGCCACCGCTCCTCGGCTCACAGAACTGGGAATTCTCCCGTTCTGTTGCCACTTGCAGTAGACGTCCGCCAAGAGGCCTCCGAACAAGTCTGGCATCTGTATGTAAAGTTCATAGGGCAGACCATCCAAACCAGGCGATTTACCCCTTGTGCAGCCAGTCATTGCCTCCCTTACTTCAGCGGCTGTTATCGGCTTTTCGCAACACCTCGCCTCAGTGGCCGAGAGCCGCGGCAGTCCGTCGAGGTAGACACTAAAGTCCATCCCTCGACCCGGCCCACCGCTGCCCCCGAACAGCTGAGCGAAGTGTCGCTGAAAAGCTTCACACATTTGCCCGGGATCGAGTAGCATGCGCCCGTCGTGGTCCACCAAAGACCGGATCGTGGCTTTGTTGCCACGACGCGCCTCCGCCACTCGGGCCCATTGAACGGCTTTCGTCCCCTCGTGTCTGAGAGCACGCACTCTTGCTCTGACAACGCAGCCTTCGTGCTTTGCATTGAAGAATTGGTCAAGGGCCAATTTCGCCGCAAGCACGTCGGTCGCAATGCCTTTGCTAAGCGCCTCGTCTAATTTTCTAACTAGTTCTCCCTCTGCTCTATTTTTCTCTATTGCTAAAGCCTTACTAAACCTAATCGATTCTATTCTAATCGCTCTTTTCAGAGCAAACCACCACTTGTTGTTGACGATGGCCCCCGTCAACGCCCGCTTAACTAGTTCGCTAATCCGGTCTCTGTAGGCCTTGCGCGCTGGTAAGGATGCGTTTAGCTTCCAGTAGCCGGGTCCTCGTCTATGAAGCCTATCTAAGCCAAGCACACAGATCACGAATTTGGGGTCCGTGTAGCTGACTATCTTCAAGTGTGGACAGCCTATGCTAGACCTATCTATTTCCCTACAAAATACTCTATCTAGATATGATCTGGATGACCCAATGCGATTTGTCCAAGTCCACATTGGCACATTCGGGAAATCCAATCGGTACCTGTCAGACAGTTCAAAACGCCTGAGCATGTTGGTGAGGCTCTTGCACCCTCCACCCCTATCCGCTAATCCCACACAGTCCCAGCGTGCATCTAAGATCCCGTTCCAGTCGCCCACTAACACTAAAGAGCGGAACGTTCCAAGAAAGGTCTCCAGACGCCGGAAGAAATCAGGCCGCCCTGCTCCTGTCGGGGCATAGACGGCCACTAGCCTGAAAGCTTGCCCGTCTCCGCTGGTCACGTCCAGCACCACCAACTTACCCTCTGGGTCCAGGAAGATGGCCCGTATGGCGAGATCCAAACCTCTCCGAAAAAGCACAGCAACTCCTCCCCCCGATCTAGGACGGCTGGGAGATGCGTACACATCGTAGCCGCCGAAGATCGGTGCGAAGGCCCGTGCTTCGGAGATTCTGGTCTCGCTGATGGCCACTACATCTATGTTTAGTGACCTGAGGTCGTTGAGCAGGTGACCCTGCTTCCATGACGACCCCAAGCAAGATGAAGCTTCAAAAATAAGTCAATAGACTCATTAAAATGTTCCTCCCCACGGAAATCTTAAAAATTAAATAATGTAGTTCTAGATACACTATACTGTACATTAAATAATGTAGTCCTTGATACACTATACTGTACATTAAATAATGTAGTCCTAGATACACTATACTGTACATTAAATAATGTAGTCCTTGATACACTATAGTGTACATTAAATAATGTAGTCCTTGATACACTATACTGTACATTAAATAATGTAGTCCTTGATACACTATACTGTACATTAAAATAATGTAGTCCTTGATACACTATACTGTACATTAAATAGCGTAGTCCTTAATACACTATACTGTACATTAAATACTGTAGTCCTAGATACACTATACTGTACATTAAATAATGTAGCCCTTGATACACTATACTGTACATTAAATAATGTAGTCCTAGATACACTATACTGTACATTAAATAATGTAGTCCTAGATACACTTTACTGTACATTAAATAATGTAGTCCTAGATACACTATACTGTACATTAAAATAATGTAGTCCTTGATACACTATACTGTACATTAAATAATGTAGTCCTAGATACACTATACTGTACATTAAATAATGTAGTCCTTGATACACTATAGTGTACATTAAATAATGTAGTCCTAGATACACTATACTGTACATTAAATAGCGTAGTCCTAGATACACTATACTGTACATTAAATAATGTAGTCCTTGATACACTATACTGTACATTAAATAATGTAGTCCTTGATACACTATAGTGTACATTAAATAATGTAGTCCTTGATACACTATACTGTACATTAAATAATGTAGTCCTAGATACACTATACTGTACATTAAATAATGTAGCCCTTGATACACTATACTGTACATTAAATAATGTAGTCCTAGATACACTATACTGTACATTAAATAATGTAGTCCTAGATACACTTTACTGTACATTAAATAATGTAGTCCTAAATACACTATACTGTACATTAAAATAATGTAGTCCTTGATACACTATACTGTACATTAAATAATGTAGTCCTAGATACACTATACTGTACATTAAATAATGTAGTCCTTGATACACTATAGTGTACATTAAATAATGTAGTCCTAGATACACTATACTGTACATTAAATAGCGTAGTCCTAGATACACTATACTGTACATTAAATAATGTAGTCCTTGATACACTATACTGTACATTAAATAATGTAGTCCTTGATACACTATAGTGTACATTAAATAATGTAGTCCTTGATACACTATACTGTACATTAAATAATGTAGTCCTAGATACACTATACTGTACATTAAATAGCGTAGTCCTAGATACACTATACTGTACATTAAATAATGTAGTCCTTGATACACTATACCTGTACATTAAATAATGTAGTCCTTGATACACTATAGTGTACATTAAATAATGTAGTCCTTGATACACTATACTGTACATTAAATAATGTAGTCCTAGATACACTATACTGTACATTAAATAGCGTAGTCCTAGATACACTATACTGTACATTAAATAATGTAGTCCTTGATACACTATACTGTTACATTAAATAATGTAGTCCTTGATACACTATAGTGTACATTAAATAATGTAGTCCTTGATACACTATACTGTACATTAAATAATGTAGTCCTTGATACACTATACTGTACATTAAAATAATGTAGTCCTTGATACACTATACTGTACATTAAATAATGTAGTCCTTGATACACTATACTGTACATTAAATAATGTAGTCCTAGATACACTATACTGTACATTAAATAATGTAATCCTAGATACACTATACTGTACATTAAATAATGTAGTCCGAGATACACTATACTGTACATTAAATAATGTAGTCCTAGATACGCTATATATACATTATGTACAGTTTATATACGCACTATATGTATACTATGTCCACTATATATATATATGTACTATATACGATGTTGTCAAAGGGAAAGGCAATGGCCGATACAGCTTGGCACCAGTGACATCGCAACTCATTTCTACAACTGAGTGAACTGGGGCAACGTGAAATAAAGTGTCTTGCTCAATGACACAACGGAAATCTCGGTCCGAGAATCAAACTCACAACCTCACGATTGTAGGCCCGACCTTCTAGCCACTAAGCCATGCGCCTCCACATATTATATTATTAAAACAATGGCACTAATCCATCATAATTTTTATTCACAGTCATATTGATACATGCATAGATTGACATTTGAAAGAAGTAGCTCTATGTTTACATATCGAGGACTCATCTATGCGCTAAACTCTGTGATTGTGTGCTTGTCTGTAATTTAATACAGCCAAAATGGCGCATAATGAGAAAATACTTTGAAAGAAAGTTGCCTCTGAAATGGGAATACAAATGGAATAAAACAAGTTTCGCGTAAATCGGAGCCGTGTTCCCGAGATACGGTTTTTTCCGGGTACCTTAATAAATAGAGAGAGAGAAAGAGATAGTGGTTGTCAGAGAGTACATTGAAAGAGAAACATGAGAGAGAGAGAGAGAGAGAGAGAGAGAGAGAGAGAGAGAGAGAGAGAGAGAGAGAGAGAGAGAGAGAGAGAGAGAGAGAGAGCTAGTGGTGTTGTTGAATGAAATATTTTTAAAAGAACGTGACCCAAAGGGTCATGGGTGGTCTAGTTATTTTATAATTTCTATTCACACTCAGATATCGATATATACATAGATTAAAATTTGAAAGAAGCAACTAAGTACGACGCCGAGTAGATTGCTTCAAAAGTTTGTTTTATCAAACAATGGAGAAGCGTTTATCAAACAACTGCCTTTTGTTCTTTTGAGGAAGTAAAAATACGGTAAAAAAAAATACAATGAAAATAAAACAAATGAATAAAATATATAGATTGTGTGTGTGAGTGTGTCTGTGTGTGTGCGTGTGAGTGTCTGTGTGTGCGTGTGTGAGTGTGAGTATGTGTGTTTGTGTGTGAGTGTGTGAGTGTGTGAGTGTGTGTGTGTGTATGAGTGTGAGTGTGTCTGTGTCTGTGTCTGCGTGAGTGTGAGCGTGTGTGTGTGTGTGAGTGTGTATGTGTGTATATTTGTGTATCTGTGTGTGCGTGAGTGTGTGTGAACCTGTGTGTGAGTTGCGTGTGAGTTGTGTGTGTGAGTTGTGTGTGTGAGTTGTGTGTGCCTATGTATGAGAGTGTATGTCTGTGTGTGCGTGCATATGTATGTGTGTGCGTGTGCGTGTGTGAGAAACAGATGTCGTCAGGGCCTATGCGAGAGTATGTTGTGTCCAACCTGTACTTTGTTCCGTGGACCCAAGAACTAAGAAGGTCCGACAGCAACCATCCTACAACCATTTTGGGAAAAATCTGTGCCTGCTTCGGGCCCTAAAGGTGTCTTGTATCGCCTTGCAAAACTTCTCTTGGAAGCCCTGGATGTCGTAGATATCAGAAACATATACCATAACTAAACCACTACCATCACCACCACCACCATTAAATTAGTCATTCCAATGCATAGAAACCACATCATTTTCTGTTACTCCATAATACAGTGAAATTCCGTTATAACGAAATTCATGGGTGTATAAAAAAATTCGTTGTAACGAAAATTCTTTATAACGAGATCGACCTAACACATCGATCGTCTCGCCGGGGATTGAAAAAAATTCGTTATAATCATATTCGTTATAACGGAATTTTATCTGTATATTCTGGAGAAATTCTTTATAACGAGATCGACCTAGCACATCGAGCGTGTGACCGGGGATTGAAAAAAATTTCGTTATAATGGTATTCGTTATATCGGAATTTTACCTGTATAAAAGATTCTGGAAACTGAATTTTTTTTTTTTTTTTTTTTTTAATACTCACCTTGCTATTTGCGAAGAAAGTGTCTTCCGTGTCTGTTTCAAACTTATTAGTTGCCGTTTTCACATCACTGCCAACCTGGGTGTTGTAAGTCTCGTTGCCACTTTTATACTCTTGTCGACATCCGGTGGTTACCAGTTCATCCGCTTCGCCTCGTGTCACAGTCTTCAACTTATTCACGCTACGAGATGCTGTGTTGTACGACATACATTTGTCAAAGTCTTTCATCTGGGAACCTTTGCGGTAAATAAATTAAAAAAAAAGATACAATTAAAATAAAATGGATTCCTTTTATACAGGAATGTGTATGTGTGTGAGGGAGAGGGGGAGAGTGTTAACAAGTCTATGGGAAGGAGAGTGTAGGAATGCGTATGTGAGAGAGGGGGAGAGTGT
>OZ024757.1:14688922-14696422 GCA_964016885.1 Eledone cirrhosa
AGTGGACTGGAACAACGTGAAATAAAGTGTCTTGCTCAAGGACACAGTGGACTGGAGCACCGTGAAATAAAGTGTCTTGCTCAAGGACACAGTGGACTGGAGCACCGTGAAATAAAGTGTCTTTCTCAAGGACACAGTGGATTGGAGCAACGTGAAATAAAGTGTCTTGTTCAAGGACTCAGTGGATTGGAGCAACGTGAAATAAAGTGTCTTGCTCAAGGACACAGTGGACTGGAACAACGTGAAATAAAGTGTCTTGCTCAAGGACGCAGTGGACTGGAGCAACGTGAAAAAGTGTCTTGCTCAAGGACACAGTGGACTGGAGCAATGTGAAATAAAGTGTCTTGCTCAAGGACACAGTGGACTGGAGCACCGTGAAATAAAGTGTCTTGCTCAAGGACACAGTGGACTGGAGCACCGTGAAATAAAGTGTCTTTCTCAAGGACACAGTGGATTGGAGCAACGTGAAATAAAGTGTCTTGTTCAAGGACACAGTGGACTGGAGCAACGTGAAATAAAGTGTCTTGCTCAAGGACACAGTGGACTGGAGCACCGTGAAATAAAGTGTCTTTCTCAAGGACACAGTGGACTGGAGCACCGTGAAATAAAGTGTCTTGTTCAAGGACACAGTGGATTGGAGCAACGTGAAATAAAGTGTCTTGCTCAAGGACACAGTGGACTGGAGCACCGTGAAATAAAGTGTCTTTCTCAAGGACACAGTGAATTGGAGCAACGTGAAATAAAGTGTCTTGTTCAAGGACACAGTGGATTGGAGCAACGTGAAATAAAGTGTCTTGCTCAAGGACACAGTGGACTGGAACAACGTGAAATAAAGTGTCTTGCTCAAGGACACAGTGGACTGGAGCAACGTGAAAAAGTGTCTTGATCAAGGACACAGTGGACTGGAGCACCGTGAAATAAAGTGTCTTGCTCAAGGACACAGTGGATTGGAGCAACGTGAAATAAAGTCTCTTGCTCAAGGACACAGTGGACTGGAGCACCGTGAAATAAAGTGTCTTGCTCAAGGACACAGTGGACTGGAGCAACGTGAAATAAAGTCTCTTGCTCAAGGACACAGTGGATTGGAGCAGCGTGAAATAAAGTCTCTTGTTCAAGGACACAGTGGACTGGAACAACGTGAAATAAAGTGTCTTGCTCAAGGACACAGTGGACTGGAGCACCGTGAAATAAAGTGTCTTGCTCAAGGACACAGTGGACTGGAGCACCGTGAAATAAAGTGTCTTGCTCAAGGACACAGTGGACTGGAGCAACGTGAAATAAAGTGTCTTGCTCAAGGACACAGTGGACTGGAGCACCGTGAAATAAAGTGTCTTGATCAAGGACGCAATGGACTGGAGCAACGTGAAATAAAGTGTCTTGTTCAAGGACACAGTGGACTGGAACAACGTGAAATAAAGTGTCTTGCTCAAGGACACAGTGGACTGGAGCAACGTGAAAAAGTGTCTTGATCAAGGACACAGTGGACTGGAGCACCGTGAAATAAAGTGTCTTGCTCAAGGACACAGTGGACTGGAGCACCGTGAAATAAAGTCTCTTGTTCAAGGACACAGTGGACTGGAGCAACGTGAAATAAAGTGTCTTGCTCAAGGACACAGTGGACTGGAACAACGTGAAATAAAGTGTCTTGCTCAAGGACACAGTGGACTGGAGCAACGTGAAAAAGTGTCTTGCTCAAGGACACAGTGGACTGGAGCAACGTGAAATAAAGTCTCTTGCTCAAGGTCACAGTGGACTGGAGCAACGTGAAATAAAGTGTCTTGCTCAAGGACACAGTGGACTGGAACAACGTGAAATAAAGTGTCTTGCTTAAGGACACAGTGGACTGGAGCAACGTGAAAAAGTGTCTTGCTCAAGGACACAGTGGACTGGAGCACCGTGAAATAAAGTCTCTTGTTCAAGGACACAGTGGACTGGAGCACCGTGAAATAAAGTGTCTTGCTCAAGGTCACAGTGGACTGGAGCAACGTGAAATAAAGTGTCTTGCTCAAGGACACAGTGGAGTGGAGCAATGTGAAATAAAGTGTCTTCCTCAAGGACACAGTGGACTGGAGCAACGTGAAATAAAGTGTCTTGCTCAAGGACACAGTGGACTGGAGCAACGTGAAATAAAGTGTCTTGCTCAAGGACACAGCGAACCATCGGGCATCGAGCTCATGACCTTACGACCGTCAGCCGAATTCACTAACCCCAAAGCCACTCACTTTCACATATACAAAATGGTTTCTGATTTAAGCACAAGGCCAGCAATTTTTTTTTTTGGGGGGGGTAAAGTGGATTAAATCTACCTAGTGCATCACAAGTACTTTATTTTATCGAGCCATCGTCAGGGATTTGAACTCAGAACGTAAAGGGCCGAAACTCCATGTTGTAAATCATGTTGTCCGGCACTCTACCGATTCTGCTAAACATTTTGTGTCACCTTTTGTAGCCAACTTCGGCGGGATTTGAACTCAGAGCGTAAAGGGCCGAAACTCTGTGCTGTAAATCATGTTGTCCGACGCTCTACCGATTCAGCCAATTCCAGGATCTAATATAACTGTTTCTAATGTTGGCACATGGTCAGCAATTACTCCAGTGTATTACTGGTACCTTATTTTATCGACCCCGTAAGGATGAAAGGCAAAGTTAACCTCGGCTGGACTTGAACTCAGACCATAAAGGGCCGTAACTCTTTGCTGCAAAGCATGGCGTCCGATCCTCTACCGATACTGCCAATCCTCGTGTAATATAACTGTTTCTACTTTTGGCACAAGGCCAGCAATTATTTCAGTGCATTACTGGTACTTTATTTTATCGACTCCGTAAGGATGAAAGAAAAAGTTAACCTCGGCGGGATTCGAACTCAGACCATAAAGAGCCGTAACTCTTTGCTGCAAAGCATGGCGTCAGACCCTCTACTGATACTGCCAATCCACCAATGAAAAGTAAAGAGGACAGGGAAAACAAAAGCTAAATCTACTTAGATAAGATTTGAACTGCAGCTCAGGGCAGATAAGAAGATATAGTTTTAAATAGTAGTCGCACTATAAAGATCCTTCATCGTCTTTAATGCCTACCTACCACAAAAGAACGAGTATCAAGTAGCAGATATCGATACGAGACCAGATATGATGATTAATTGCGATATAATCGCGTGTCTGCAACATAGACCAACAACACTGGATGTCTTCTGTCACAACCCAGTAATGTAGTCATGACGAGGCTAGTAAAGACCATCTCTAAAAAACGCCTAGTCTTCGCGGCTCTGAGAAAACTATCAGATTGTTGAGTGGTGTGAATAAGAACAACATTTCTGCAACACAATCAATCATACCGCATCGTCCTTCGTGCGGGTTAACAGGGGACGTTGATAGATCTTAGATAGATGGGGCTGTTCGAAAAATATAATGTAGTTTTCATCTCATGCTGTAAAAACTGGCGATGGGCCTGTGATCTGTCCTGAGAGGCGTGGGATGGCTGCACAAAGATTGCGTATTATGAGACCCCGAAGAGGGACCGGAAAGGAACAAATCACTACCCTTAAAAGTAAGGAGCAGGAACGAGTGGAGAAGGCTAGATGCTACCGGCTAGATATAATCGGGATTTCCTCAACAAAGTACCGTGGTCTGGAATTGTAGATTTTGTTGGAGGATTGAAACTCCACTATTCAGGTGTGGCGCCAGAAATGTCTGCACTGGAGGGAGTGGGGATACTCACAAGTCCCCAGGTATGAGAATGAGTTATAGACTGGACCCAATTAAGAGGAAGGATTTGCCTCTTGAAGCTTAGGTTGAGAGAACGGTCTCTGCAGGTGGTGCAAGTTTGAATACAGATCCTTCATTGATCAAGTCACTGCAGCGTTAGATCTAGTTAAGACTGCTAATGGGGAACTTCAATGTACATGTTCGCACTGACGTCCTGGGAGTATTACGTGGCCGTGAGGTAGGGCAGAGGCCCGAAACGTTTGAGAGCCTCTTGCTTAAAACATTCCTGGCGTATTATACATAAACGGTGGTTTATTATACATAAAGGGCAGTATTGGTAGAGGGTCGCAGCATAGAGTTATGACTCTTTACGTTCCCAGTTCGAGAGTTCCGCCGGGGATAGTTAGATTAGTTTTGCCTTTCATCCTTATGGAGGTCAATAAAATAAAGTACCTGTAATGCACTGGTGTTGATTTCATCGACTTTCCCCTTCCCCCAAAGATTGCTGGCCTTGTGCCTAAATCAGAAACGATTATATTACATCCTGGATTTGGCAGAATCGGTAGAGCGTAGGACAACATGATTTACAGCATAGAGTTTCGGCCATTTACGTTCTTAGTTCAAATCCCTGCCGAGGTTAGTTTTGCCTTTCATCCTTACGGGGTCGATGAAACAAAGTACCAGTAATACAATGGGGGTAATTGCTGGCCTTAGGTGAAAAGTTGAAACAATTATATATATGTTAAGTGGATTGGCAGTATCGGCAGAGCATCAAACACACCATGCTTTGTAGTATAGAGTCGTGGCTATACTATACATTCTTTGAGTTCAAATCCCTTCACATCACAAGTCTAAACACCTAAAGATGCATGTGTGTGTATGTATGTTCTTTCTTGAACATGGCGGACCTTGTCCCTTGAGGTCATTGGTTGTGACTTGCTGATAACCCGTATGAACATAAAGCAAGATAAATGCAAATAATAATGATTTCTTTATTAACCACAAGGGTTTACATAAAGTAGACATTAAGGACAGTGCAGGACAATACAGGACGGTACAAATGGGCATTTCTGCGTTTAAAAAACAAAAACAGAGGGTGTAACAATAAATAATTGTTTCTACTTTTGTCACAAGGCCAGCAATTATCCAGTACATTACTGGTACTTTATTTTATCGACCCCATAAGGATGAAAAGCAAAGTCAACCTCGGCGGGATTTGAACTCAGACCAATAATAATAATTGTTTCTACTTTAGGCACAAGGCCAGCAATTATCCCAGTACATTACTGGTACTTTATTTTATCGACCCCGTAAGGATGAAAGGCAAAGTTAACCTCGGCGGGATTTGAACTCAGACCAATAATAATAATTGTTTCTACTTTAGGCACAAGGCCAGCAATTATTTCAGTACATTACTGGTACTTTATTTTATCGACCCCGTATGGATGAAAAGCAAAGTCAACCTCGGCGGGATTTGAACTCAGACCAATAATAATAATTGTTTCTACTTTAGGCACAAGGCCAGCAATTATCCCAGTACATTACTGGTACTTTATTTTATCGACCCCGTAAGGATGAAAAGCAAAGTTAACCTCGGCGGGATTTGAACTCAGACCGTAAAGGGACGTAACTATACTGGAAAGCATGGCGTCCGACTCTCTACCGATACTGCCAATCCACAGACCAATAATAATAATAATTGTTTCTACTTTGGCACAAGGCCAGCAATTATTTCAGTACATTACTGGTACTTTATTTTATCGACCAATAATAATAATAATAATAATAAGAAGAAGAAGATTACATGGATTGGCAGTATCGGTAGAGGGTCGGACACCATGCTTTGATGCATAGAGTTACCTCCCTTTATGATCTGAGTTCAAATCCCGTCGAGGTTAACTTTGTCTTTCATCCTTACAGGGTCGATAAAGTAAAGTACCAGTAATACACTGAGATAATTGCTGGCCTTGTGCCAAAAGTAGAAACAATTATATATATTACATACTAGGGCGAAAGAATACCAGGAAGAAAGAATATTTTATTTGTTCGGCTATAATTGAAACTCGAGATAAAATATATTTGACAATCTAGGAAGTAAATTTGATTGGCCAGTAGAAATAATTACATCTGTTTGTATGGCGGAGTGAAGGAGGATGGTTGTTTTGTTACTAAAACATCCCGTGTTTGATCTTATTGGGAGACATCATAGACAAAGGTCATCTGTCCTAACATTTGGCAGAATCGGTAGAGCGTCGGACAACATGATTTACAGCACAGGTTCTCAACCCATTTAAGCCAAACGCCCTCTTTTGTCCCTCGAAATCACGAAACGCCCCCCCCCCCCTATTTTTCCATTTTTCAATATACTACTGATTTTTATATCAGTAGATTACTAAAAAATTGATTAACAATATTCCAAAGATGTGTGTATTATCTGATTATGTGTTGTATGTGGTCCTAGATGTGTGTGCTACTCGCTTCTGTTTTTTCTTTTCTTCTTTTTTTATTTGTAATATTATTTATACAATAGGGAATAAAATAGATCTACATAGTGTTAACTCGTTGCGGTTGAGTCAATAATTTCAGACATGAAATACATTGTTATCGGCGAAGGAAAAATAAGATTCTAACTGGCTCAAAGTGTCTTTGACTCAGTTGACTGTGGATTTTTCCATTTTTAGGATCTCAATTACCGGTTAACGTCTCAATTATCGGACATGCCTGCACACCTGCTCACAGCTGCGGTCAGACTATAGTTATGCTGTCTGCAAGCTCATTCAAATACATTCACACTGGCTGTCTCAAAGACATACAAATATGGCTTATAAAACTTACCAAAATAAAGAGCCTTCCAGCACCCCATAACCCAGCTCCAAACGCACCCTAACGCGACCTTGCTCCCAAACGCCCCCCTGGAGTTCGAAACGCCCCCCCCCCCGGGGGTGCATATGCCCCCCGTTGAGAACCTTTGATTTACAGCATAGTGTTATGGTCCTTTACGTTTTGAGTTCAAATCTTTCCGTGGTTTTGCCTTTCATCGATGGTTTATTATACATAAAGGGCGGTGGATTGACAGTATTG
This sequence comes from Eledone cirrhosa, assembly GCA_964016885.1. Lineage (NCBI taxonomy): Eukaryota > Metazoa > Mollusca > Cephalopoda > Octopoda > Eledonidae > Eledone > Eledone cirrhosa. The sequence continues at coordinate 14,695,708 of OZ024757.1, forward strand.
GTAAAGGGTCGCAGCGTAGAGTTATGGCCCTTTACGGTTTGAGTACGTGTCCCGCCGAGGATAGTTAGTTAGGTTAGTTTTGCCTGTCATCCGTACGGGGTTCGATAAAGTAATGTACTGGAGTTGATTTCATCAATCCCCCCCCCCCCCCCCAAAAAAAAAAGATTGCTAGCCTTGTGCCTATATTAGAAACCATTATATTACATCCTATGAATGGCGGTGGATTGGCAGTATCGGTAGAGGGTCGGACGCCATGCTTTCCAGCATAGTTACGTCCCTTTACGATCTGAGTTCAAATCCCGCCGAGGTTAACTTTGCCTTTCATCCTTACGGGGTCGATAAAATAAAGTACCAGTAATGTACTGGGTAATAGCTGGCCTTGTGCCTAAAGTAGAAACAATTATATTACATCCTAGATTTGGCAGAATCGGTAGAGCGTCGGATAACATGATTTACAGCATAGAGTTAAGGCCCTTTACGCTCTGAGTTCAAATCCTTCAGGACCCAAGTAAGGGGTCTCATAACTCAACCAGCACAACGCCTCATTTGTCCTAAATCCGGCTCTGGTTACCACCACTACTACTAATACAACTACCATCCATACCACCACCACTACCACTACTACCACCTCTACTATCCACGCCACCACCACCACTACTACCACCAACACCACGACCACGACCACCACTACCACTACAACCACCACCACCACTAC
>OZ024757.1:14701422-14703922 GCA_964016885.1 Eledone cirrhosa
TATATATATATATATATATATATATATATATATATATATATAAAAATAACAGATTAAAGTTTAAGCAAAGAATCGCTGCTTTCACCCTTAATAAATATTTGCTCTAGGGTTCTTATATATTTGATATATATTTATCCTTATATATTTATCCTTATCGAGCCCTCTTTGGAGGATTTTAGTCTTCACATTTATTATCCCGCCGAGGTTGACTTTGCCTTTCATCCTTACGGGGTCGATAAAATAAAGTACCAGTAATGCACTGGGTAATTGCTGGCCTTGTGCCTAAAGTAGAAACAATTATTATATATATATATATAATAAAGTGTCATATATATATATTATTTTTTAGCAAAGTTAACATCTTTCTAGCAGTGAACCGTAAAATATTATCCCACTTCCAGCTGAATGTATGTATGGTCCCGTAACTCCAGGGGGAGTCGTGAGGTGCTGTATTGACATACAGCCTTTCTGGAGCATTTTATGTTTCAAAACCTGGTAGAGCCCATCTCCTCTCTCCATGTCTGACTACAGCAGATTTCTTCCTGAGAAGGATAGAGAGAAAGAGTGTGGGAAAATGGAAGTAAAAAAGAGATATAGAGGAAGAATCGACCCCAGTATTAGACTGGTACTTTTTATCGACCATGAATGGATGAAAGGCAAAGTTGACCTCGGCGGAATTTGAACTGAGAGAGTAGAAAGCCGAAACTAATACCATAAAGCATTTAATCCAACGTTTTAACGACTCTGCCAATTCGCCACCTTTCACTTCAAGTTACCTCCAGGTAGTGCCGGATTTACCATGTGCTTAGGTGTGCTTAAGCACAGGGCCCTGTTGGCCAGGATGGAGATGGGTATCTTCCTGCCAAAAGATTTTTCGACGATGAATTTTTAAATTGCTTTTCGAATGTCAAACGTTCAAAGGGGCCTCATAATTTAACCAACACAGGACCTCATAACTTAACTAGCACAGGACCTCATAACTTAACCAACACAGAGCCTCATAACTTAACTAGCACAGGACCTCATAACTTAACCAACACAGAGCCTCATAACTTAACTAGCACAGGACCTCATAACTTAACTAGCACAGGACCTCATAACTTAACCAACATAGAGCCTCATAACTTAACTAGCACAGGACCTCATAATTTAACCAACATAGAGCCTCATAACTTAACTAGCACAGGGCCTCATAACTTAACCAACACAGGGCCTCATAATTTAATTAGCACAGGACCTCATAAGTTAATCAACACAAGGCCTCATAACTTAACTAGCACAGGACCTCATAACTTAACCAACACAGAGCCTCATAACTTAACTAGCACAGGACCTCATAACTTAACCAACACAGAGCCTCATAACTTAACTAGCACAGGACCTCATAACTTAACTAGCACAGGACCTCATAACTTAACCAGCATAGAGCCTCATAACTTAACTAGCACAGGGCCTCATAACTTAACTAGCACAGGACCTCATAACTTAACTAGCACAGGACCTCATAACTTAACTAGCACAGGACCTCATAACTTAACCAGCACAGGGCCTCATAACTTAACTAGCACAGGATCTCATAACTTAACTAGCACAGGACCTCATAATTTAACCAACACAGGGCCTCATAACTTAACTAGCACAGGACCTCATAACTTAACCAACACAGGGCCTCATAACTTAACTAGCACAGGATCTCATAACTTAACTAGCACAGGGCCTCATAACTTAACCAACACAGGGCCTCATAACTTAACCAACACAAGGCCTCATAACTAGCGCAGAGCCTCATTTCTCCTAAATTCGGCACTACCTCCTGGTAATCTGAGATCGCTTGCACATTACACCGAGTGTTAGTTTGAACATGATTTTAAATTACCCTTGCAGTGTCAATTCAATTAATCTGTTACACACATATATAACGGAATTTCCCTGCAGTTATTCTCGGGTCCCGAATAATAGGTAGAAGGTGGAGGAGGGTACGTGTGTGTGTGGGTGCTGGACATTTGCTTAAATTCTTATAAACGGAAGAGTTGTGAAATTGGTAATTGTATAGTGTACGTTTGTAAATATGGGATTTATTGTAATATTCTTTTTTTTTGTCATATATAGTGTTGTTTATTTTTTTAGCGTAAAATAAAATAATTATTAGAATCTCCAGCTGCTGTATCTATACAGACCGGGTAGCTGGGATCTGGTAGATATGGGGTTAAATTCCTCATAGCGGCTGATGGCGACTTCTTTGCCGTCTTTTAAGGGTCTTCGCACAATTTACAAGCTAACTTTATAGTATCCCTGCGCTTGAGTACTTTCTTTATACTTATCATCATCATCATCATCCTTCGACTCCTCTGTGGGCAGTCGGAACTCTCTTGACAATCCCTTTCCACACTGTTCGGTCCTGCTTTACAGACCCCAGATCCCTTATGTCAAACCCTGAGTCCCGAGCTATGGTGTCTGGGAAAGTCAGTTTTCGTGATTAGACACATCCAGAGGGATGCCA
>OZ024757.1:14708922-14721422 GCA_964016885.1 Eledone cirrhosa
TATGACCCCGGCATCCTTGCTCTTGTGTTGGTATATATGACCCCGGCATCCTTGCTCTTGTGTTGGTATATATGACCCCGGCATCCTTGCTCTTGTGTTGGTATATATGACCCCGGCATCCTTGTTCTTGAGTTGGTATATATGACCCCGGCATTCTTGCTGTTGTGTTGGTATATATGACCCCGGCATTCTTGCTGTTGTGTTGGTATATATGACCCCGGCATTCTTGCTGTTGTGTTGGTATATATGACCCCAGCATTCTTGCTCTTGTGTTGGTATATATGACCCCGGTATTCTTGCTCTTGTGTTGACATGTATACCAACATATCAACACAAGAGCAAGGATGCCGGGGTCATATATACCAACGCAAGAGCAAGGATGCCGGGGTCATATATACCAACACAACAGCAAGAATGCCGGGGTCATATATACCAACACAAGAGCAAGAATGCCGGGGTCATATATACCAACACAAGAGCAAGGATGCCGGGGTCATATATACCAACACAAGAGCAAGGATGCCGGGGTCATATATACCAACACAAGAGCAATAATGCCGGGGTCATATATACCAACACAACAGCAAGAATGCCGGGGTCATATATACCAACACAAGAGCAAGGATGCCGGGGTCATATATACCAATGCTAGAGCAAGGAGGCCGGGGTCATATATACCAACACAAGAGCAAGGATGCCAGGGTCATATATACCAACACAACAGCAAGAATGCCGGGGTCATATATACCAACACAAGAGCAAGGATGCCGGGGTCATATATACCAACACAAGAGCAAGAATGCCGGGGTCATATATACCAACACAAGAGCAAGAATGCCGGGGTCATATATACCAACACAAGAGCAAGGATGCCGGGGTCATATATACCAACACAAGAGCAAGGATGCCGGGGTCATATATACCAACACAAGAGCAAGAATGCCGGGGTCATATATACCAACACAAGAGCAAGGATGCCGGGGTCATATATACCAACACAAGAGCAAGGATGCCGGGGTCATATATACCAACACAAGAGCAAGGATGCCGGGGTCATATATACCAACACAAGAGCAAGGATGCCGGGGTCATATATACCAACACAAGAGCAAGGATGCCGGGGTCATATATACCAACACAAGAGCAAGGATGCCGGGGTCATATATACCAACACAAGAGCAAGGATGCCGGGGTCATATATACCAACACAAGAGCAAGGATGCCGGGGTCATATATACCAACACAAGAGCAAGGATGCTGGGGACATATATAGTGATAATAATAAGTAATAATAAAATGGGAAGACTAAAATCCAAAGAGGGCTCGATAAGGATAAATAAATATCAAATATATAAGAACCATAGAGCAAATATTAATATATACATACATATATATACACATACAAACACACATGTATATATATATATATACATACCCACATATATACATATATATAAAGTGAACATGGAAAAACTAAACAGGAGAACAATACAATGCAATAAATAATGATATGTTAAACATTTGAAAAGAATCTTAATGTGTCAGGTACTAGTCTTTCTTCAGAGATGTGAGGATGTTTGGAAGAGAGAAGAAAAAGGGGAGATAGCTGAGAGTAACAAAGAAAACCGGATGGAGGGAGGAGAGAGGGCACTTGTTGCTGTTTGTCAGCCATCTTGGAAATGAGGTTAGATTGTAAAAGAGTTATCAAAGGGGAGATAAGCTTCTCTCTCTGTCTGTCTGTCTGTGTGTGTGTGTGTAACAAATAAAGTGTGGTAAGGAACCAGGTGGACCATAACGCACCAGAGTACTCGATACTTAGGGTAGTAGAGTGGGTAATAGGAAAAAAGTCAGGACCCCGACTACTGAGCTCCGGCCATTTCGACAGCTAGATCCGGATCTAGCTGTCAAAATGGCCGGAGCTCAACCGTCGGGGTCCTGACTCTTTATATACACATATATATATATATATATCATCATCATCATCATCATCATCATTGTTTAACATCCATCTTCCACGCTTGCATGGGTTTGGACAGGAGTTTTCCCACTTGAGGCAAGAGTGGTTGTCTTGCTCGCATAGGACTGTCTGGTGGGTTTTCTACGGCTGGATGCCCTTCCTAACACCAACCACGTTTACAGTGTGGGGCTGGGAGGTTTTTACTGTGTTACCTACACGGCCACATTGCAGCGTGGACTATGTTTTTTTGTCGTGACACCTACACGTCTGGCGGGTTTTCTACGGCTGGGTGCCCTTCCCAACACCAACCACGTCTACAGTGTGGACTGGGAGGTTTTTACCGTGTTACCTACACGGCCACATTACAGCGTGGACTGTGTGTTTTTTTTTGTCGTGACACCTACACGACCTTATTTGTTTCGGACTCGATGTTGTGGTACCAACATAACTTTACATTGAAAGGGGTGGTGTGGATGGGGTGGGGGTAGTGGGACGGGGGTGTATTTTTGTTAGAGGTGCCTACTGACTGTAGGTTTCACTTTGTACTTAGGTAAGGCGGGTCTTCTGTATGACTGTGTAGCGCCAAAGATCTCGGCCCAGTGACATTGTCTTGGAGAGGTGTAAGTGTGTGAGGTCGGAATTTATCAAGTCGCCCCAGGTTTTTCTGGGTCTGCCTACTCCGTGGCTACCGTCTATTTTTATTGCCCTGCACTTTGAATAAATATAAATCTGAATAAATATGAAATGAGAGCGAGAGAGAGATAGAGATCCACTTTTTTAATTGATATATATTCATATTTCATGTGATTTCTTTACAGTTTATTTGAAACAATGGGGTCCCTAAACCTCTCATTTCAAGGCCTTCACTGTCATAGTCTTATCTTCAAGAAGAAATCATGTTGGTGATTCTTTATTTCAGGGATCATAACCAGGAACTTGGAATTTTGACAGTTTTGACATTTATATGTCATCAGTCAGGTGTTTATTTTGGTTTGTGACCCAATGTATGTTAAAATATAATAATAATGAAATTATTGTACAGTGCTCAGGTGCACTACAACTCATCAAAGGTGCATGTATAGTACATAGAATAATGTACAAATGTCACGAAAGTGAACCGTGTATGAGTCGTGATATACACACAGATACATACACATACCATTTATATAATGAAAATTATTGTCTACAGTGCTCAGGTGCACTACAACTCATCAAAGGTGCATGTATAGTACATAGAGTAATGTACAAATGTCAGGAAAGTGAACAGTGTATGAGTCATGATATACATGTGTGCGTGTGTATGGAGGGGGGGATATCTGTGTTTACTCTAATTATTGTGCTGCTTTATGAGTTTTGGTTCCATACTTATCTATTTTTGTGGGTAAATTTGTATACATGTGTTGTCCACTGTTTTCCTGTCTTGCTTAGCTTTTCCCATGGACTGATATGGGGATGGAACAGCACAGTGGATAGAACCATTAACCCTTTAGGATTTACATTACTCTGTATATACTATTGTAATTTATCTCATATAATTGTCATGTAATATCGAATCTATGAGATTTTGATATTACTTATTTTGAGAACATTACCTTAATGTTGGTATGAGTGGCCAGTTATGACCGGTTTGAACAGAAAGCGGTAAGAGAATTCTGGCCAGATATGGCTGGTTTAAATACTAAAGGGTTAAAACCAAGAGACTGAAATGGAAAGACTGGAAAAATGGGGGTAGCAGAGACCAGTACCAGGCTGCTAAGACAGAAGTTAGATGACAGGTGTACACAGCTCAGAAAGGGGCTGAAAAAAGAAAGTTTGCTAATGTTTTGAGACGTGAGGACCAGAGACGTGAAGTGTTTCACATTGCAAGACAGTGCATTTGTGTAAATTGAGATGTTGTTGGGGAAAAATGTGTTAGAAATGACACTGGTGAAGCTAGCACCACCAATGTCCAAAAGAAGGAGGCCTGGAAAGGTTACTATTAGAGATTGATGAATGTAGAGAATGAATGGGAGGAAGAGAAACTAACCCTAACTTACCCATCATAAGGACCAGCTATTGAAGTTGACAGTTATAGGGTCAAAGAAGCAAACAAAGAGATGAAGAATGGTAAAACTGCAGGACTGTACTGCTGCACCAGCCATTGGGTATGACTCTGTTCTGTATTACCTGATTGACTATGCAGGTTACTAGTTCGACTCCTACTTCTCCTGATGCTTTTAAGACTCTTTTTCTATCATTTCAAGCATTAAACTAATATATTTCTTCATTGTACTGTGTTGTTTGCTTTATTATTTCTGGTTATTTTTTACACACACACGCACATATATATATATATACAGGGTGTCCACAAAATAATGTGTACATGCTTTGATCACTTGTACAGGCAATATTCATTAGAATGCTGTTGAGATGTATACATTTTTTGGGAACACCCTGTATATATATATATATAGAGGGTGTACCCCCAAAATGTATACAGGGTGTCTCCAAAAAATGTATACACACTTTGATTGCCTGTACAAGCAATATTTATTAGAATGGTGTTGAAGTATGTATACATTTTTGGGGGACACCCTGTATTTATTCATTTTTTTTTGGGGGGGGGGGGGTTACAAGTAAAAATTTCAGATCTTCTGAAAAGAAAAACAAAAGGAAAAAAGAAAGAAAAGAAATAAAATCATTTAATAAAATATGTTTGTGTTTCTGTTTTCTTTTTATTAGTTGAAGAAGAGAGTTTATTGGGTTGGTAGAGCGCCAGGACAAATGCTTAGCAGTATCTCCTGGGGTCTTTACAGTCCGAGTTCAAATCCTACCAATAAAATTTGACTTTCATCCTTCAGAGGTTGATAAAATAAAGTACCAGTCATACACTGGGGTTGATATCATCGATTTTCTTTCACCTCACCTTGTCCTCGAAATTGATGGCCTTGTGCCTTACGGTGTTGCTAAAATAAGGTACCAGTCATACACTGGAGTAATTGCTGGCTTTGTGCCAAAAGTAGAAACAATTATTATGTCTTCATATGGTGCTGGATTGGCAGTAAAATCGATAGAGCATCAGACACCATGCTTTGCAGCATAGTGTCATGGCCCTTTACATTCTGAGTTGAAATCCTACCAATCAAGTTTGTCTTTCATCCTTCAGAGGTCGATAAAGTAAAGTACCAGTCATACACTGGGGTTGATATCATCGATTTTCTTTCACCTCACCTTGTCCTCAAAATTGCTGGCCTTGTGCCTAAATAAAAAATCATCATTCGAAGAAGGGTGGTGGTTTGGCAGTGGAATCGGTTGAGCATCAGACACCATGCTTTGCAGCATAGAGTTATGGCTCTTTACATTCTGAGTTCAAATCCCTCCGGGGTTAGCTTTTGCATTTCATCCTTACGAGGGTCAATAAAATAAAGTACCAGTAATGCACTGGGGTAAATGCTGGCCTTGTGCCTAAAGTAGAAACAATTATTCAAAGAAGAAGAAGAAAAGAAAGAAGAAAAAGAACAACACAATTTTCATTCTTTTGTTCTCGGTTTCTTTTTTTTTTTGCTATTTAATGTTAACAACAGAACAAAGCCTAAAATTTAAAAATGTTTTTTACTGTGGCAGGCATTTTGTCTTTAGTACCATATTTAGGCATGTGTGTGTGTGTAGGTGTATGTGTGTGTGTGTATAAATGTGTATAAAGAGATACAGAGAGGGAGGGAGGGTTGGGTAGATTTGTGAGTTTATTTCTTTAGATTCTCTATATAATTAATACTTCTTTCATATTTCCACCCTTTTGTTTTTTAAATGTATTATCATAACAATTTTTATCCAAATTAATATTATTATTATCATTATTATCACTTAAGAGTTTAAATTAGTTCATGTTTTTTTTTGTTTTTTTTTTCCTGTCAAATAAAAAAAAAAAACTGTTTTGTTTTGTTTCCATAGTTATCACATTAAGCTATTTTATAACATCTCAAAAGAGACATTTTATTTTTGAAATTTAGAAAAAAATCTTCATACACACAATTTTCAGCACTTATTTCTTTTAGCATGAATTTTTTTTCTTTAACAACCCACATTTAATTTTTTTATATTGAGTCCATTTTTTAAAAAAATGTCTTCACATTTTTCATGATTTCAACATTGGAAATTTAGAATCTGCAAAAAACCCCCAAAAAACCCAACTAATTACAGTCAAGGGATTTACAGCTGCTGTCACTTATTTTTTTAATATAAAATATATTTCATTCACATTTAACCTTTTAGCATGTAAACTGACCATAATTCTCTCACCTCTTTCTATTCAAACCGGCCATAATTCTCTTACCTCTTTCTATTCAAACCGGCCATAATTCTCTCACCTCTTTCTGTTCAAACTGGCTGTATCTGGCCAGAATTCTCTCACCTCTTTCTGTTCAAACTGGCTGTATCTGGCCAGAATTCTCTCACCTCTTTCTGTTCAAACTGGCTGTATCTGGCCAGAATTCTCTCACCTCTTTCTGTTCAAACTGGCTTTATCTGGCCAGAATTCTCTCACCTCTTTCTGTTCAAACTGGCTTTATCTGGCCAGAATTCTCTCACCTCTTTCTGTTCAAACTGGCTGTATCTGGCCAGAATTCTCTCACCTCTTTCTATTCAAACTGGCAGTAACCTGTTACTCATACTGATTTTAAGGTGTTCTCAAAATAATTAATATCAAAATCTGAGACTCGATATTATGTGCGGTAAAGCCTTTCCCGTGAAAATACAATAGTAAATATAGAGTAATGTAAATGCTAAAGGGTTAAAAAATATAAATCCTCATCCTGACAGTTTTATGTCCATTTTCCATGCTGGTATGGGTTGGACGGGTTTTCATGTTCTGAGACTAGACAAAATCAGATGATCCATATGTTCCATTTTAACATGAGTGTTTCTATGGCTGGATGCCCTTCCTAACACCAACCACTTTACAGCATGTACTGAGTGCATTTCATCATGGTATCAACATTACCACTTTACAGCATGCTCTGGGTGCGATTCATCATGGCACAGTATCATCATCATTGTTTTTATGGCCCTTTTTCTACGTTTGATTGGGTTGGATGGGTCCTTTTCAGCACAGCATCTCACCACTTGTCACATTCTTTTGTCATCTCCTCTGTGAGTCTCAGCAATTTGAGATCATCTCTCACAACCTCTGCCCAGGTCTTTCTTGGTCTACCTCTACCGCGGCTTCCATCCACTGGGATTTTCAGTAATAAATATATTTTGTTAAAATATTAGTTGTCTCATTTTCTGAATATTGAAGACAATTGTTTCAGCTGCATTCATTAAGAATGAAAATATAAATTACGAATGTGAACGAAATACACTTACATACTTCAAATATAAACATAAAATATTTATATGTATGTATCGTCTCTTAATTCCTGATAGAGTTGTAGGGGTGCTGTGCTGACATACGGTGTTTCTTGGGCAGTTTAAGCCAGGAAGAGCCCATCCCTCTCCAGGCCTGAGTACAGCAGATTTCTTCCAGTGAAAGATATAAAGTGAGAGAGAGCAAATGAGAAAAAGATATAGAGGAAGAATAGACCCCAGTACAAGACTGGTACTTTTTTTTATCAACCTTGAAAGGATGAAAGGCAAAGTTGACTTCGGCGGGATTTGAACTCAGAGAGCAGAGAGCCAGAATGAATACCATAGAGCATTCTATCCGATGTTCTAACGTCTCTGCCAATTCGCTGCCTATATTATACTTAGAGTAGTCCAAATGTGAACAAGATATTTTTTATATATTTATACACAAATAAGCATACTGCAATTGTAAAATACCCTAACTCTAACCAGTTTCTTATTGAAAACAAAAGTTGTGCAGATTTTTAATTTCTGATGCTTGAAACCTCAAAAATCCGAAGACAAGTTTTTCTTAAAAAGAAGGCATAAGAAATCTAGAGGGTCTTAAAAAAAAAAAAAAAAAAAAAAAAAAAAAGGGATTCCATGCTGAAATGAATAAGTGTGCAATTTTCAATTTAATATCTTTTTGTCTCCAGCTTTGCTAAAAAAAATAAAATAAAAATAAAATAAAATAATAAATAAAAACTTTGCAACAAGTTCCAAAGACAAAACCTAACTGTGTAACAACTTCCTTCCTTCTTTGCTGTAGTATTTCAAACATCTATTTTCAAAAACACACTGGCTGGCTAGCTGTTTTATCTTTCATCATTTTCTTCCTTTTTTTAATCAGCATCCAAAGCATTTCTTTCTCGTTTTCTTTCTTTCACCCATGCAATATAAACATTCTCTTCTTATTTATATATATTTTTTTTTTTTTACATTTTCACCTCGATTTAAAAAAAATACAGTTAAAAAAAGACAAAGTAAATTGTATTTTTTTTCTTCTGATTATTTTCAATAATGTCTGTCTGTCTGTCTTTTTCTTTTCATCTGTCTCATTTATTTTTCTCATTTGAATATTTTCAGCACAAGGTTTTGTAGGACACCCAAATGCCTCCTAAATAAATAAATATATATTTTTTTCTCTTTTATAGGAGAAATGGGGGTGTTTGTTTGTGTGTGTGTGGTGGGGAGGGAGTAGGTGATTTTGTTTTATTATATCCATATATGGTATCTCTGATCGATCAACAAGATCCGAGACCTCATTCGCTTGCCGAGTGGGGGTGGATGTCATCAAATCGGACCAATGGAAAGACCAATGTTTCCATTGGTCTTTCCATTGCTGATACTTTCCTGGCAGAAAGAGCAACATGAAATAAAGTGTCTTGCTCAAGGACACAACGCATCACCTGGTTCAAGAATTGAACTCACAGCCTCACAATTGCGAATCTAACTCTCTAACCACTAAGCAATGCGTCTTCACTATGGTATAGTATAATATGTATTATTATATCCATAGGGCGGTGGATTGGCAGTATCGGTAGAGCGTCGGACGTCATGCTTTCCAGCATAGTTACGTCCCTTTACGATCTGAGTTCAAATCCCGCCGAGGTTGACTTTGCCTTTCATCCTTACGGGGTCGATAAAATAAAGTACCAGTAATGCACTGGGTAATTGCTGGCCTTGTGCCTAAAGTAGAAACAATTATTATATCCATATATGGTGTAGTATAATATGTATTATATCCATATATGGTATGGTATATGTTCTATTATATCCGTATATGGTATAATATGTTTATTATATCCATATATGGTATGGTATATGTTTTATTATATCCATGTATGGTATAATGTTTTATTATATCCATATATGGTATGGTACAGTTTATTATATCCATATATGGTATGGTATAATAAATGTTATACCATACCACATGACATTGCACCATGTGATTATTGTATATGATACATGATATATAGTTATCAATGTTACGCTGTTTGAGATCAAAGAAAGGGGACGTGTAAAGGGACATGAAAAGGGGACATAATTTCTGAGGGGTCAATACAAACACAAACAATTGGTAGGGGTTTCAAAACAAAACAAAATAAAAAAAAAGAAGAAAGCTGGAATGAAAATATTTGTTAGTCAAAGAATGAAAAGAATGAAAAAAAAGAAGAATGGGGAATGGAGGAAGAGTGTGGGGGTGGGTGGGGTGATGCAGTACTACGGGGGGGGGGTTGCATAGTACTACAGTGGGGGGGGGATGCTGTGACACTATGATGGAGGGACGGTGTGGCACTATGGGATAGCATGGTACTATGATAGAAGGATAGTGTGGTACTATGAAGGGATAGAAGGGTACTATGATGGAAGGATAGTATGGTAGTACTATGGAGGGATAGTGTGGTAGTACTATGGATTGATAACGTGGTACTATGGAGGGATAGAAGGGTATTATGTGGAGGAGTAGTGTGTGGTACTATGGAGTGATAGAATGTTCTATGATGGAGGGATAGAATGGTACTATGATGGAAGGATAGTGTGGTACTATGGAAGGATAGTGTGGTACTATGGAGGGATAGTGTGGTTCTATGGAGGGATAGTGTGGTTCTATGGAGGGATAGAAGGGTACTATGGGGAGGAGTGTGGTACTATGGAGAAGGAATAGTGTGGTAGTACTATGGAGGAAGGATAGTGTACTACTATGGAGGGATAGAGTGGTACTATGGAGGGATAGAAGGGTATTATATGGAGGAGTAGTGTGTGGTACTATGGAGTGATAGAATGTTCTATAATGGAAGGATAGTGTAGTACTATGAAAGGATAGAAGGGTACTATAGAGTAGTACTATGAGGAGGGATAGTGTGGTACTATGATAGAAGGTACTATGATAGAAGGATAGTGTGGTACTATGGAGGATAGAGTGATACTATGGAGGGATAGAGTGGTACTATGGAGGGATAGAGTGGTACTATGGAGGGATAGAGTAGTACTATGGAGGGATAGTGTGGTACTATGGAGGGATAGTGTGGTACTATGATAGAAGGATAGTGTGGTACTATGGAGGGATAGAGTAGTACTATGGAGGGATAGAGTGGTACTATGGAGGGATAGAGTGGTACTATGGAGGGATAGTGTGGTACTATGGAGGGATAGAGTGGTATTATGGAGGGATAGAGTGGTATTATGGAGGGATAGTGTGGCACTTCAATGGAGAGTGGTGTAGTTCTATAATGGAGGGATGGTGACGATGTGGTACTGAGGGGGGAGGATGAAAAGTGTGTGGCATTACAATGAAGGGATGGAGGGAGGGAGAGAGAGGTGGGGGGCACTAGAACAAACATGATACAAGATGATGATGATGACGATGATGATGATGGTGATGATGATGATGATGGTGATGGTGATGGTGATGGTGATGGTGATGGCTTAAGTGGTTCCAGTGAGATGGGATTCGTAAAAGAAGTTTTTTTTACACACAAATTCTGTTGTTCTAATTTTGAAGAATTCAATTCAACCATTTGACAATAGTAGTAGTAATAATAATAATAATGATAATAACAATAATGACGATAATGATAATTATGATGATAATGATAATAATAATAATAATAATAATAATGTTAATAATGATGATGATGATGATGATGATGATGACTATCAATACAATAGAAATGACACCAGAAAAAAAAGACTACACTGCACATACCCAAGGCACGTGGAGCTGTGCTCAGTAAAGCAGTAATGATGCACAATAATAATAATAATAATAATAATAATAATAATAATAATAATATTAAAGGACTTAAAGTGGGAGGTAAAAAGGATTTTGAACTGCCATGAAGTCAAAGTGATCCCGATTGTCATAGGCGCACTAGGGACTATCTCAAAAAGTTTCCAGGGATGGTTAAAGAAAATTGGCCCCTTCACGCTTTTTGGAACGCTTCAAAAGGCATGCTTGCTGGGAACAGCAAGAACCCTCCGATACGTCCTGAATATCTGAGGCTGCAGGTAGTGGCTTGATATTCATTTCAACAAACTTTCCAGTTAACTAACATCAATGACTGAGACTCAAAGAGTAATAACAAATATAATAATAATGTTAATAATGATGATGATGATGATGATGATGATGATGATGATAATAACTATCAATACAATAGAAATGACACCAGAAAAAAAAAGACTACACTGCACATACCCAAGGCACGTGGAGCTGTGCTCGGTAAAGCAGTAATGATGCACAATAATAATAATAATAATAATAATATGATAATAAAAACACAAAAAACAAAAAGAAACAACAAAAAGCAAAATGAATGAGTTTATAAAGTTTTTTTTTTTTAGTAAAATGTTATAGTCGTTTAGCCCCAGGCCAGTGCTGATTGAGCATAATTAAAATCAAAGGACAATCCAGTCGTGCCTATCCCATTTATATATATATATATATATATATATATGTTTTTTTTAATATCAGGGAGCAACATTGTTCAATGAACCCTTGTTTGGTGGTTTAGGAAGTGTGTGTGATTCGATAGGAGAGGGATTTTGGCTGCTATGTCTAGCATATTAAGATAGGGACTTCCCTCAATTCAAAGATATTTGGTGGATGGTAGTAACAATGATAGTCATTTGGTATGAGGGGAGAGGGGTGTCTGTGTGTGGCATGTAAAAAAAAAATTAAGCAAAAAAAGCAGACCACAAAAAGAAAATAAATAAAAACCAAAAAAAAGAAGTTTGTTGTTGTTTTTAAATAGTGTGTTTTTTGTTTTTGTTTTTAAAGGGTTACAACAAGGCAAATAGGACATCAAATGTTAGAAATAATGATAACAAAGTTGTTGAGATGTTACCTTGGAGGTGTTTAAACCCCTTGGCGCTGTTGGCAACATAAGTCGCTGACAGAGTAATCTCCCCTAAAAAAAATTCAGCATCCTAAAGATTAATTAGTCCTTAATATTTCAGGATAAAATGCCCTCATCAAAAGAAGAGTTAATCTTTAGGATGCTGAATTTCTTTTATGGATTCCCTTCACACTGTATTATGTACCAGGGGGAGATTACTCTCTTGTCGCAATTTGTCACCGACAGAGTGCTGAAGGTTAATTAGTCCTTGATATTTCATGATAAAATGCCTTCATCAAAAGAAGAGTTAACCTTTAGGACGCTGTATTTTTCTTAAG
>OZ024757.1:14723922-14738922 GCA_964016885.1 Eledone cirrhosa
AACAACAGCTCTGTAGAGTTATGTTGATGAAAGAGGGGGAGGAAGAGGAGGAGGAAGAAGAGGAGGAGCAAATGTTGGGTTTTTCCCCCATGTATCTGTCTATTTACTGTGTGTGTCTCTGTCTATATGTGAATTTTGAAAGTAATATAGTCAATATCATTATTATTGTTATTACTCTTTGAGTCTCAGTCATTGATGTTAGTTAACTGGAAAGTCCGTTGGATTGAATATCAAGCCACTACCTGTAGCCTCATATATTCAGGACGTATCGGAGGGTTCTTGCTGTTCCCAGCAAGCATGCCTTTTGAAGCGTTCCAAAAAGCGTGAAGGGGCCAATTTTCTTTAACCATTCCTGGAAACTTTTTGAGATAGTCCCTAGTGCGCCTATGACAATCGGGATCACTTTGACTTCATGGCAGTTCCAAATCCTTTAAGTCCTGGTATCGGTTAATTTTCTCCCTCTCCTTTTCTTGCACTCTCGTGTCGAATGGGCAGGCCATATCCACAATCAGGCACGATCTTTTTTCTTTGTCCACAACCACCAGGTCAGGTCTATTGTGTTCCAGTTTCTTGTCCGTCTGTATCCTAAAATCCCACAGCACCTTCACCTGATCGTTTTCTATCACCGACTCTGGCTTATGCTCATACCACTTCTCAGAATGTGGTAAATTGTTTACTTTGCATAGGTGCCAGTGGATCACCTTGCCCATCACATCATGTCTCCAGCCCTTATAGTGAGTCTGGGCTAGGTGTTTACACTCGGATACAATGTGAGCCACAGTCTCCTCTCTCTCTCCACAGATTCTGCACAGTGGGCTAGCCTCCTCCTTGTAAATATGGTGTTTCAACCACTTCGTTTTGAGGGCCTGCTCTTGCGCAGCCATTAACATTCCTTCTGTAGCCTTTTTAAGGTCTCCTCTTTTCAACCAGTTCCATGTCTGTGGATCTCTAAATTCAGTTTTCTCAAAGAAGGTACTATGAAGGGATTTTTCCTGAAGGCTGCTCTTTCTCCTTGATGTTATTTCCTCCTTGGACATCCCCTGGCCTATTGTCCCCTCCTTCAGTACAGTTCTGAGCATTGGCTCCTTACTATCAGTCACGTATTTGTGTAGGTTGTTTTTCTCCATCTGAACATATTATTATTATTACTATTATTATTATTATTACAGCTGCATTTATCTTGCTTTATGTTCATACGAGTTATCACCAAGTCACAACCAGTGACCTCAAGAGACAACAAGGTCCGCCATGTTCAAGAAAGAACATACATACACACACATGCATCTTTAGTGTTTAGACTTGTGATGTACTTATATTGACAGAATCTTCCTTAGTATATGTGCAGTTCCCATTATTATTATTATTATTATTATTATTATTATTATTATTGAATGCCATGGTTGACGGAGGCTCGGCTCTGTAAGGTATAGTAATTTTTAACCGTTAAAACAATTGTAAATTGTTTAAAACTTGAACCAAATTGTTGATAAAGACACCCTCCTCCTCGTGAGAGGGGTCTTTCTGTCCGTTATTTGGCCCTTCGGGGTTAAATAACCAGTTATTGGGGTTTTGTACCCAAAATTTCATTTTAAACAAAAAAACATGGCTACCAAAAAGAAATTTCATACGTCACTCCCACTCATTCCGTCTTCTTCTTCCTCAATCATCACTACAGCAGAGAGAAGATTGTCTCTCTCCCTCCCTTCTTTAAATGTGTCTCTCTCCCTCCCTTCTCTTTCGCAAGTGACGAAAGAAAAGAAAAGTCTCGTGCAAAGCGTGCAAGGTTTCTCCACGACGACGACGACAGCGACGAAACAGGTGTGCGGGAAATACGAAAACCCAGTTCATACGTCTGACGTCAGGAATAATAGCAGTAGCAGCCGTAATAACAACAGCAACAGTGACAATGAAAACAACAGTAGCAGCCGCAACAGCATCACCAGCAGCATAAACAACAACAGCATTAGCAGCAGCAACACCAACAACAACCACAGCAACAGCGGCGGAGGCAGTAGTCGTAGTACCTGCAGCAACAACAAAAGTACCAGCAGCTCTGACGACAACAACAACAGCAGAGAAAAACCAATCTCATTTGCAGGTATTGCGAAAAATTTGGAAACAATCCTCATAACAAATGAGGAATTAGAGGAAGCGAAGAAGATGGTGACAAAGAACGGACACCGAGCAATCTGCAAGGCAGCGAAAAATTTTTTCGAAACCCAAGAGCACTGTACGGTCACGTACCGTACAGTAAGTACAAAATCCCGTAGGGTGGAAAGAGCCACAGAGGCCCAAATACAAAAAGCCTTGGGGTCTGTGTGGCAGCGGAAAACGCACATCACCCGAGGCAAAAAATATGCCACCGTAGACGTACTTTTTGCCACACCCCAGGAGGCAAAGGCCCAATCAGTAGTGACCCTAAGGAGCGAGGAAATGGTGTTGGTGCCCTCCTACTGTGGGCAAAAAATTGTGAGGGTCAAACTGACCCACGTCCCCCCCGGAATGACCCCTTCTTGGCTGGCCGCGTCTGTCCTCGTCGGAATCGAGGACAAAACAACTGTACTGCAAGTACAGAAAAAAGTAAGAGAAGATTGGGTCGGCTCCTCCATTGAGATGCTAATACAAACCAACCAGGAGTGCATCGAAGCTATCCCGGATGTGATAGACTTCGATAACGGCACTCAACTGCCCATAAGTGTTGAGGGCAAACGCCCGAAATGCTTTCGCTGTGGATCGAAGACTCACCTCAGGGCCTTCTGCAACGAGAAGACCCTGAGAAAGGAGAAAACCCCCCTCCTCCCGAATCCGGTTCCACGGCTACCAGCAACAGGACAAGCGGCAACCAGGAACGATAGGTCCGTGGCACCCATACCCACTCCACGGAAATCAAAGACAGCAGCAGCAGTGGAAATATTAACAACAACAACAGCAATACCAAATGCAGCTGCAACAGAGACTCCAGTGCAAACATCACCAACAACAACAAGTGAAAGAGTGGAGCTGGTACCCCTCCCCGACCTTACAGAATCAGACATGGAGTGTGAGGTGGGAGAGGGATGGCAAAAGGTCTCAAGAAGGCACAAACGCAGAAGCAGCGCATCGTCGCCTTTGAAAAGGGAGGAAAGAAATGAGAAAAGGGTAAAGTCTACTGCAAAGAGACCCACAGCAGCAACACCACCAACACCATCACCACCCACACCAGCACCACCATCACCACCGGCGACAACCCCACCGCCAACAACACCTTCAACACCACCACCACAAGCACCAACATCGCAAACACAACAACAAAACACACACACCCAGCAACAACGACAAGAAAATAGCAGAACCACACCCCACCCCCAGAAAAACAAATGCACGGCAATAAACACACACAACAAGAAACTAATGACTTACATAATTGAACACACAGACATTTCACAACAGGACTACATAATACCAGCACCAATCAAAACGCCAACTAACATAAGACTGCTAAAAATAGCACAGAAACAATACACAAACATTAAAACGAAATTCCCCAACGCAGTTGGTGATTTCAGGGACCTAGGAGGAACCATTAATCGAAGAGTATATTCAGACATTCTCTTAGAAGAGCCGACGACCAGCCGAAGGGACGATTCAACGGTCCCTTCACCAGACGATCAAGTGAAAAGGGATGTAAAAACCATCCCTCCTCTACCAAAAATACGGTAAGTGGTCTTTCCCATCTTTTCCACTCTATTTTAAACATGACCTCACTCAGAATAGGCAGCATAAATGCGCGTGGCTTGGGGTCGTCATGGAAGCAGGGTCACCTGCTCAACGACCTCAGGTCACTAAACATAGATGTAGTGGCCATCAGCGAGACCAGAATCTCCGAAGCACGGGCCTTCGCACCGATCTTCGGCGGCTACGATGTGTACGCATCTCCCAGCCGTCCTGGATCGGGTGGAGGAGTTGCTGTGCTTTTTCGGAGAGGTTTGGATCTCGCCATACGGGCCATCTTCCTGGACCCAGAGGGTAAGCTGGTGGTGCTGGACGTGACCAGCGGAGACGGGCAAGCTTTCAGGCTAGTGGCCGTCTATGCCCCGACAGGAGCAGGGCGGCCTGATTTCTTCCGGCGTCTGGAGACCTTTCTTGGAACGTCGCGCTCTTTAGTGTTAGTGGGCGACTGGAACGGGATCTTAGATGCACGCTGGGACTGTGTGGGATTAGCGGATAGGGGTGGAGGGTGCAAGAGCCTCACCAACCTGCTCAGGCGTTTTGAACTGTCTGACAGGTACCGATTGGATTTCCCGAATGTGCCAATGTGGACTTGGACAAACCGCATAGGGTCATCCAGATCATATCTAGATAGAGTATTTTGTAGGGAAATAGATAGGTCTAGCATAGGCTGTCCACAATTCAAGATAGTCAGCTACACGGACCACAAATTCGTGATCTGTGTGCTTGACTTAGATAGGCTTCATAGACGAGGACCCGGCTACTGGAAGCTAAACGCGTCCTTACCAGCGCGCAAGGCCTACAGAGACCGGATTAGCGAACTAGTTAA
Organism: Eledone cirrhosa; assembly: GCA_964016885.1. Lineage (NCBI taxonomy): Eukaryota > Metazoa > Mollusca > Cephalopoda > Octopoda > Eledonidae > Eledone > Eledone cirrhosa. Next base: position 14,728,460 of record OZ024757.1, read on the forward strand.
GCGGGCGTTGACGGGGGCCATCGTCAACAACAAGTGGTGGTTTGCTCTGAAAAGAGCGATTAGAATAGAATCGATTAGGTTTAGTAAGGCTTTAGCAATAGAGAAAAATAGAGCAGAGGGAGAACTAGTTAGAAAATTAGACGAGGCGCTTAGCAAAGGCATTGCGACCGACGTGCTTGCGGCGAAATTGGCCCTTGACCAATTCTTCAATGCAAAGCACGAAGGCTGCGTTGTCAGAGCTAGGGTGCGTGCTCTCAGACACGAGGGGACGAAAGCCGTTCAATGGGCCCGAGTGGCGGAGGCGCGTCGTGGCAACAAAGCCACGATCCGGTCTTTGGTGGACCACGACGGGCGCATGCTACTCGATCCCGGGCAAATGTGTGAAGCTTTTCAGCGACACTTCGCTCAGCTGTTCGGGGGCAGCGGGGGGCCGGGTAGAGGGATGGACTTTAGTGTCTACCTCGACGGACTGCCGCGGCTCTCGGCCACTGAGGCGAAGTGTTGCGAAAAGCCGATAACAGCCGCTGAAGTAAGGGAGGCAATGACTGGCTGCACAAGGGGTAAATCGCCTGGTTTGGATGGTCTGCCCTATGAACTTTACGTACAGATGCCAGACTTGTTCGGAGGCCTCTTGGCGGACGTCTACTGCAACTGGCAACAGAACGGGAGAATTCCCAGTTCTGTGAGCCGAGGAGCGGTGGCACTGCTGAGAAAGGATCCGAACAAGGGGGATAACATAGACAATTTCCGGCCCATAACTCTGCTAAACACAGAGTTTAAGATTTTGGCCAAGGTGCTAGCAAAGAGGTTGGCGCTTGTCGTTGGTGGTCTGGTGGGAGAGGCGCAGACATGCGCCATTCCCGACAGATCCATCCACGACAACCTCCACCTCATGCGATACATCGTAGAGAGGGTAGCTAGGGAACCTGGCACGGGTGGGTCCTTGATCAATTTAGATCAGTCGAAAGCTTTCGATAGGGTCGACCATCGTTACCTAGCGGCAGTCCTGAGGGCGGCTGGCTTTGGGCCCGTCTTCAGAGGCTGGATCGCTGCCATGCACAGCGACATCTGCTCTGTGGTGAGAGTGAACGGTCACCTGTCGGAACCGTTCAACATCATGCGCTCGGTCCGCCAAGGATGTCCCCTCTCGTCCCTCTTGTACGTATTGACTCTCGAGCCATTACTGCACAAACTGGAGACGTTGAGGGGAGTCCCGCGCGAACTAGGATGCGGAAGATCCGTGTCAGCATATGCGGACGATGTCACCGTAGTGGTGTCGAACGCCAAACACATCGAGGCGATCGGCACTACACTAAGAGAATACGAAGCGGTGACAGGAGCAATGATCAACCAGGAAAAGTCAGTGGGCCTGCAGCTCGGCACCTGGAGAGGCAGGTCCATGCCGTCCAACAGCGTCGTCGGGCGCTGGACGGACGGACCGGTTAAATTGCTAGGGGTCTGGTTCGGTCCGGACCTCCAGACGGACAAAAACTGGGACGAGGTGACGAGCAGGGTGGCTTCTCTCACCCAGAAATGGGCGGAGAGGAAGCTATCCCTGAAAGGTCGAGCGGAGGTGGCTAACGCGTACATCGCGTCTGTCATCTGCTACCGCCTAACCGTCGTACCTTGTCCTAAGCCTCGCCTGACTGCGCTGGAGCGTTTGCTCTTTCGCTTTTTGTGGAAGGGACGTGCTCCGATGGTCAGGCGGTCCATCTGTTGTCAACACCCGCTACGTGGAGGGCTGGGCATGCCGTGGCTGATGATGCGCAGGCACGCGCTCAGGCTACGACATCTCCACCTCTTCCTCGACGGTGATCAGGTGTGGTCGCCGTTTGCTAGACGCGTTTTTCCCCAGCTCGTTTCCTTGACGGAGCTGCAGTCCTGGGTCAAGCGAAGACCGAGAGGGAGCGCCTGGAGACTGGAATGTCTTCAGGCGCTCACAGCCCTCGACCAATCGGGCAATGTGATCGGTGGAAACTCCACCTCGGCGTTCTATAGAGGATTAGTGGAGGGGAAGAGCGACGACGTACTTGGGGAAACTCTAGGCGTCGACGAAAATCAACTAGCCAATCTCTTCGGAAGAACCTTCGGGCCAGGGCCTATGGACAACTTCCAGAAATCTCTGGCCTGGCAGTGCTACCGAGGAGCCTTGCCAGTTCGGGATAAACTCTACAGGCATGGAGGTGCCGTCAGCCGGGCATGTCCGAGATGCGCGCAGGGCGACGAAACCGTCCTGCACGCACTCGTCCAGTGTCCGAAAATTGCTGACTTGTGGGTTTATGTCGAACACCTGCTGTCGCGTTTAGGACGGATCCAGCTATCATCTGAGTCTATCGTGAGGATTGCCCCGCCCTCCTCCTTTAGCCGGGAAGGGCAGGCAGTTTTTATCTGTCTGGTGGCCATGGCGAAAGAGATAGTATGGTGGACACGTTTGAAAGGGCTGAAGACGAGCACTTACCTCTTCGGTGATGCTCTGATTGACTTTTTCAAATTTCATTTGAAAAGGAAAATCAGAGTAGAGAAGGAAGTGCTCTCTTCCCAGCATTTTGTTGAAAGATGGGTGAGAGAAGCAAGAATGGCCCGAGTGAATGGGCCGACTCTGAGTATATATCTGTAAACTAAAGGTGGAAAACTGGGAGAGGGCACTTGCCTTGGTGGTCAGGGTCATTGTGGCTTTTTACTGGGCTTTCTCCACAAATGTCCCTCCGAAGTCTCCCCCCTATTGGGGAATTTTTCATTGTTATTTTCATTGTTATTTTTGTTACATCCTCTATTTTTGTTTTTTTTTACACGCAGAAATGCCCATTTGTACCGTCCTGCATTGTCCTGCACTGTCCTTAATGTCTACTTTATGTAAACCCTTGTGGTTAATAAAGAAATCATTATTATTATTATTATTACTATTATTATTATTATTATTATTATTATTACTGTTTAATTGTTACGAGCAAGCTTTAGAAGCTATCAATGTTGCTGATGGCAATGAAAAGGTTAAAGAGGTTTTGTTTGTTTTAGGTTGTTTTTTTTTTTTTTGGTAGCCCCTGCCATAGGTATGTCTAAGTGAAGGCTGGCTGTTCTGTTGTTGGGTAAATGGGTGGGTGGGTGGGGTATATTTTCTTTGTTTTTTTTTCTCTTTTCAAAAGTCTGTTGTTGTTGTTGTTGTTGTTGTTTTCTATGTTTTTTTTTTGTTTTTGTTTATCATTTTGGAAGTGTCTTCAGGAAGGAAACCCACATACTACATGTGCTAGTCACCCACATGATGGTCTGCTACGTTTCCTCTTCAGAGCAGTAATCTTTGCCCTGGAACACAAGAGAATGAAGAAAACATTAACCCTTTAGCATTTACATTACTCTACATATACTATTGTATTTTCACCGTAAAGGCTTTATCTCACATATCTCACATTACTCTATATTTACTATTGTATTTTCACCGTAAAGTCTTTACCTCACATAAAATTTACATTACTCTATATTTACTATTATATCTTCACAGTAAAAGTTTTACCTCACATAACATTTACATTATTCTCTATATATTATTGTATTTTCACCGTAAAGGCTTTACCTTACATAATATCTCATATAACATTTACATTACTCTATATTTTTATCGTAAAGGAATTATCTCACATAATATTTACACTATATATACTATTATATTTTCACCGTAAAGGCTTTACCTGACATAATTATCCACATAACATTTACATTACTCTATACACAACTCAAAACGCAGATATTTTCAAGGTAAGTAACTCTAAATTCATTCATAACGAAGGGAGATAATTCTAAAATCGTGACAATTTGCCGCTTATAAAAATATCCTCGAATGCAATGCTTTTTAACAGCTTCAACATATATTCCCGGAGCGAGTATTATTTTTTTCCCCTTCAGCTAATTACACTGAACTGTGATGTGGAATTGGTGGCTATGATCAGCACACGGATGATGTTACTTCCTTCTTCATAGAGGTCTGTTTTCTCTCGTTTACACAGCCAGACAGATAACAGTGATGAGATAAAATGATGCTCATCGACATAGGAATGTTAGTGGACCCACAGTCGGAACTATAACTTACACACACACACACACATATATATATATATATACACATACACACAGAGACACACACATGTATATATATATATACACACACACACACACACACATTTATATATACTTACACGCACTCACACATATATGTATACATACACAAACACATGTGTGTATATATATATACACACATATATATGATACATATACTTATATATATATATATATGATACATGTACATATATATATATATATATATGATACATATATATATATAATACATATATATGATACCTATACATATACATATATATATACACACAATACATATACATATATGTATATACTATACATGATATATATAAATATATATATATATATATCATCATCATCATCGTTTAATGTCCATCTTCCAGGCTAGCATATATATATATTTATCAAATGCAGTCCCACAATTTCAACAAATCAAAAGGTCAACAGAAGGTGGGGTCAAGCTACTCACCTGAGCAATTTTTTCATCTAACATTCTAAAAAATTTCAATTGACTACGTGTAATCCTGAAAATGACCAATGTAGAAATAGTTAGTGGTCAGTTGGTCAATAGGACTAGTCAGGACTAGTCAGGATTGACCATGTGATTTGCACCTAGAATGTTCCCCTTTGAGGCACAAGTCCGGGCAAGGTTGTTTGTGGAAGACCAGCAGTCACCCATGTATACCAGTCTCCCCTCTCCCTGCCACCGATGTTGTCCAAGGGAAAGGAAATGGCTGATACTGCCTGGCACCAGTGACGTTGCAACATATATATATATATATACAGTGTGTGTATATATATATATATATATATATATATATACACACTGTATACACTTTATATACATATTGTACAGTATATGTACACTGTGTAAACATTATATATATACTATATATGTCAGGTCACCAGTTGGTGCTACTGGTAACATGTATCCCAGTACAACCTGTCTCATGGTCGGGTCGTTGGCGACTAAACTAGCAACCCCACCAAGGTTTCTTGGTGAGGAGAGTGACTTTGGACATCCTGCAGGACTAAAAACAAAACCTGTCAAAGGGCAAAGGAGCTCGTAAGAGTCAATGGCCATCCAAAATCACCGGGAGAGATGACCCATTAGCCTTTGTCAAGGCAGAATTCTAGGAGAAGGAAAACTCTGATATAACACCTGCAACCCTGATGGTATCCACTGATATTGACTTGTTCTTCTTTTTGGTAAATATCATCTTGGTTAAGAGAGTGGGACTGGCTTTGTGCAGTGCCGTTGCTCACTATAAAAGCTTCACGGCACACACAGGCATTGCTTTATATCTGGAGATCTCTCTGCACTTGTCGTCACATGGTACCATGGGCCCAGCACTATGTGTCAATAATTGTCACAAGTGTAGTGTTTGTACCAGAGTTTTCAAGGCACTGGCTGGACTAAAAAGTCACACTCGTTCAGCGCATCGGTAGGGGTTCTGCTACATGGATATAAAGTAATGCCCGTACTCGAAAACGAGTTGGCAGCCACCATATACACACACACATATATATATATAATTATGTCTCATAAAATAATACAACTGGCTATCCGCAAAATACGTATAGTTAGCACCCCAAACGTATAATTGGGATTATACTAAGGTATATCCTAATGTTTGTTGAGTGAGACGGAAGCCAGTCGGAGTATTTCTTAAAGCTTTCTCTGTTAATGTATTAAATATATATATATATATATATATATATATATATATATATATATATATATATATATATATATATATATATATATATATACATATCAATATATACATGCATAACAGTTAGATACATATTTATATATACATCATATGAAGGAGTCGGGACCCCAACAGCTGAGCTCTTGCTGTTTCAACAGCTAGCAAGTATTGAGTACTATGGTGAGTAATGGTCTAACAGTTTTTTTACTGCATCTATTCTAATTTATATAGCTCCTAATTCCGTGGTGGAGCACTCTTAGACCCATACCACAACACTACTCCTTCATATTACCCACTCTACTACCCCAAGTATCAAATACTCTGGTGTGTAATGAATGGCCTAACAGGTTTTTACTACATCCATTCTGATTTATATACATCATATATATATATATATATATATATATATATATATATATATATATATATATATATATATATATCATCAACAACATTTTAGGTCTATTTGCCATGCTTGCATGGGTCAAACAAGTTGTCCTGTTATAAGGTTAAATAAGTCAGATGGCAATGTTTCACATATATTCCATTCTGTCATGGTTTCTATGGTTGGATTTACGAGTCTATTATTCCCACTCTTTCTAATGGCCCATTTGTGTGGTGGTAATTTTAATGGCTTGATTTATTCACCGGGCAGAAAGCGATACATCTACATCTACGTGGATTTATATCTAGTAGGTTTGGAAAAGCTATCTGAAGAGCTATATCTTTCCATTGGAAATTCTCTGAATTTCCAATCTTTTGATCAACGAAACCGTCGGTCATGGCACTAGAAGAGGTAAATATTTAAATAGTATTTTAATTTATTTAAAAGATTGTTTAATGTTTACTTGTTCCGCTCATATTTACAGTTCTGGTATCTCAAATTAGTACCATAGAACAACCACTATTATAGACACCATATATATTTCCGTGGGTACTTAGTACCTACGGGAATATCTATATCATTTATCTGAATTCTCCTTAATGTTGAGAAAAAAATGTTGTATCATGCTGCTATTTCTAGTAACATGAAATATCAACTAGTCTATTATTTCCGCTCTTTCTAACGGCCCATTTGTGTGTGGGTCATTTGAATGGCTTGATTCATTCACCGGGCAGAAAGCGATACATCTACATCTACGTGGATTTATATCTAGTAGGTTTGGAAAAACTATCTGAAGAGCTATATCTTTCCATTGGAAATTCTCTGAATTTCCGATCTTTTGATTAGCGAAACCATTGGTCATGGCACTAGAAGGGGTAAATATTTAAATCGTATTTTAATTTATTTAAAAGATTGTTTAATGTTTACTTGTTCCGCTCATATATATATATATATATATATATATATATATATATATATATATATATGTATATATATATATATATATATATAGTAATAATAAAAAATGTGGAGACTAAAATCCGAAGAGGCTCAATAAGGATTATAGACTTCTGCGTCCACAGATTGATATTTTTTAGTTTCAGAAGATCCCATTAAGGGTGAAAGCAGCGATTCTTTGCTTGAACTTTAATCTGTTATTTTAATAAATATATATAATTAGAATTTAGTTTAAACATAGCTGTATAGAAATATTTAAGTTCGAAATGCATAGACAATTATCCCCCTTGCTTCTGCTTAGCGGCGCTGACTGCCAGCCTTCTATTAATAGCTGAGGCTTTCAAAATATTTATTTATTAAACATACCGTATATTTTTAGATTATCGAAATTCATATATATATATATATATCATCATCATCATCCTCATCATCGTTTAACGTTCATCGTCTATTATGATGATCATGATGATCATGATGATCATGATGATGATATGTATATATATATATGTGTATAAAATGTTGAAAAGGTAACACACGAGAGAGAGATACAGTGCGCTATCAGTAAAACAGGGGAAAACCACCAGTGTATAGATTCCATACACTGGTGGTTTTTACCTGTTTTATTGATAGCGCACTGTTTCTCTATCTAGTGTGCTACCTTTTCAACATTTTGTATTTTAAAGAGCTCAGGATTCCTTCTCCTTTGAACACATTACTGACAGCGAATAGCGAGAGCCTATGGCTCCGTTAATTTATCGTGATATATATGTGTACATGTATATATATATATATATATATATATATATATATATATATATATATATATATATATATATATATGAATTAATGCACTGTGGTGAGATGTTCTGTCTTTAATGCATCGAAACATCAGCAACCCACAGCAGACAGCCGAAGTCCAGGAATTGTCCTTATGTTTGTGTTTGTTTTACATTTTCCAAACAATATATATATATATCTATATATATATATATAGCCAGCACTATACAACATCCCTTACCAACACCATCACCACACCATCTCCACCATACCATCTCCACCACCACCACCACCAATTACTAACCTTAGGTTGATCCTTCTTGTTAACAGATGTCTTATCCTCCAGGGGAGACAGCACCACAACATCCTTTAACACCACCACCACTATTATACTCCTCCAACACCAAACCCCACCACCATTATACTCCCCCCCTCCACCCCCACCCCCACCGCCACCAATTACTAACCTTAGGTTGATCCTTCTTGTTAACAGATGTCTTATCCTCTGTGTTCCTCTTGTCGATCTGTTCAGGGGAGACAACACTCAGATTGCTGGAATGTCCATCATACTGTACCACCACAGAGCTTCCGTTACTCCCGCTGTTGAGGCTGTCATCGTTGTGGCACTGGTTGCTCGACGACGACGACGACGACGACGACAATTTCGGCGACACCGCCTTCGACGACAGGCACAACTTGGCCTGCTTCTGATGCACCGAGCTCTTCGCGTGCATCTGTTCGGTGGTTGAACGGCGCAGCGCCTGTTCCAACGGCCGATGGTGACTGCACTGTAAACTCTGTGATTGCACACTGCTCTGTGTAGAGGAGACCTGATGATGGCGACCCATTTGATGTTGCTGGAGAGCTTGTTGTTTAAGAATACCTTTCACTTCTTTTTTGCTCCCTGAAATATCAAAAAAAGAAAAAAAAAAGGAGGGATATAGTTTACACACACACACACACACACACACACACACACATATATAAATATATATCTACTACACAGATTACATACATACACACACATATATTCAAGTATATCTACTACACACATTATATGCATACACAAATATATATGCGCACACACACGCACACACATATATATAAGTATATCTACTACACACATTACATGCATACACAAATATATATGCGCACACACATGCACACACATATATTCAAGTATATCTACTACACACATTACATACATACACAAATATATATGCGCACACACACGCACACACATATATTCAAGTATATCTACTACACACATTACATACATACACAAATATATATGCGCACACACACGCACACACATATATATAAGTATATCTACTACACACATTACATACATACACAAATATATATGCGCACACACACGCACACACATATATATAAGTATATCTACTACACACATTACATACATACACAAATATATATACGCACACACATATATATAAGTATATCTACTACACACATTACATACATACACAAATATATATGCGCACACACACGCACACACATATATATAAGTATATCTACTACACACATTACATACATACACAAATATATATGCGCACACACACGCACACATATATATATAAGTATATCTACTACACACATTACATACATACACAAATATATATGCGCACACACACGCACACACATATATATAAGTATATCTACTACACACATTATATACATACACAAATATATATGCGCACACACACGCACACACATATATATAATTATATCTACTACACACATTACATACATACACAAATATATACGCGCACACACACGCACACACATATATTCAAGAATATCTACTACACACATTACATACATACAGAAATATATACGCGCACACACACGCACACACATATATATAAGTATATCTACTACACACATTACATACATACACACATATATATGCGCACACACACACACACATATATTCAAGAATATCTACTACACACATTACATACATACACAAATATATGTGCGCACACACACACACACACATATATATAAGTATATCCACTACAAACATACACACACACATATATTCATACATAAATATATATATATCATCATGATCATCTTCGTTTAACGTCCATTTTCCACGCTAGCTTGGGTTAGACGGGAGTTGTCCCACTTGAGGCAAGGCTGGTCGGGTGACCGTGTCTCGCTCATACAGGTTTTCTACGGTTGGATGCCCTTCCTAACACCAACCACATTTACAGTGAGTGCACATATATATATATATATATATCTACTACACAGATTACATACATACACACACATATATTCAAGAATATCTACTACACACATTACATACATACACAAATATATATGCACACACACATATATATAAGTATATCCACTACAAACACACACACACACACATATATATATATATATATATATATATATATATATATATATATATATATAGGAACGAGTAGGACCCCGACGTCTGAGCTCAAGCCGTTTCGACGGCTAATTCTACCCTAAGTATTGAGTACTTTGGTGCGTTATGG
>OZ024757.1:14748922-14873922 GCA_964016885.1 Eledone cirrhosa
TTTTTATTTTAGAAGAGGTAAACTAAAAATAATAATCCCCATAGTGTAGAACCTGAAAGCGACTGAACTCTAGACCAGGATTTCACAGTCTCTAATACATACCACTGGGCCAGAGAGAATGTACGAATTCGTTCTGAAAATTAATATTTATGAAACTACATTTTGTTCGGAAGTAATTCAAATAAACTATTGTTTCAGACGATCCCGTAACAAGTTGAAAGCAGCGATTCTTTGCTTAAACTTTAATTTGTACTCATAATAAATAAATAAACATATATATTTATGTGTGTATACATATATATGCGTTGCTCTGATGCTATTTCTAGCAAATTTATTGTTTTTTATGAAAAATACAGAAACCGGAACTGAAAAGATTTAAACATCTTTGGTCAAAATTCAGGCGAACTTTTTTAAACAAAAGGATTTTTTTTGTAAACAAACTTGAAATTTTTGCCAAGAAACATAACTCTTGCCTGACTTAAACGCAAAAATTGATGCAAAAATTTTGCGTGTGTGCAAATTATAGGGACTGTACGAATTCATTGTGACAATTAATATTTATAAAACTACATTTTGTTCGGTTGAAAACTCGATGTAGTGGCGTTCATGGCTTTGTCGGGACGTCCTTGAATTCATCCCCCGAAGGGAATTCATAAAGTAAATCTAGACTTTATTTCTCATTGCTCTAGGCTTGATTTGAACCTACAACGACTCCGTCTGCAATAATGTCATACGTCATTCCAGCTTAGTAGGTCGTGCCCGTAAATTGGTAAACGTAATTCCTATACATACATGCAAGTAAGATTTGAACCGACAATGCTGTGCTTAATTTCTATTAATAAGTGTGTTTTATAAAAGAAAGTAAAGAAACAATTTAATGAAAGTAACAAATTTATTTTATTCAGTAATGTTTTTTTTAATTTTATTTATTCACTTCATTGACTGCTGAATAGTTCTCTTGTTTTTGTTTGTTCTAACATTGTTTACTGTAAATGTTGACTGTGACGAGACTGGATTATTACCAAGTTTTACTGGATGATGGCATTTCCTTATTGTATTATTTTGTTGTCAGTCGACATCTGGACATCTCTCTGAATACCTGGAATAAACATAAGGTGTGTCTTTTACGTAACATTTCATTTAATATCTGATATTCCAATGGATCACTTTTAAAATAAAACCAATACACAGGACAGGTAGACTACATCAAAAGAGACCAGAGATGAGGTACGAATAATCTAAAATTAATTTAAAAAAAAAGACAATGTTTAAAGAAAGACAAACATTAAAAAAGGATTTCCAACAAACACGTAAAGATAAAGACAATCACATCCACAATTTAATATCTGGAGATCAACATTTTTCACGGTATAGATAAAACTAAATATGTAAAGTTAAGTGACCTCTCATTTATTTGCTCTAACTTTATTTTACTAATCTGTATTCTGTAGACATATATTTTCGTTGGTGTACATTACGATTTCGTTGATGAAAGTTTTCACTCATCTTTAGATCTTTATTTCTTATAATACTCACCTCTTCCTATTATATTTTCATATATACATATATATATTTACTTTTACCTGGAGTTTCGACCGATAGATAGTATTAGCAATTGGAAAGACCAATGGAGATATTGTTTCCTCGCTCCGATTTGACGAATGTCGATATATATATATATATATATATATATATATATTTACTCACTTCTATGTAAATATACATACATATATATTAAAAACACATACCATATACCATCATAATAACGATTGACTAACCATCAGGACACATACTTGCTCATGTGAGAATTTTCACAGAGACACTTACGAAAACCGAACTTGCAACGCCACGTACACTTACATACACATATATGTACATACACACATACGTACATACACATATAGAACAGGTATGACTTATATAGGTACATCAAAGTTTGGGTTTCGCTATTGTACCATTTGAGGTAGTTAGAAAGAAGTACCAGTGTAGTACTGGAGGTCGATTCTTCTATATCTCTTTCTCAATTCCTTTCTCTCACTCTCTATCATTCTCTGTAAGACATCTGTGACCAGATCTGGGGTGGAGATTGGATCTGTCAACTTTTACAAAATACCCGAGACTCCCTCACAAGTTATAGGTCCCTACCTACATATATGACAGATTCTTTATTTAGATCTCTTTTACTCGATGATGCAAGACAAGTTTTCAGTGAGTCAGAAAGGAATATTTGTGATATGAAGGGAGAACCTCTCTGAATAAATATTAGATAGTTAAGATGCTACGTAAAGAAGGCGGTGACAACATCGAGTATCACAGATGCCATGTGGAAATAGACATCGACATATATATACAAAGATAGGGGACCTTATCATCATAGACAGTTGGGCTTATGAACACACACACACATATTTATATACATACATATATATACGTATTTATATATATATGTGGCTTCTGCAGGACTAGAACTGTTTCATTCGGAAGAAATCAAGGGCTTTCCTGGTGATTTCTTCCGAATGAAACAGTTCTAGTCCTGTAGAAGCCATTTCTATATTAAATATTATTTATTAAGTATTTATATTCTGCTATGTAATGAGTACCTTACTTACTGTGGTTACCGCCGATTGAACCCGGGATAAACATATATATATATATATATACATACGAGTGCACAGGTATTTGGTGTCCTCAAGTTAACACTAAGGATTCCGCCCGATGTCCCGTCACGCATTACTACATCTTCGAGTAAATGTTGATTAGTAAACAAACCGTGTATCTCACATGTAAGAGGGAAAGCCATAGCAAGTGTTGAGGATAAGAGACGTGTGAAAATAATAATAATAATAGTGTTAAAATTATTAATAGTAGTAGTTGTAATGATAAAGTGAGGGGGACAATGTTATTATAAATACTTATGTACACACAAGCTTACACATATCTACACACGTACATACATAAACATTTATAAATAAAAGACTAAGCTGATAAAAAGAACATATATTACCGTATGAGTTTGGAACGATACACATGACGTTGAGTTCTTGAATCTGATCCCAAAAAGCTGCAAAAAATTAGTAAAACCCCCTTATTTTATATAGATCCTGGTCAAGATAGAAACCCAGACCAGGATATCCACCGTCTCTCGCTACAGAGACAGCTTCAAAATAATATTAAAAATTAATATTTATAAACTTACTTTTTATTTTGGAAGATTAATTGAAGTGTTGCTGTTATTAGAAAGGGTCGACTTTGTCTTTCATAATTCAGGGGCTTTCATGAAGTAAATATTCATTTTATTTCTTAATGCCCTAGTGTTGATTTGAACCTACAATGACTTCGTCTGCAATAATGTTCACTAATTTAAAATCTGTCATACGTAAATCCTGTGTGCGACTTAGAAATAAATTGTGAAATGTCACTTTTAAATATTTACCAATGTAAGATTGGAACCTACAGTGATGTGCTTTGCAGTAATGTCCCGCAACTCCAACTAGATTGCGCTAAGCTTATATATTTCTTTCGTCCGAGCAACATAATGGTTTCGATCCCAGTTCGCTACTGGTACAAGAAATAATTTAAAGAAATTCTATATCCCCAGCTAAATATTGAATTCCTAATGACATTTTATGTTAATATCAATAACCCCATTACACACTGCATATCTAAACCCTGAACACGCATATTTATAACTCAATTCCTAATTTTTAAATGATATTACACGACCTTTGTGTTCTCGGTGTAAATCCTGTCGATAATTTACAATTTTAGAGCAGCAAAATAGAGTACCAGTCATTTTATGGGTTCAATTTAATCGATCGGCTTCTCCCCGTCCATCACTTGACATTTGCCAAACAAAGACACACAAATAGTGTATATATATATATATATGATACGACAAATTTGAAATAAATTACGTGTTTAATTAAGAAATTATAATTATTTAGTAATAATATTTTTATTGTTTGTTTTCACTGCATTAACTGCCGAGTGTGACTTTTATTTTTCTTACTATGTTCTACTACTGTAAATGGCGGCTGAGACGTTATTGGATTATTACTAAGGTTTACTGGATGATGGCGTTTCCTTATTGCATTATTTTACAAACAGAGGACATCGGAACCTCTCTCTATATACCTGGGATAAATGTAAGGAGCATTGTTATTTTATATATAGTACAATGGTCATCTCTTCTTATATTTACATTTTCTCCAATTCTGTATTTTGAATATTTCTATTATGTCACTCGTGTGATTAATCTCCTCCAAAGTTGTAATTCTCAGTGTTTGTCCTTGGTATAGTGAACTAATTTTGATATACTCTTTATAATTTTATCCTGTCTCCCCTAAGATTTATCTCCTCTTAATTTACAAAAGTTTTTCATCTTCCTTCGCAAGTCAGATCCCTAAATAATTCTAGTGTCTTCTGTTTTCTTCTTCTCTGGGTTGCTTCAAGAGCCTCACCGTTTTTTGGGATGTCGGTTGACCATGGCCCAAAACAATATTCTCAGAGGAATCACACATATTCATGTAGAGTTTTAGATTTTTCAGCATTTAGTTAGGAAAAAGAGTGTAAAATAAGCTCGTTATTTGCTCAACATTCGATACCAAAACATGCTTCCTGTTCATAACTTCGTTGTACGAATATAATAATTAAAGTATATATTCAAGCCATATATATATATATATATATATATATATATATATAGCTGCTTATTAACTCTTTCCCGAAACATTTATTTCTTAAAAAAAATATAAGATGTCTCAATAATTATTCCATTTCAATCACTTTCTCATTTCAGTTTTCTTTAGAAATGTCTTGGCGTTGAAGATACATACATTTGTCCTTCTCATAGTAATTAGCTTGTCTCAAAATTGTTCGTATTGTTTCCATGTTTACTGTCACAAACTATCGTTAATTCAAGATTTTGCTCTAATGTAATAAATGCTACTTTTAAAAGACTGAAGCTCTCAATTGTTTCTTTCTCTTGTATATTGATATCTAAACAATGACAAATGTATGTGTTATGTGGTAGGAGAAAAAACTGACAGCCTTCTTCCCTCGCTCTAGAAGGCTAACTGTCAATGCCGTTCGTAGGAGTGACAAGTACTCGACAAGAGTGAACATCACATGTTTAGTAATGGTCACCTCTTACTGCCTTTTATATATGATGTTAACTGGAAAGACTTGTCAAGTATGGATACACTCTCTCCTTATCAATATTGTCCGAGGACATTTTCTCCCTGGTTAAGGAGTGAGATAAAATATTAGGGATCAATCTCTAGCAATAATTTAATTAAATTATAGTTAACCAAAACTGTTATGTCGTGTTTGTTGTTAGATTTTATAGTCGTGGTTTCAATGTTTATCAGTGGTTGTAGAATTAGTTTTATCTAATTATTATCAAACAAAAATGATGTATATATTGTCGTTGTACGTTGAAATCACATATATACACACCAATGATAGAATTGAAAACCATTGCAGGATCAAATCTAACACACATATATATATATAATAATCTCAGTCAGGAATCTCTCGAGAAATTTAATTTTTTTTAATTTTTCATAAAATGAAATAAAAAGAGCGATTGCAGGAATCTGACTAAGATCGAACCCCAGACCAGGATCACCACCACCTCTAATACTTACCACTAGTCCACAGAGACGATTATAAAAACAAATTTCTGTAGAACCTGATAGAGATTGAACCCGTAACCAGTATCACCACTGTCTTCAAATATACCTAACTGTACAATGGATTTCATACATTTTCCAATATATATATGCTTATATACTTATATTTACTTCTACCTGGAGTTTCGACCGATAGATAGTATTAGCAATTAGAAAGAATATTTCAGAAAGGAATATTTGTGATATGAAGGGAGAACTTCTCTGAATAAATGTTAGATAGTTAAGATGCTACGTAAAGCAGGCGGTGACAACATCGAGTACCAGAGATGCCATGTGGAAATAGACATCGACATATATATATACAAAGATAGGGGGACCTTATCATCATAGACACTTGGGCTTATGAACACACATGTGTGTGTGTGTGTGTGTGCGGCTGGCTTCTGCAGGACTAGAACGGTTTCATTCGGAAGAAATCAAGGGCTTTCCTGATGGTTTTTTCCGAATGAAACAGTTCTAGCCCCGTAGAAGACATTTCTATATGAAATATTTATACTCTGATATATATTGAGTACCTTACTTACTGTGGCTTTCATGCCTTTCTTAGTGTTGCTGTTACTAGAAAGGGTCGACTTTGTCTTTCAGGAAGTAAATATTCATTTTATTTCTTAACGCGTTGATTTGAACCTACCATGACTTCGTCTGCAATAATGTTCACTAATTTCAAATCTGCCATACCTAAATCCTGTGTGCGACTTACAAATAAATTGTTAAACATCACTTTTATCAATGTAAGATTGGAACCTACAGTGATGTCCTGTAACGCCAACTAGATTGCGCTAAGCTTGTATATTTCTTTCGTCCGAATAACAATGGTTTCGATCCCAGTTCGCTACTGGTACAAGAAATAATTTAAAGAAATCCTATATCCCCAGCTAAATATTGAATTCCTAACGACATTTTATGTTACTTAATACCAATAACCCCGTTATACACTGAATATCTAAGCCCTGAACACACATATTTATAACTCAATTTCTAAATGATATTACACCACCTTTGTGTTCTCGGTGGATATTAATTTACAAGTTTATAGGTTCCATTTAATCGATCGGCTTCTCCCCATCAATCACTTGACATTTGCCAAACAGTATACGACAAATTTGAAATAAATTAGGTGTTTAATTAAGAAAAAGAATTATTGAAAGTAAGAAATTATAATTATTTAGTAATAATATTTTGTTTGTTTTCACTGCATTTACTGCTGAGTGTGACTTATTTTTTTACTGTAAATGGCGGCTGCCACGATATTGGATTATTATTAAGGTTTACTGGATGACGGCGTTTCCATAGTGTATTATTTTACAAACAGTGGATAACTTTCTAAATACCTGGAATAAATGTAAGAAACTTTTTTTTGTATTTTTTCATCCTCAGAACAAAGGTCATCTCTTATATTTACATTTTCTTCCCCAATTCTGTATTTTGAAGTCCTTTCAGTATTTTAAATATTTCCATCATGTCACTCGTTAGAATTACAACTTTGGAGGAGACTAATCAAAGTGTTTGTCTTTGGTATAGTGAACTAATGTTGATATTTTCAAGTCTTGACATTTATATGGAATAGTGTACTAATATTTAAATAGTCTTTATATTTTTATCCTGTCTCCAAGATTTTAGATTTTTCAGCATTTAGCTAGGAAAAAGAACGTTTTATTATTTCCATTATCAGTCTCGCTGTTTTGCTTCAACATGGTTAGCCATCTTTCAATTCTTATTCATAAACATTCACAATTCTTCTGAGAGAAACAAGAGATGAGAGGAACGAGAGAGAGAAGAGAGGTGAGAGGAACGAAAAAGAGATGAGAAACGAGAGAGACGAACGAGAGAGACGAACGAGAGAGACGAACGAGAGAAACGAACGAGAGAAACGAACGAGAGAAAGATGAAACTAGAGAGAGAGATGAAACTAGAGAGAGAGATGAAACTAGAGAGAGATGAAACGATAGA
The DNA here is from genome assembly GCA_964016885.1 of Eledone cirrhosa. NCBI lineage: Eukaryota > Metazoa > Mollusca > Cephalopoda > Octopoda > Eledonidae > Eledone > Eledone cirrhosa. The sequence goes on from OZ024757.1 coordinate 14,756,566, forward strand.
GAGAGAGTGGAAACGATAAAGTGAGAGAGAGAGTGATATAACGAGAGAGAGAGGTGAAACGAGAGAGAGAGAGAGATAAATGAAACGAAAGAGATGAAACGAGAGAGAGGGATGGAAGGAGAGAGAGGGGGATGGATGTAGAGAGAGGGATGGATGTAGAGAGAGAGGGATAGGAACGGATAGAGAGGGAGGGATAGAGAGAGTGAGACGGATGTAGCGAGTGAGAGGGGTGGATAGGAGAGAGAGGGATGGAGAGAAAGGGATGGAGAGAGAGGGACGGAAGGATAGATGGATGGATGGAGAGAGGGATGGAAGGAGAGAGAGGGATAGAGAGAGAGGGACGGAAGGATGGATAGAGAATTGGATGGAGAGAGAGGGATGGATAGATGGAGAGAGAGAAGGATAGAGAGAGCGGGAGGGATGGATAGATGGAGAGAGAAGGATAGAGAGAGCGGGAGGGATGGATAGATGGAGAGAGAAGGATAGAGAGAGCGGGATTGATGGAGAGAGAGAGATGGATGGATAGAAGGAGGGATGGATAGGAGAGATAGTGAGAGAGGGATGGATGGAAAGAGAGAGAGGGATGGATGGAAAGAGAGAGAGGGATGGAGAGGGATGGATGGATAGAGAGAGCGGGACGGATAGAGAGAGCGGGATGGCTGGAGAGGGATGGATGGGGAGAGAGACAGAGGGATGGAGAGAGAGAGAGAGGGGCGGATAGAGAGAGAGGGACGGATGGATGGATAGAAAGGGATGGATAGAGAGAGAGAGAGGGATGGAAAGAGAGAGAGAGGGACGGATGGATGGATAGAAAGGGATGGATAGAGAGAGAAAGGGATGGATAGAGAGAGAGAGTGAGAGGGATGGATAGTGAGAGGGATGGATGGAAGGAGAGAGAGGGATGGATGTAGAGAGATTGGAGAGAGGGAGGTATGGAGAGAGAGAGAGGGATGGATGGATGGGTAGAGAGAGGGATGGATGGGTAGAGAGGGACGGATAGAGAGAGAGAGAGAGTGCGGGATGGATGGAGAGAGAGGTGGATGGAGAGAGAGAGAGAGAGAGAGCGGGATGGAGAGAGAGAGAGAGAGCGGGATGGAGAGAGAGAGAGAGAGCGGGATGGCTGGAGAGGGATGGCTGGATAGAGAGAGAGAGAGAGATGGAGAGGGATGGATGGATGGATAGAGAGAGCGGGACGGATAGAGAGGGATGGGGAGAGAGAGAGAGATGGATAGAGAGACAGAGGGATGGAGAGAGAGGGGCGGATAGAGAGAGAGGGACGGATGGATGGATAGAAAGAGAGAGGGACGGATGGATAGAAAGAGAAAGGGATGGAGAGAAGGAGAGATAGAGAGAGAGAGAGGGATGGATGGAAAGAGAGAGGGATGGAGAGGGATGGAAAGAGAGAGAGGGATGGAGAGGGATGGAAAGAGAGAGAGGGATGGAGATGGATAGATAGAAAGAGAAAGGGATGGATAGAAGGAGAGAGAAAGGGATGGATAGAAGGAGAGAGAGAGGGATGGATGGAGAGAGAGAGGGATGGATGGAGAGAGGGATGGATGGATGGATAGAGAGAGCGGGACGGATAGAGAGAGAGAAAGAGGGATGGAAGGAGAGAGATAGAGCGGGATGGCTGGAGAGGGATGGCTGGGGAGAGAGATAGAGCGGGATGGCTGGAGAGGGATGGCTGGGGAGAGAGATAGAGCGGGATGGCTGGAGAGGGATGGCTGGGGAGAGAGATAGAGCGGGATGGCTGGAGAGGGATGGCTGGGGAGAGAGACAGAGGGATGGAGAGAGAGAGAGGGGCGGATAGAGAGAGAGGGACGGATGGATGGATAGAAAGAGAGAGGGACGGATGGATGGATAGAAAGAGAGAGGGACGGATGGATGGATAGAAAGAGAAAGGGATGGATAGAAGGAGAGATAGAGAGAGATGGATGGAAAGAGAGAGAGGGATGGAGAGGGATGGAAAGAGAGAGAGGGATGGAAAGAGAGAGAGGGATGGATGGATAGAGAGAGCGGGACGGATAGAGAGAGAGAGGGATGGAAGGAGAGACTGAGATGAAACGATAGAGAGAGAGTGAGAGAGGGTGATATAACGAGAGAGAGAGGTGAAACGAGAGAGAGAGAGAGATAAATGAAACGAAAGAGATGAAACGAGAGAGAGGGATGGAAGGAGAGAGAGAGGGATGGAAGGAGAGAGAGAGAGATGGAAGGAGAGAGAGGGACGGAAGGAGAGAGAGGGACGGAAGGAGAGAGAGGGACGGATAGAGAGAGAGAGGGACGGATAGAGAGAGAGAGGGACGGAAGGAGAGAGAGGGACGGAAGGAGAGAGAGGGACGGATAGAGAGAGAGAGGGATGGAAGGAGAGAGAGGGATGGAAGGAGAGAGAGGGACGGATAGAGAGAGAGAGAGGGACGGATAGAGTGAGATGGATAGAGAGAGAGGGACGGAAGGATAGATGGATAGAGAGGGATAGAGAGAGAGGGACGGAAGGATGGATAGAGAATTGGATGGAGAGAGAGGGATGGATAGATGGATGGAGAATTGGATGGATAGATGGAGAGAGAGGGATGGATAGATGGAGAGAGAGAAGGATAGCGAGAGCGATGGATGGATAGAGGGATGGATGGATAGATAGAGAGAGCGGGACGGATAGAGAGAGCGGGATGGCTGGAGAGGGATGGATGGGGAGAGAGAGAGGGATGGAAAGAGAGAGAGAGGGACGGATGGATGGATAGAAGGAAGGAGAGGGATGGATAGAAGGAAGGAGAGGGAAGGATAGAGAGAGGGATGGAAGGAGAGAGAGAGAGGGATGGAAGGAGAGAGAGAGAGGGATGGATAGAGAGAGAGAGAGGGATGGATAGAGAGAGAGAGAGGGTTGGAAGGAGAGAGAGGGATGGATGTAGAGAGATTGATGGAGAGAGGGAGGTATGGAGAGAGGGAGAGGGGTGGATGGATGGATAGAGAGCGGGATGGCTGGAGAGAGAGGGATGGAAGGAGAGAGAGAGAGCGGGATGGCTGGAGAGAGAGCGGGATAGCTGGAGAGGGATGGCTGGAGAGGGATGGCTGGATAGCGGGATGGCTGGATAGAGGGATGGATGGATGGATAGAGAGAGCGGGACGGATAGAGAGAGAGAGGGATGGAAGGAGAGAGAGAGAGATGGATAGAGAGACAGAGGGATGGAGAGAGAGAGGGGCGGATAGAGAGAGAGGGACGGATGGATAGAAGGAGAGATAGAAAGAGATGGATGGAAAGAGAGAGAGGGATGGATAGAGAGAGAGAGGGATGGAAGGAGAGACTGAGATGAAACGATAGAGAGAGAGATGAAACGATAGAGAGAGAGATGAAACGAGAGACTGAGATGAAACGAGAGAGAGAGAGTGGAAACGATAAAGTGAGAGAGAGAGTGATATAACGAGAGAGAGGTGAAACGAGAGAGAGAGAGAGATAAATGAAACGAAAGAGATGAAACGAGAGAGAGGGATGGATAGAGAGAGAGAGAGATCGAGAGAGAGGGATGGATAGAGAGAGAGAGAGATGGAGAGAGAGAGAGGGAGGGATGGAAGGAGAGAGAGAGAGAGAGAGAGTGAGAGGGACGGAGAGAGAGAGGGATGGATAGAGAGAGAGAGAGGGACGGAAGGATGGATAGAGAATTGGATGGAGAGAGAGGGATGGATAGATGGAGAGAGAGAAGGATAGAGAGAGCGATGGAGAGGGATGGATGGATAGAGAGAGAGAGGGATGGATGGATGGATAGAGAGAGAGAGGGATGGATGGATGGATAGAGAGAGAGAGGGATGGATAGAGAGAGAGAGAGGGATGGAAAGAGAGAGAGAGAGGGATGGAGAGAGAGGGACGGATGGATGGATAGAAAGGTATGGATAGAGAGAAGAGATGGATGGATAGAAGGAAGGAGAGGGAAGGATAGAGAGAGAGAGAAGGATAGAGAGAGGGATGGAAGGAGAGAGAGAGAGAGAGAGAGAGGTGGATGTAGAGAGAGAGAGAGGTGGATGTAGAGAGAGAGAGAGAGGTGGATGGATGGATGGATAGAGAGGGATGGAGAAAGGAATGGATGGATGGAGAGAGAGAGGGATGGAAGGAGAGAGAGGGATGGAAGGAGAGAGAGCGGGATGGCTGGAGAGGGATGGCTGGATAGAGAGAGAGAGAGATGGAGAGGGATGGATGGATAGAGGGATGGATGGATGGATAGAGAGAGCGGGACGGATAGAGAGAGGGATGGATAGAGAGAGAGAGAGGGATGAATGAAGAGCGAGAGGGATGGATGGAGAGGGGGGATGGATAGAGAGAGAGAGGGAGGAATGGATGGATAGAGAGAGAGAGATGGATGGAGAGTGAGAGGGATGGATAGAGAGAGGGATGGATATAGAGAGAGAGAGAGAGATGGATGGAAAGAGAGAGGCGGACGGATGTAGAGAGAGAGAGAGGGATGGAAGGAGAGAGGGATGGAGAGAGGGGGATGGATAGAGAGAGAGGGATGGATAGATAGAGAGAGAGGGATGGATAGATAGAGAGAGAGGGATGGATGGAGAGAGAGAGGGATGGATGGAGAGAGAGAGGGATGGATGGAGAGAGAGAGGGACGGATGGAGAGAGAGAGGGATGAATGAAATAGAAAAACATGTAAGACTTACCCATTTGTGATGTCAAATAAAGTTTGACAGTACTCTTAGATTTTACAATTATAGCAATGGCTCGACATGATAACTACACAAGATAGAAAATATACAGAAACTAATATAATTGTTTCTACTTTTGGCACAAGTTCAGCTATAACTCAGTGTATTACTGGTACTTTATTTTATCGACCCTGTAAGGATGAAAGTTAACCACGGCGGGATTTGAACTCAGAATGGAAAAGGGCGTAATTCTATACGTCAAATCATGGCGTCCGACGGTGTTGTGTGATGTATAGGTTGTGTGATGCGTGTGGTGTGGTGATGTGTGTAGTGTGGTGTGTGGTGTGGTGTAGAAGGTAATGTGTGGTGTGTAGAGTATAATGTGTGGTGAGTGATGTGTATAGCGTGGAGTGTGCACATGGTGTGTGAGTATGTGGTGAGGGTGTGGTATAAGTGTGTGTGTGTGTGTGTGTGTGTGTGTGTGTGTGTGTGTGTGTGTGTGTGTGTGTGTGTGTGTGTGTGTGTTATAAGCCGTTCCCTTTTTAATTTGAGAAATAGGACAGAATCCAAACCCCATTTATAAGCCATGGTGGCTAATCAACACAGATGACAGTTTTAAATTCTCATGGGTGGAGAATATATTTATGAAGTTTTAATATTTTGATATTTAAAATGTATAGTTTTTATTTCACTTCATTATGTAATGAGTTACCATTTTCTGATTGTTTTCAAGGTCATATTCATTAAAAACATCAAAAATAATAGCAAATATAAATTTCACCTCCAAAGTGAAACTGGTGTAATATTCCAAAGTGAAACTGGTGTAGTATATTCACATCCAAAGTGAAAAACTGGTGTAATATTCCAAAGTGTAAACTGGTGTAATATTCCAAAGTGTAAACTGGTGTAATATTCCAAAGTGAAACTGGTGTAGTATATTCACATCCAAAGTGAAAAACTAGTGTAATATTCACCTCCAAAGTGAAACTGGTGTAGTATATTCACATCCAAAGTGAAACTGGTGTAATATTCACCTCCAAAGTGAAACTGGTGTAATATATCCACCTCCAAAGTGAAACTGGTGTAATATTCACCTCCAACGTGAAACTGGTGTAATATTCTCCTCCAACGTGAAACTGGTGTAATATTCTCCTCCAACGTGAAACTGGTGTAGTATATTCACATCCAAAGTGAAAAACTGGTGTAATATTCCAAAGTGAAACTGGTGTAATATTCCAAAGTGTAAACTGGTGTAATATTCACCTCCAAAGTGAAACTGGTGTAATATATCCACCTCCAAAGTGAAACTGCTGTAATATATCCACCTCCAAAGTGAAACTGGTGCAATATTCCAAAGTGAAACTGGTGTAGTATATTCACATCCAAAGTGAAAAACTAGTGTAATATTCCAAAGTGTAAACTGGTGTAATATTCCAAAGTGTAAACTGGTGTAATATTCACTTCCAAAGTGAAACTGGTGCAATATTCACCTCCAAAGTGAAACTGGTGTAATATTTCAAAGTGAAACTGGTGTAGTATATTCATATCCAAAGGGAAAAACTGGTGTAATATTCCAAAGTGAAACTGGTGTAATATTCCAAAGTGTAAACTGGTGTAATATTCACCTCCAAAGTGAAAAACTGGTGTAATATTCATCTTCAAAGTGAAACTGGTGCAACATTCATCTCCAAAGCGAAAATATTTTAGCACCTCATTTACATATAATTTTTAAGTTGGTGAAATCAAAATATTGACCTCAAAGACAAGTCCTCCCCCCTATTTTACCATCAATATTTTGTCACATTTCTCGACATATATACAAGTATATACAATATTTACTTTACATAAATTATCAAAAGATTTGCTATTTATGTAAACAGAATTATCCGAAACTAAATCTAATAAAATTTCTTTTAATTAAATTTAAGAAAAAATATAGTTTGAAAGAAAACTAGAGATCACTGCTCGGACCAAGGTGTAGGGGTCACTGATTTTGACCAAGGTGTAGGGGTCACGACATACAAAGTGAGGTAAGCGTTTGGAAAGGCTTCCAGCTGTTAAAGCGAAGCCAAGATCAGTTCTGTATGAGCAAGACATGGTCACCTGACATTTCCCACAATAGGACAACTCGTCTAACCCATGCTAGCGTAGAAAAATTGATATTAAATGGTGATTATATATATATATAGTGTGTGTGCGTGTGCGTGTGCGTGTGTGTCTCGGGTTCAATCGAGGGGGAAACCACGGTAGGTAAAGTACTCAATACATTAGTAGAGTATATACAAAATATAATATAGAAATAGCTTCTACAGGACTAGAACTGTTTCATTCGAAGGAAATCATCAGGAAAGCCCTGATTTCCCTGAAATGAAAGTTCTAGTCCTGTAGAAGCCATTTCTATATCATTCTGTTGACAAAGGGTTTCTCCCTACGAACGGAAGGCCAGTTATATGATGCCTGTGTGAGATGGGCAGCAACTGCGGAGGATATGCGACGGCTGGAGAGAAATGAATCAAGCATGCTCCGTTGGATGTGCAATGTCAATGTGTGTGAACGACCAAGTATAGACGAGTTGAAAAAGAAACTGGGTATAAGAGGGGTAAGTTGTGGTGTGCAGGAGAGAAGACTACGATGGTATGGACATGTGATGCGCATGGAGGATGACCGCTGGGTAAAGAAGTGCCAAGAAATCCCAGTAGAAGGAAGATGCAGTAGAGGGAGACCACGAAAATCATGGGCGGAAGTGGTGAGAGCTGACCTCAGATCGCTGAAGCTCACAGATGACGACCGAGGACAGTAACGATGGAGACATGCTGTGCTGAATAGGACCCGTCCCATCCTTGCAAACAGGAAAAAGCAGACGTATGAAGATATATATATATATATATATATATATATACATAAGAAACAAATATACTACTTGACTAATATACTAATATGTATAGATAATAAAGATATAACAAACCTGTTGGTATAAACATCAACACTGGTAGACTCCTTTAGTACAGGAGAGGGGCAGATGATACTCATGGCTTGTGTTTGATCAATAGCATCACTCCTTCCCTATGGCACATACATTTCTATTTGGTAGTGACCAGTTGTTTCCTCCTGCTAAGAAAGAAATACCACCAGGGGTCAGAAGGTTAATTTATTAGTTTTATTTATTTAGTTTATGTATCATATATAGGGTGTCCCCCCAAAATGTATACACACTTCAACAATATTCTAATAAATATGTGTATGCATTTTTGGGGGTCACCCTGTATTTGTGGCTGAATTTTTGGGGTGGTGGTGGGAGGTTATTGTGGCTGAGGGGAGGGAGGGAGAATGTAGATTGTGTGTGTGTGTGTGTTGACTGTCGACTGTGTGTGTGTGTGTGTAAGTAGAAGGGAGAGAGAACGTGAGATGGGAGAGAGACACATACATGTATGTGTGTCTCTCCCATCTATGTAGATATAGAGTAATGTGAATGCAAAAGGGTTAAATGCACACAAACATACATATACACAGCCTTAATATAAACCAATCCGGTCAGTTTAAACTGGAGATGGTAGACAGCCAGACCAATCTCAGAGATAATATTTACGTTTATGTTGACAGGGCAAATGGCTGGGTATTTGTGTGGTCAGCTAGAACAATGACGTCCCCTTCTGTAAGGTTGCCAGGACGGGTCTGGGTCACTACAAAATTAAAACAATATTTGTTATATGAACAGTGTGTGTGTGTGTATGTGTGAGTAGGGGGTAATTTGTTGTGTGGGGTTAATTTAGAGAATATAGGGTTAACATCAACAATGTGGAGGTAATATGGCTAACATGAAGAGTGTGGTGGGGGAGGGGATAAACATGGCGAGAGTGTGGTGGAGGGCAAACATGGCGAGAGTGCGGTGGGGGTCAAACATGGTGAGAGTGTGGGGGGGGGAACATGGCGAGAGTGTGTGTGTGTGTATGTGGGGGGGGGGGAGAGAGGGGGGGATGCGGGATAACATGGCGAGAGTGTGGGGGCTAACATGGGGAGAGGCTTTTGAACAGGAGGGGATATCAGTATGCGTGTAGTTGTAGAAGTAGAAGGGTAACATATATATATATATATGTGTGTGTGTGTGGAGGCACGTGGCCTAGTGGTAAGGGTGTTGGACTTACAATCATAACATCGTGGGTTCGATTCCTGGGTTGCATGTTGTGTTCTTGAGCAAAACACTTCATTTCACGTTGCTCCAGTAAACTAAGCTGAAAATGAGTACCAGCAATAGATGGGAGGTTTAACCCTGCGATGGACTGGCGCCCTGTCCAGGGTGGAGTCTTGTACTCTCAGTCGCTTCACGCCATAATGCATGGAAAATCTAAGTCGTCTAACTACAGAGGTACAACGTCAAACCACTCTAGCACATTACTATAAAAAGTTATTTAAAAAATAAATAGATGATAAATAGAAAAAGAGAAATGGGGAATACATATACATATATTATATATATATATATATATATATATATATAGGGGTGGGGGATATTATTATATTGCCAGAAATAATAAAACTCACTTTTCACTTCCATATATTTTATATCTATCCCTATAGTTAATTTAACTAGCAATCAATGTTTTATTGATTGACCAAGAGTTATATATATAGTTCCCCAGAGTTCTTTCGTTATACACCTGTGACATCAGTGATACTATTGTTTCTTCCTGTTGTGTTGTAATGATGGTACAACAACTAATCAAAGGCCCTAAGAAAGATTAAAGTGGTAGAAAAGCCAGGATCTACTATAAAATCCATGATCAGTAAACCTTAACCCTTTAAGAAAACCCAAATTAGGGAAGCAACTGAAATAGAACCAAGAAAACCGAAGTAAAACAGAAAACCTGAATGGAACAACAACAACCATACAAATACACTCTAATGACCAAAGATGGAATACAAACACGAACACACACCAAACAGAAAACGCGCATAGAAGCACATTCGGAAATCGAGACAAATAAATAAACAATTGAATAAGTAAACATTACAATAATATCACTGATGATGTCACAGGTGTCTCATGAAAGAACTCAGACTATATATATATATATAAAAACAGTTGGTCAATCAATGATAAACATTGATTGCCAGCTAAATTAACTATTGGGATGTAGAATATACGGAAGCGAAAACCAACCCAACCCAAACTGTATTATTATATATTTCTGGCAATATTATAACAATATGACCCTCCCCAAATATAATTTGTTTCGACATACGATTTCATATAAAAAATACGTTGCAAACAAATTAGTTCGGATCGAGCTGTCGAAAAGCTGGAGCTCAGCCGTCGGGGTCCTGACTTTTCCTTATATACATATATACACACACACAGCAACGTGTGTTTATAGTAGTGGGGAAATATACAAATAACACACACACTGTCGTTGTGCGTGCTACCTGCTTCTGTGTTTTTTTGTTTTTTTTCCCTTTCCCTTTCCTTTATATTATATTATATTTGTTTGTGCTTTCGTTCTGTAAATATTCTATTATATTTCTTTTTATAAGAAATATAATACAATTTTAAGGGCAGTAGATTGGCAGTATCAGTATAGAGTCGGACACCATGCTTTGCAGCATAGAGTCACGTCCCTTTACGCTCTAAGCATTGAGCACACCTCGCTTCGGCTGTTGGCGTCTAGTATACTGTATCACACTTTTTTGTCTCTCCTCTTTTCTTATGATACATATCTTCTCTTTAATATATACATATATATATATGCACACATACATGCATAAACACTTCTATGCAAATACTCATACATATATATTAAAAACACACATCATATACCAGCATAATAACGATTGACAAACCATCAGGATACATGCTTGCTCGTGTGAAAACCGAACTTGCTACGCTACGTACACTGACGGAAGCATATGTACATAAACACACAAACAGAACTGGTATGACTTACATCAAAGATTTTGTTCCACTATTGAACCATTCAAGGTAGTTAGAACGAACTACCAGTGTAGTACTGGGGTCAATTCTTCTTCTATATCTCTTTCTTAATTCCTTTCTCTCACCCTATATCCGTCTCTGGAAAACATAACCTATCTGGAGTAGAGATCGGATCTGTCACCTTATACAAAATGCCCCGAACACCCCGAATGTCAATGCGGGACCTCTACAACTCCCTCACAAGTTATAGGTCCCTACATACATACATAGAAACATCAGAGATATCCTTTATATCTTTCACTCGATAATGCTAGACAAGTATTCCGTGAGTCAGAAAGGAATATTTGCGATATGACGGGAGAACCTCTCTGAATAAATATTACATAATTCAGAGGCTACGTAAAGCAGGCAGCGACATCATCGAAGACCAGAGATGCCATGTGGAAATGGACATAACACACATAGGGTTACCTTATAATCATAGACATTTGGGCTTATGAACACATATATATTTAAATATATACGGGTGCATAGGTGTACGGAGTTCTCATGTCGCCCCTAATGATTCCGCCAGATGTCCCGTCACACATCTCTACATCTTCCATGAAATGTTGATTAGTAAACAAACCGTGTATCTCGCATGTAAGAGGGAAAGCCATAGCAAGTGTTGAGGATAAGAGACGTGTGGAATTAATAATAATAATATTGTTTTAATTATTAATAGTAGTAGTTGTCACAATAAAGTGAGGAGGACAACGTTATTATAAATACTTATACTAATGTTGTTTGGAGGGCGGTGGATTGGCAGAGGGTCGGACGCCATTCTTTGACGTATAGAGTTACGGCCCTTGCCATTATGAGTTCAAATCCCGCCGAGGTTAACTTTGCCTTTCATCCTTACAGGGTCGATAAAATAAAGTACCAGTAATGCACTGGGTAATTGCTGGCCTTGTGCCAAACGTAGAAACCATTATTATAAATACTCATATACACACAAGCTTAAACAGGTATACATGCGTACGCTTATCTAGACACATACGTACATAAACGTTTATAAATAAAAGCCAAAGATAAGAAGAACATAGCTTACCATATCGAATTTGGAAGGATGCACACGACGTTGAGTGCTTCAATATGGTCCCATCATCATTTGCTGATACGATTATTGCATACACAACACAAGTTTAAAGAGCTATCTGTTTAGAAACCATCAAGCCAGGCCACCATCTATACACTGAGGTATGACAATTGAAGGACATCACCGCAAATCAGGTGGTTGTAACATCAAATCAAACCTAAAGAGATAAAAATAAGAGTCATGATATATTTTCTGAAAACTACAGAATAGTAAAAGATATGTCGACACTTTTGCGGTATTAATAAGACTGAGAAAGGTATGAACGCCACCACGTCAATTAAGCTTCGAAAATAGAAAGTAGGTTTATATATATATTAATTTTCATTTTCTTCCCCAATTCTGTATTTTGAAGTCCTTTCATTATTTTAAATATTTCTATCATGTCACTCGTTTGATTAATCTCCTCCAAAGTTGTAATTCTAAGTGTTTGTCCCTGGTATAGTGAACTAATGTTGATATTTTCAAGTCTTGGCATTTATATGGAATAGTGTACTAATATTTAAATTGTCTTCATCTTTTTATCCTGTCTCCCCTAAGATTTATCTCCTCTAAATTTACAAAAGCTTCTCATTTCTTTCACAAGATAGATCTTTAAATAATTATATTGTTTTCTGTTTTCTTCTTCTCTGGGTTGCTTCAAGAGCCTCACCATTTGTTCGGATGTCGGTTGATCATGGCCCAAAACAATATTCTCAGTGGTATCACATATTCCTGTAGAGTTTTAGATTTTTCAGCATTTAGTTAGGAAAAAGAATGTTTTATTATTTCTATTATCCGTCTCGCTGTTTTATTTCTACATGGTTAGCCATCTTTCAATTCATATTCATACATATTCACAATTCTTCTGTGAGGGTATAAGCTCGTTATTTGCTCAACATTCGATACCAAAACATGCTTCCTATTCATAACTTCGTTGTACGAATATAATAATTAAAGTATATATACAAGCCATCTGTATATATATATATATATATATATATAGCTGCTTATTAACTCTTTCCCGAAACATATCTTCAAAATAAGCTAAGACATATCCCGAAATATATTATAAGGTGTCTCAATAATTATTCCATTTCAATCAATTTCTCATTTTAGTTTTCTTTAGAAATATCTTGGCATTGAAGATTTGTCCTTCTCATAGTAATTAGCTTGTCTCAAAATTGTTCGTAGTGTTTCATGTTTCGTGTCAAAAACTATCGTTAATTCAAGATTTTGCTCTAATGTAATAAATGTTACTTTTAAAAGAGTGAAGCTCTCAATTTTTTCTTTCTCTTGTATATTGATATCCAAAGAATGACAAATGTATGTGTTAGGAGAAAAAACCCACAGCCAAAAAACCCATATCCAAACAATGACAAATGTATGTGTTATGCGGTAGGAGGAAAAAACAACGACCTTCTTCCGTCGCTCTAGAAGGCTAACTAACAATATCGTTCGTAGGAGTGACAAGTACTCGACAACTGAGCACACCTCTTACTGCCTTTTATATACCATGTTAACTGGACAGACTTGCCAAGTATGGATACACTCTCACCTTATCAATATTGTCCGAGTCCGAGGACATTTTTCTCTCTGGTTAAGGAGTGAGATAAAATATTAGGGATCAATGTCTAGCAATAATTTAATTAAATTATATTTAACCAAAGCTGTTATGTCGTGTTTGTTGTTATATTTTATAGTCGTGGTTTCAATGTTTATCAGTGGTTGTAGAATTAGTTTTATCTAATTATTATCAAACAAAAATGATGTATATATTGTCGTTGTACGTTGAAATCACATATATACATTTATATACACACCAAGGATGGAGGGAAGACAGAATTGAAAACCATTATTGCTGAGCACAACATTGCAGGATCAAATCTAACACACACACACACACACACACACACACACACACACACACACACACACACACACACACACACACACATATATATATATATATAGGATAATCAGGTATGTCCATTTATGAACGCCACTGCAGATCATCAGGTCGTAGGATGAAACCAACCCTACAGAAATGATAAACCATATGAAGGTATATTTTATGAAAGCTCGTGAAGAATGAAAGTGAACCATTTTGAATTGTTAATATCATTGGGAAAGCCATGAAGGCCACTACATCAATTTTTCTTTTAAATAGAAAGTAGGTTTATAAATATTAATTTTGATAGTATTTTTGTAGCAGTCTCAGTAGCCTATTGGTAGGTGTTGAGACAGTGGTGATGCTGGTCTGGGGTTCAATCTCAGTCAGGAATCTCTCGAAAGATTTAATTTTTTTTAATTTTTCATAAAATGAACAAAATATAGCGGTTGCAGGAATCTGACTGAGATCGAACACCAGACCAGGATCTGCACCCCTTCTAATACTTACCACTAGTCCACGGAGACGTTATAAAAACTCACTGAAAATTAATATTTATAAACCTACTTTTTCAATTTTTTATAAAAACAAGATTTCTGTACAAGGATTTTAGTGTAGACCTGACAGAGATTGAACCCTCTAACCAGTATCACCCCTGTCTCTAATATCTACCACTAGACTACTGAGACTGTTACGAAATCAGAGTGAAAATTAATATTTATAAACTTACTTTTTAATGGTTTTTATTTTAGAAGAGGTAAACTAAAAATAATAATCCCCATAGTGTAGAACCTGAAAGCGACTGAACTCTAGACCAGGATTTCACAGTCTCTAATACATACCACTGGGCCAGAGAGAATGTACGAATTCGTTCTGAAAATTAATATTTATGAAACTACATTTTGTTCGGAAGTAATTCAAATAAACTATTGTTTCAGACGATCCCGTAACAAGTTGAAAGCAGCGATTCTTTGCTTAAACTTTAATTTGTACTCATAATAAATAAATAAACATATATATTTATGTGTGTATACATATATATGCGTTGCTCTGATGCTATTTCTAGCAAATTTATTGTTTTTTATGAAAAATACAGAAACCGGAACTGAAAAGATTTAAACATCTTTGGTCAAAATTCAGGCGAACTTTTTTAAACAAAAGGATTTTTTTTGTAAACAAACTTGAAATTTTTGCCAAGAAACATAACTCTTGCCTGACTTAAACGCAAAAATTGATGCAAAAATTTTGCGTGTGTGCAAATTATAGGGACTGTACGAATTCATTGTGACAATTAATATTTATAAAACTACATTTTGTTCGGTTGAAAACTCGATGTAGTGGCGTTCATGGCTTTGTCGGGACGTCCTTGAATTCATCCCCCGAAGGGAATTCATAAAGTAAATCTAGACTTTATTTCTCATTGCTCTAGGCTTGATTTGAACCTACAACGACTCCGTCTGCAATAATGTCATACGTCATTCCAGCTTAGTAGGTCGTGCCCGTAAATTGGTAAACGTAATTCCTATACATACATGCAAGTAAGATTTGAACCGACAATGCTGTGCTTAATTTCTATTAATAAGTGTGTTTTATAAAAGAAAGTAAAGAAACAATTTAATGAAAGTAACAAATTTATTTTATTCAGTAATGTTTTTTTTAATTTTATTTATTCACTTCATTGACTGCTGAATAGTTCTCTTGTTTTTGTTTGTTCTAACATTGTTTACTGTAAATGTTGACTGTGACGAGACTGGATTATTACCAAGTTTTACTGGATGATGGCATTTCCTTATTGTATTATTTTGTTGTCAGTCGACATCTGGACATCTCTCTGAATACCTGGAATAAACATAAGGTGTGTCTTTTACGTAACATTTCATTTAATATCTGATATTCCAATGGATCACTTTTAAAATAAAACCAATACACAGGACAGGTAGACTACATCAAAAGAGACCAGAGATGAGGTACGAATAATCTAAAATTAATTTTAAAAAAAAGACAATGTTTAAAGAAAGACAAACATTAAAAAAGGATTTCCAACAAACACGTAAAGATAAAGACAATCACATCCACAATTTAATATCTGGAGATCAACATTTTTCACGGTATAGATAAAACTAAATATGTAAAGTTAAGTGACCTCTCATTTATTTGCTCTAACTTTATTTTACTAATCTGTATTCTGTAGACATATATTTTCGTTGGTGTACATTACGATTTCGTTGATGAAAGTTTTCACTCATCTTTAGATCTTTATTTCTTATAATACTCACCTCTTCCTATTATATTTTCATATATACATATATATATTTACTTTTACCTGGAGTTTCGACCGATAGATAGTATTAGCAATTGGAAAGACCAATGGAGATATTGTTTCCTCGCTCCGATTTGACGAATGTCGATATATATATATATATATATATATATATTTACTCACTTCTATGTAAATATACATACATATATATTAAAAACACATACCATATACCATCATAATAACGATTGACTAACCATCAGGACACATACTTGCTCATGTGAGAATTTTCACAGAGACACTTACGAAAACCGAACTTGCAACGCCACGTACACTTACATACACATATATGTACATACACACATACGTACATACACATATAGAACAGGTATGACTTATATAGGTACATCAAAGTTTGGGTTTCGCTATTGTACCATTTGAGGTAGTTAGAAAGAAGTACCAGTGTAGTACTGGAGGTCGATTCTTCTATATCTCTTTCTCAATTCCTTTCTCTCACTCTCTATCATTCTCTGTAAGACATCTGTGACCAGATCTGGGGTGGAGATTGGATCTGTCAACTTTTACAAAATACCCGAGACTCCCTCACAAGTTATAGGTCCCTACCTACATATATGACAGATTCTTTATTTAGATCTCTTTTACTCGATGATGCAAGACAAGTTTTCAGTGAGTCAGAAAGGAATATTTGTGATATGAAGGGAGAACCTCTCTGAATAAATATTAGATAGTTAAGATGCTACGTAAAGAAGGCGGTGACAACATCGAGTATCACAGATGCCATGTGGAAATAGACATCGACATATATATACAAAGATAGGGGACCTTATCAGCATAGACAGTTGGGCTTATGAACACACACACACATATTTATATACATACATATATATACATATTTATATATATATGTGGCTTCTGCAGGACTAGAACTGTTTCATTCGGAAGAAATCAAGGGCTTTCCTGGTGATTTCTTCCGAATGAAACAGTTCTAGTCCTGTAGAAGCCATTTCTATATTAAATATTATTTATTAAGTATTTATATTCTGCTATGTAATGAGTACCTTACTTACTGTGGTTACCGCCGATTGAACCCGGGATAAAAATATATATATATATATATATATATATATATATATACATACGAGTGCACAGGTATTTGGTGTCCTCAAGTTAACACTAAGGATTCCGCCCGATGTCCCGTCACGCATTACTACATCTTCGAGTAAATGTTGATTAGTAAACAAACCGTGTATCTGACATGTAAGAGGGAAAGCCATAGCAAGTGTTGAGGATAAGAGACGTGAAAATAATAATAATAATAATAATAGTGTTAAAATTATTAATAGTAGTAGTTGTAATGATAAAGTGAGGGGGACAATGTTATTATAAATACTTATGTACACACAAGCTTACACATATCTACACACGTACATACATAAACATTTATAAATAAAAGACTAAGCTGATAAAAAGAACATATATTACCGTATGAGTTTGGAACGATACACATGACGTTGAGTTCTTGAATCTGATCCCAAAAAGCTGCAAAAAATTAGTAAAACCCCCTTATTTTATATAGATCCTGGTCAAGATCGAAACCCAGACCAGGATATCCACCGTCTCTCGCTACAGAGACAGCTTCAAAATAATATTAAAAATTAATATTTATAAACTTACTTTTTATTTTGGAAGATTAATTGAAGTGTTGCTGTTATTAGAAAGGGTCGACTTTGTCTTTCATAATTCAGGGGCTTTCATGAAGTAAATATTCATTTTATTTCTTAATGCCCTAGTGTTGATTTGAACCTACAATG
Source organism: Eledone cirrhosa (assembly GCA_964016885.1). Lineage (NCBI taxonomy): Eukaryota > Metazoa > Mollusca > Cephalopoda > Octopoda > Eledonidae > Eledone > Eledone cirrhosa. The sequence continues at coordinate 14,774,223 of OZ024757.1, forward strand.
ACTTCGTCTGCAATAATGTTCACTAATTTAAAATCTGTCATACGTAAATCCTGTGTGCGACTTAGAAATAAATTGTGAAATGTCACTTTTAAATATTTACCAATGTAAGATTGGAACCTACAGTGATGTGCTTTGCAGTAATGTCCCGCAACTCCAACTAGATTGCGCTAAGCTTATATATTTCTTTCGTCCGAGCAACATAATGGTTTCGATCCCAGTTCGCTACTGGTACAAGAAATAATTTAAAGAAATTCTATATCCCCAGCTAAATATTGAATTCCTAATGACATTTTATGTGCATATCTAAACCCTGAACACACATATTTATAACTCAATTCCTAATTTTTAAATGATATTACACGACCTTTGTGTTCTCGGTGTAAATCCTGTCGATAATTTACAATTTTAGAGCAGCAAAATAGAGTACCAGTCATTTTATGGGTTCAATTTAATCGATCGGCTTCTCCCCGTCCATCACTTGACATTTGCCAAACAAAGACACACAAATAGTGTATATATATATATATATATATATGATACGACAAATTTGAAATAAATTACGTGTTTAATTAAGAAAAAGAATTATTGAAAATAAGAAATTATAATTATTTAGTAATAATATTTTTATTGTTTGTTTTCACTGCATTAACTGCCGAGTGTGACTTTTATTTTTCTTACTATGTTCTACTGTAAATGGCGGCTGAGATGTTATTGGATTATTACTAAGGTTTACTGGATGATGGCGTTTCCTTATTGCATTATTTTACAAACAGTGGACATCGGAACCTCTCTATATACCTGGGATAAATGTAAGGAGCATTGTTATTTTATATATAGTACAATGGTCATCTCTTCTTATATTTACATTTTCTCCAATTCTGTATTTTGAATATTTCTATCATGTCACTCGTGTGATTAATCTCCTCCAAAGTTGTAATTCTCAGTGTTTGTCCTTGGTATAGTGAACTAATTTTGATATACTCTTTATAATTTTATCCTGTCTCCCCTAAGATTTATCTCCTCTTAATTTACAAAAGTTTTTCATCTTCCTTCGCAAGTCAGATCCCTAAATAATTCTAGTGTCTTCTGTTTTCTTCTTCTCTGGGTTGCTTCAAGAGCCTCACCGTTTTTTGGGATGTCGGTTGACCATGGCCCAAAACAATATTCTCAGAGGAATCACACATATTCATGTAGAGTTTTAGATTTTTCAGCATTTAGTTAGGAAAAAGAGTGTAAAATAAGCTCGTTATTTGCTCAACATTCGATACCAAAACATGCTTCCTGTTCATAACTTCGTTGTACGAATATAATAATTAAAGTATATATTCAAGCCATATATATATATATATATATATATATAGCTGCTTATTAACTCTTTCCCGAAACATTTATTTCTTAAAAAAAATATAAGATGTCTCAATAATTATTCCATTTCAATCACTTTCTCATTTCAGTTTTCTTTAGAAATGTCTTGGCGTTGAAGATACATACATTTGTCCTTCTCATAGTAATTAGCTTGTCTCAAAATTGTTCGTATTGTTTCCATGTTTACTGTCACAAACTATCGTTAATTCAAGATTTTGCTCTAATGTAATAAATGCTACTTTTAAAAGACTGAAGCTCTCAATTGTTTCTTTCTCTTGTATATTGATATCTAAACAATGACAAATGTATGTGTTATGTGGTAGGAGAAAAAACTGACAGCCTTCTTCCCTCGCTCTAGAAGGCTAACTGTCAATGCCGTTCGTAGGAGTGACAAGTACTCGACAAGAGTGAACATCACATGTTTAGTAATGGTCACCTCTTACTGCCTTTTATATATGATGTTAACTGGAAAGACTTGTCAAGTATGGATACACTCTCTCCTTATCAATATTGTCCGAGTCCGAGGACATTTTCTCCCTGGTTAAGGAGTGAGATAAAATATTAGGGATCAATCTCTAGCAATAATTTAATTAAATTATAGTTAACCAAAACTGTTATGTCGTGTTTGTTGTTAGATTTTATAGTCGTGGTTTCAATGTTTATCAGTGGTTGTAGAATTAGTTTTATCTAATTATTATCAAACAAAAATGATGTATATATTGTCGTTGTACGTTGAAATCACATATATACACACCAATGATAGAATTGAAAACCATTGCAGGATCAAATCTAACACACATATATATATATAATAATCTCAGTCAGGAATCTCTCGAGAAATTTAATTTTTTTTAATTTTTCATAAAATGAAATAAAAAGAGCGATTGCAGGAATCTGACTAAGATCGAACCCCAGACCAGGATCACCACCACCTCTAATACTTACCACTAGTCCACAGAGACGATTATAAAAACAAATTTCTGTAGAACCTGATAGAGATTGAACCCGTAACCAGTATCACCACTGTCTTCAAATATACCTAACTGTACAATGGATTTCATACATTTTCCAATATATATATGCTTATATACTTATATTTACTTCTACCTGGAGTTTCGACCGATAGATAGTATTAGCAATTGGAAAGAATATTTCAGAAAGGAATATTTGTGATATGAAGGGAGAACTTCTCTGAATAAATGTTAGATAGTTAAGATGCTACGTAAAGCAGGCGGTGACAACATCGAGTACCAGAGATGCCATGTGGAAATAGACATCGACATATATATACAAAGATAGGGGGACCTTATCATCATAGACACTTGGGCTTATGAACACACATGTGTGTGTGTGTGCGGCTGGCTTCTGCAGGACTAGAACGGTTTCATTCGGAAGAAATCAAGGGCTTTCCTGATGGTTTTTTCCGAATGAAACAGTTCTAGCCCCGTAGAAGACATTTCTATATGAAATATTTATACTCTGATATATATTGAGTACCTTACTTACTGTGGCTTTCATGCCTTTCTTAGTGTTGCTGTTACTAGAAAGGGTCGACTTTGTCTTTCAGGAAGTAAATATTCATTTTATTTCTTAACGCGTTGATTTGAACCTACCATGACTTCGTCTGCAATAATGTTCACTAATTTCAAATCTGCCATACCTAAATCCTGTGTGCGACTTACAAATAAATTGTTAAACATCACTTTTATCAATGTAAGATTGGAACCTACAGTGATGTCCTGTAACGCCAACTAGATTGCGCTAAGCTTGTATATTTCTTTCGTCCGAATAACAATGGTTTCGATCCCAGTTCGCTACTGGTACAAGAAATAATTTAAAGAAATCCTATATCCCCAGCTAAATATTGAATTCCTAACGACATTTTATGTTACTTAATACCAATAACCCCGTTATACACTGAATATCTAAGCCCTGAACACACATATTTATAACTCAATTTCTAAATGATATTACACCACCTTTGTGTTCTCGGTGGATATTAATTTACAAGTTTATAGGTTCCATTTAATCGATCGGCTTCTCCCCATCAATCACTTGACATTTGCCAAACAGTATACGACAAATTTGAAATAAATTAGGTGTTTAATTAAGAAAAAGAATTATTGAAAGTAAGAAATTATAATTATTTAGTAATAATATTTTGTTTGTTTTCACTGCATTTACTGCTGAGTGTGACTTATTTTTTTACTGTAAATGGCGGCTGCCACGATATTGGATTATTATTAAGGTTTACTGGATGACGGCGTTTCCATAGTGTATTATTTTACAAACAGTGGATAACTTTCTAAATACCTGGAATAAATGTAAGAAACTTTTTTTTGTATTTTTTCATCCTCAGAACAAAGGTCATCTCTTATATTTACATTTTCTTCCCCAATTCTGTATTTTGAAGTCCTTTCAGTATTTTAAATATTTCCATCATGTCACTCGTTAGAATTACAACTTTGGAGGAGACTAATCAAAGTGTTTGTCTTTGGTATAGTGAACTAATGTTGATATTTTCAAGTCTTGACATTTATATGGAATAGTGTACTAATATTTAAATAGTCTTTATATTTTTATCCTGTCTCCAAGATTTTAGATTTTTCAGCATTTAGCTAGGAAAAAGAACGTTTTATTATTTCCATTATCAGTCTCGCTGTTTTGCTTCAACATGGTTAGCCATCTTTCAATTCTTATTCATAAACATTCACAATTCTTCTGAGAGAAACAAGAGATGAGAGGAACGAGAGAGAGAAGAGAGGTGAGAGGAACGAAAAAGAGATGAGAAACGAGAGAGACGAACGAGAGAGACGAACGAGAGAAACGAACGAGAGAAACGAACGAGAGAAAGATGAAACTAGAGAGAGAGAGATGAAACGAGAGAGAGAGAGATGAAACGAGAGACTGAGATGAAACGATAGAGAGAGTGGAAACGATAAAGTGAGAGAGAGAGTGATATAACGAGAGAGAGAGAGAGATAGATGAAACGAGAGAGAGGGATGGAAGGAGAGAGAGGGGGATGGATGTAGAGAGAGGGATGGATGTAGAGAGAGAGGGATAGGAACGGATAGAGAGAGATGGATAGAGAGAGAGAGAGATGGATAGAGAGAGAGAGAGATGGATAGAGAGAGAGAGGGATGGATGGAGAGAGAGGGATGGATGGAGAGAGTGAGACGGATGTAGCGAGTGAGAGGGGTGGATAGGAGAGAGAGGGATGGAGAGAAAGGGATGGAGAGAGAGGGACGGAAGGATAGAGGGATGGAAGGAGAGAGAGGGATAGAGAGAGAGGGACGGAAGGATGGATAGAGAATTGGATGGAGAGAGAGGGATGGATAGATGGAGAGAGAGAAGGATAGAGAGAGCGGGATTGATGGAGAGAGAGAGATGGATGGATAGAAGGAGGGATGGATAGGAGAGATAGTGAGAGAGAGGGATGGATGGATAGGAGAGATAGTGAGAGAGAGGGATGGATGGATAGGAGAGATAGTGAGAGAGAGGGCTGGATGGAAAGAGAGAGAGGGATGGATGGAAAGAGAGAGGGATGGAGAGGGATGGATGGATAGAGAGAGCGGGATGGATGGGGGGAGAGAGAGGGATGGGGAGAGAGAGGGATGGAGAGAGAGACAGAGGGATGGAGAGAGAGAGAGAGGGGCGGATAGAGAGAGAGGGACGGATGGATGGATAGAGAGAGAGAGAGGGATGGAAAGAGAGAGAGAGGGAGGGATGGAAAGAGAGAGAGAGAGGGACGGATGGATGGATAGAAAGGGATGGATAGAGAGAGAAAGGGATGGATACAGAGAGATTGAGAGAGAGAGTGAGAGGGATGGATAGTGAGAGGGATGGATGGAAGGAGAGAGAGGGATGGATGTAGAGAGAGGGATGGATGTAGAGAGAGGGATGGATGTAGAGAGAGGGATGGATGTAGAGAGAGGGATGGATGTAGAGAGAGGGATGGAGAGAGAGAGAGGGATGGATGGATGTAGAGGGAGGTATGGAGAGAGAGAGAGGGATGGATGGATGGGTAGAGAGAGGGATGGATAGATGGGTAGAGAGGGACGGATAGAGAGAGAGGGATGGATAGATGGGTAGAGAGAGAGCGGGATGGATGGAGAGAGAGAGAGAGAGAGAGCGGGATGGAGAGAGAGAGAGAGAGCGGGATGACTGGAGAGGGATGGCTGGATAGAGAGAGAGAGAGAGATGGAGAGGGATGGATGGATGGATAGAGAGAGCGGGACGGATAGAGAGAGAGAGATGGATAGAGAGACAGAGGGATGGAGAGAGAGGGGCGGATAGAGAGAGAGGGACGGATGGATGGATAGAAAGAGAAAGGGATGGAGAGAAGGAGAGATAGAGAGAGAGAGAGGGAGGGATGGAAAGAGAGAGAGGGATGGAGAGGGAGAGAGGGATGGAGAGGGATGGAAAGAGAGAGAGCGGGATGGAAGGAGAGAGAGAGAGAGAGAGATGGATAGAGAGACAGGGACGGATGGATGGATAGAAAGAGAAAGGGATTGATAGAAGGAGAGAGAGAGGGATGGATGGAGAGAGAGAGGGATGGATGGATAGAGGGATGGATGGATGGATAGAGAGAGCGGGACGGATAGAGAGAGAGAAAGAGGGATGGAAGGAGAGAGATAGAGCGGGATGGCTGGAGAGGGATGGCTGGGGAGAGGGATGGCTGGGGAGAGAGATGGATAGAGAGACAGAGGGATGGAGAGAGAGAGAGGGGCGGATAGAGAGAGAGGGATGGGTGGATGGATAGAAAGAGAGAGGGACGGATGGATGGATAGAAAGAGAAAGGGATGGATAGAAGGAGAGATAGAGAGAGAGAGGGATGGATGGAAAAAGCGAGGGATGGCTGGATAGAGGGATGGATGGATGGATAGAGAGAGCGGGACGATAGAGAGAGAGAGAGAGGGATGGAAGGACTGAGAGAGAGAGAGAGAGAGAGGGATGGAAGGAGAGAGAGAGAGGGATGGAAGGAGAGAGAGAGAGAGAGAGAGAGAGAGCGGGATGGCTGGGGAGAGAGAGAGAGAGAGATGGATAGAGAGACAGAGGGATGGAGAGAGGGACGGATGGATGGATAGAAAGAGAAAGGGATGGCTAGAAGGAGAGATAGAGAGGGATGGATGGAAAGAGAGAGAGAGCGGGACGGATAGAGAGAGAGAGAGAGGGATGGAAGGAGAGAGAGAGGGAGCGGGATGGATGGAGAGAGAAAGAGAGAGAGAGGTGGATGGAGAGAGAGAGAGAGAGAGCGGGATGGCTGGAGAGGGATGGCTGGATAGAGAGAGAGAGAGATGGAGAGGGATGGATGGATGGATAGAGAGAGCGGGACGGATAGAGAGAGAGAGGGATGGGGAGAGATGGAAAGAGAGACAGAGATGGATGGAAAGAGATAGGGGGAAGGATGGAAAGAGAGAGGGATGGATGGATGGATAGAGAGAGGGATGGATGGATGGATAGAGAGAGAGAGGGATGGAAGGAGAGAGAGAGAGAGAGAGGGATGGAAGGAGAGAGAGAGAGAGAGAGAGGGATGGAAGGAGAGAGAGAGAGAGAGAGAGGGATGGAAGGAGAGAGAGAGAGAGAGAGAGGGATGGAAGGAGAGAGAGGGACGGATAGAGAGAGAGAGGGATGGATGGAGAGAGAGGGACGGAAGGATAGATGGATGGATAGAGAGAGAGAGGGATGGAAGGATGGATAGAGAATTGGATGGAGAGAGAGGGATGGATAGATGGAGAGAGAGAAGGATAGAGAGAGCGATGGATGGATGGATAGATAGAGAGAGCGGGACGGATAGAGAGAGCGGGATGGCTGGAGAGGGATGGATGGGGAGAGAGAGAGAGGGATGGATAGAGAGACAGAGGGGCGGATAGAGAGAGAGGGACGGATGGATGGATAGAGAGAGAAAGGGATGGAAGGAGAGAGAGGGATGGAGAGAGGGAGGTATGGAGAGAGGGAGAGAGGTGGATGGAGAGAGAGAGAGAGGTGGATGGAGAGAGAGAGAGAGGTGGATGGATGGATAGAGAGGGATGGAGAAAGGAATGGATGGATGGAGAGAGAGAGGGATCGAAGGAGAGAGAGCGGGATGGCTGGATAGAGAGAGCGGGACGGATAGAGAGAGAGAGGGATGGAAGGAGAGAGAGAGAGCGGGATGGAAGGAGAGAGAGAGAGAGAGAGATGGATAGAGAGACAGAGGGATGGAGAGAGAGGGGCGGATAGAGACAGAGGGACGGATGGATGGATAGAAAGAGAAAGGGATGGATAGAAGGAGAGAGAGAGAGGGATGGATGGAAAGAGAGAGAGAGGGATGGATGGAAAGAGAGAGAGAGGGATGGAGAGGGATGGATGGATAGAGAGAGCGGGACGGATAGAGAGAGAGAAAGAGGAATGGAAGGAGAGAGATAGAGCGGGATGGCTGGAGAGGGATGGCTGGGGAGAGAGAGAGAGAGATGGATAGAGAGAGAGAGAGATGGATAGAGAGACAGGGACGGATGGATGGATAGAAAGAGAATGGGATGGATAGAAGGAGAGATAGAGAGGGATGGATGGAAAGAGCGAGGGATGGATGGATGGATAGAGAGAGCGGGACGGATAGAGAGAGAGAGAGAGCGGGATGGCTGGAGAGGGATGGCTGGGGAGAGAGATGGATAGAGAGACAGAGGGATGGAGAGACAGAGAGGGGCGGATAGAGAGAGAGGGGCGGATAGAGAGAGAGGGACGGATGGATGGATAGAAAGAGAAAGGGATGGATAGAAGGAGAGATAGAGAGAGAGAGCGGGATGGATGGAAAGAGAGAGAGAGCGGGATGGAAGGCGAGAGAGAGGGATGGAAGGAGAGAGAGAGATGGATAGAGAGAGGGAGAGATGGATAGAGAGAGAGAGATGGATAGAGAGAGAGAGATGGATAGAGAGAGAGAGATGGATAGAGAGACAGAGGGGCGGAGAGAGAGAGAGGGGCGGAGAGAGAGGGACGGATGGATGGATAGAAAGAGAAAGGGATGGATAGAAGGAGAGATAGAGAGAGGGATGGATGGAAAGAGAGAGGGATGGAGGGATGGATGGATGGATAGAGAGAGAGCGGGACGGATAGAGAGAGAGGGGCGGAGGGATGGATGGATGGATAGAGAGAGCGGGATGGAAGGAGAGAGCGGGATGGCTGGAGAGGGATGGCTGGGGAGGGAGAGAGAGAGAGAGATGGATAGAGAGAGATGGAGAGAGAGAGGGACGGATGGATGGATAGAAAGAGATGGATAGAAGGAGATATATAGAGAGAGAGGGATGGATGGAAAGAGGGATGAATGGAAAGAGAGAGAGGGACGGAGAGAGAGAGAGAGAGGGACGGAAGGAGAGAGAGAGAGGGACGGAAGGAGAGAGAGAGAGAGAGGGACGGAAGGAGAGAGAGAGAGAGAGGGACGGAAGGAGAGAGAGAGAGAGAGGGACGGAAGGAGAGAGAGAGAGCGGGACGGAAGGAGAGAGAGAGCGGGATGGAAGGAGAGAGAGAGAGAGAGAGCGGGATGGAAGGAGAGAGAGAGAGAGAGCGGGATGGCTGGAGAGGGATGGCTGGGGAGAGAGAGAGAGAGAGAGAGAGATGGATAGAGAGAGAGAGAGAGATGGATAGAGAGAGAGAGGGATGGATAGAAGGAAGGAGAGAGAAGGATAGAGAGAGAGAAGGAGAGAGAGAGGGATGGAAGGAGAGAGAGAGAGAGATGGAAGGAGAGAGAGAGAGAGATGGAAGGAGAGAGAGAGAGAGAGAGGGATGGAAGGAGAGAGAGAGAGAGAGAGAGGGATGGAAGGAGAGAGAGGGGATGGCTGGATAGAGAGAGCGGGACGGATAGAGAGAGAGAGAGAGGGGATGGCTGGATAGAGAGAGCGGGACGGATAGAGAGAGAGAGAGAGGGATGGAAGGAGAGAGAGAGAGAGATGGAGAGAGAGAGCGAGGGACGGATGGATGGAAAGAGAGAGAGGGACGGATGGATGGAAAGAGAGAGAGGGACGGATGGAAAGAGAGAGAGGGACGGATAGAAAGAGATGGATGGAAAGAGATAGAAAGAGATGGATGGAAAGAGAGAGAGAGGGAAGGATGGATGGATAGAGAGAGAGAGGGAAGGATGGTAAGAGAGGGATGGATGGATGGATGGATAGAGAGAGAGAGGGATGGAAGGATGGATAGAGAGAGAGAGGGATGGAAGGAGAGAGAGAGGGATGGAAGGAGAGAGAGAGGGATGGATGGATGGATAGAGAGAGAGAGGGAAGGATGGATGGATAGAGAGAGAGAGGGAAGGATGGTAAGAGAGGGATGGATGGATGGATGGATAGAGAGAGAGAGGGATGGAAGGATGGATAGAGAGAGAGAGGGATGGAAGGAGAGAGAGAGGGATGGAAGGAGAGAGAGAGGGATGGAAGGAGAGAGAGAGGGATGGATAGAGAGAGGGACGGATAGAGAGAGGGACGGATAGAGAGAGAGAGGGATGGATGTAGAGAGAGGGACGGATAGAGAGAGAGAGGGATGGATGTAGAGAGAGGGATGGAAGGAGAGAGAGAGAGAGAGAGGGACGGAGAGAGAGAGGGATGGATAGAGAGAGAGAGAAGGATAGAGAGAGAGAGAGTGAGACGGATGTAGCGAGTGAGAGAAGGATAGAGAGAGAGAGAGTGAGACGGATGTAGCGAGTGAGAGAAGGATAGAGAGAGAGAGAGAGTGAGACGGATGTAGCGAGTGAGAGGGGTGGATAGGAGAGAGAGGGATGGAGAGAGAGAGGGATGGAGAGAGAGGGACGGAAGGATAGATGGATGGATAGAGGGAGAGAGGGGGATGGAAGGAGAGAGGGATAGAGAGAGAGAGGGACGGAAGGATGGATAGAGAATTGGATGGAGAGAAAGGGATGGATAGATGGAGAGAGAGAAGGATAGAGAGAAAGGGATGGATAGATGGAGAGAGAGAAGGATAGAGAGAGCGATGGAGAGGGATGGATGGATAGAGGGATGGATGGATAGAAAGGGATGGATAGAAGGAAGGAGAGGGATGGATAGAGAGATGGAAGGAGAGAGAGAGAGGGATGGATAGAGAGAGAGAGAGGGATGGATAGAGAGAGAGAGAGGGATGGATAGAGAGAGAGAGAGGGATGGATAGAGAGAGAGAGGGATGGATGTAGAGAGATTGATGGAGAGAGGGAGGTATGGAGAGAGGGAGAGTGATGGATGGAGAGAGAGGTGGATGGAAAGAGGGATGGATGGAAAGAGAGAGAGGGATGGAAAGAGAGAGAGGGATGGAAAGAGAGACGGACGGAAGGATGGATAGAGAATTGGATGGAGAGAAAGGGATGGATAGATGGAGAGAGAGAAGGATAGAGAGAGCGATGGAGAGGGATGGATGGATAGAGGGATGGATAGAGAGAGAAAGGGATGGATAGAAGGAAGGAGAGGGATGGATAGAGAGATGGAAGGAGAGAGAGAGAGGGATGGAAGGAGAGAGGGATAGAGAGAGAGGGACGGAAGGATGGATAGAGAATTGGATGGAGAGAAAGGGATGGATAGATGGAGAGAGAGAAGGATAGAGAGAGCGATGGAGAGGGATGGATGGATAGAGGGATGGATGGATAGAAAGGGATGGATAGAGAGAGAAAGGGATGGATAGAGAGATGGAAGGAGAGAGATAGAGAGATGGAAGGAGAGAGAGAGAGGGATGGATAGAGAGAGAGAGAGATGGAGAGAGAGAGATGGATAGAGAGAGATTGATGGAGAGAGGGAGGTATGGAGAGAGGGAGAGTGATGGATGGAAAGAGAGAGAGGGATGGAAAGAGAGAGAGGGATGGAGAGAGAGGGATGGAAAGAGAGAGGGACGGAAGGATGGATAGAGAATTGGATGGAGAGAAAGGGATGGATAGATGGAGAGAGAGAAGGATAGAGAGAGCGATGGAGAGGGATGGATGGATAGAGGGATGGATGGAGAGAGAAAGGGATGGATAGAAGGAAGGAGAGGGATGGATAGAGAGATGGAAGGAGAGAGAGAGAGAGGGATGGAGAGGGAGAGAGAGAGGGATGGAGAGGGAGAGAGAGAGGGATGGAGAGGGAGAGAGAGAGGGATGGAGAGGGAGAGAGAGAGGGATGAAGGGAGAGAGAGAGGGATGAAGGGAGAGAGAGAGGGATGAATGGAGAGAGAGAGGGATGAATGGAGAGAGAGGGATGAATGGAGAGAGAGAGGGATGGATGGAGTGAGAGAGGGATGAATGGAGAGAGGGATGAATTAAATAGAAAAACATGTAAGACTTACCCATTTGTGATGTCAAATAAAGTTTGACAGTACTCTTAGATTTTACAATTATAGCAATGGCTCGACATGATAACTACACAAGATAGAAAATATACAGAAACTAATATAATTGTTTCTACTTTTGGCACAAGTTCAGCTATAACTCAGTGTATTACTGGTACTTTATTTTATCGACCCTGTAAGGATGAAAGTTAACCACGGCGGGATTTGAACTCAGAATGGAAAAGGGCGTAATTCTATACGTCAAATCATGGCGTCCGACGGTGTTGTGTGATGTATAGGTTGTGTGATGTGTGTGGTGTGGTGATGTGTGGTGTGTAGAGTATAATGTGTGGTGAGTGATGTGTATAGCGTGGTGTGTGCACATGGTGTGTGAGTATGTAGTAAGGGTGTGGTATATGTGTGTGTGTGTGTGTGTGTGTGTGTGTGTGTGTGTGTGTGTGTGTGTGTGTGTGTGTGTGTGTGTGTGTGTGTGTGTGTGTGTGTGTTAAGTCGTTCCCTTTTTAATTTGAGAAATAGGACAGAATCCAAACCCCATTTATAAGCCATGGTGGCTAATCAACACAGATGACAGTTTTAAATTCTCATGAGTGGAGAATATATTTATGAAGTTTTAATATTTTGATATTTAAAATGTTTTAAGTGTCATTTAGAGTATAGTTTTTATTTCACTTCATTATGTAATGAGTTACCATTTTCTGATTGTTTTCAAGGTCATATTCATTAAAAACATCAAAAATAATAGCAAATATAAATTTCACCTCCAAAGTGAAACTGGTGTAATATGCCAAAGTGAAACTGGTGTAGTATATTCACATCCAAAGTGAAAAACTGGTGTAATATTCCAAAGTGAAACTGGTGTAATATTCCAAAGTGTAAACTGGTGTAATATTCCAAAGTGTAAACTGGTGTAATATTCCAAAGTGTAAACTGGTGTAATATTCCAAAGTGAAACTGGTGTAGTATATTAACATCCAAAGTGAAAAACTGGTGTAATATTCCAAAGTGTAAACTGGTGTAATATTCACCTCCAAAGTGAAACTGGTGTAGTATATTCACATCCAAAGTGAAACTGGTGTAATATATCCACCTCCAAAGTGAAACTGGTGTAATATTCACCTCCAACGTGAAACTGGTGTAATATTCACCTCCAACGTGAAACTGGTGTAATATTCACCTCCAACGTGAAACTGGTGTAATATTCACCTCCAACGTGAAACTGGTGTAGTATATTCACATCCAAAGTGAAAAACTGGTGTAATATTCCAAAGTGTAAACTGGTGTAATATATCCACCTCCAAAGTGAAACTGCTGTAATATATCCACCTCCTAAGTGAAACTGGTGTAATATTCCAAAGTGAAACTGGTGTAGTATATTCACATCCAAAGTGAAAAACTAGTGTAATATTCCAAAGTGTAAACTGGTGTAATATTCACCTCCAAAGTGAAAAACTGGTGTAATATTCATCTTCAAAGTGAAACTGGTGCAACATTCATCTCCAAAGCGAAAATATTTTAGCACCTCATTTACATATAATTTTTAAGTTGGTGAAATCAAAATATTGACCTCAAAGACAAGTCCTCCCCCCTATTTTACCATCAATATTTTGTCACATTTCTCGACATATATACAAGTATATACAATATTTACTTTACATAAATTATCAAAAGATTTGCTATTTATGTAAACAGAATTATCCGAAACTAAATCTAATAAAATTTCTTTTAATTAAATTTAAGAAAAAAATATAGTTTGAAAGAAAACTAGAGATCACTGCTCGGACCAAGGTGTAGGGGTCACGACATACAAAATGAGGTAAGCGTTTGGAAAGGCTTCCAGCTGTTAAAGCGAAGCCAAGATCAGTTCTGTATGAGCAAGACATGGTCACCTGACCTGGCATTGCCCACAATAGGACAACTCGTCTAACCCATGCTAGCGTAGAAAAATTGATATTAAATGGTGATTATATATATATATAAGTGAGTGAGTGAGTGAGTGAGTGAGTGAGTGAGTGAGTGAGTGAGTGAGTGAGTGAGTGAGTGAGTGAGTGAGTGAGTGAGTGAGTGAGTGAGTGAGTGAGTGAGTGAGTGAGTGAGTGAGTGAGTGAGTGAGTGAGTGAGTGAGTGAGTGAGTGAGTGAGTGAGTGAGTGAGTGAGTGTCTCGGGTTCAATCGAGGGGGAAACCACAGTAGGTAAAGTACTCAATACATTAGTAGCGTATATACAAAATATAATATAGAAATAGCTTCTACAGGACTAGAACTGTTTCATTCGAAGGAAATCATCAGGAAAGCCCCGATTTCCCTGAAATGAAAGTTCTAGTACTGTAGAAGCCATTTCTATATCATTCTGTTGACAAAGGGTTTCTCCCTACGAACGGAAGGCCAGTTATATGATGCCTGTGTGAGATGGGCAGCAACTGCGGAGGATATGCGACGGCTGGAGAGAAATGAATCAAGCATGCTCCGTTGGATGTGCAATGTCAACGTGTGTGAACGACCAAGTATAGACGAGTTGAAAAGGAAACTGGGTATAAGAGGGGTAAGTTGTGGTGTGCAGGAGAGAAGACTACGATGGTATGGACATGTGATGCGCATGGAGGATGACCGCTGGGTAAAGAAGTACCAAGAAATCCCAGTAGAAGGAAGATGCAGTAGAGGGAGACCACGAAAATCATGGGCGGAAGTGGTGAGAGCTGACCTCAGATCGCTGAAGCTCACAGATGACGACCGAGGACAGTAACGATGGAGACATGCTGTGCTGAATAGGACCCGTCCCACCCTTGCAAACAGGAAAAAGCAGACGTATGAAGATTATATATATATATATATATATATATATATATATATATATATATATATATACATAAGAATCAAATATATTACTTGACTAATATACTAATATGTATAGATAATAAAGATATAACAAACCTGTTGGTATAAACATCAACACTGGTAGACTCCTTCAGTACAGGAGAGGGGCAGATGATACTCCTGGCTTGTGTTTGATCAATAGCATCACTCCTTCCCTATGGCACATACATTTCTATTTGGTAGTGACCAGTTGTTTCCTCCTGCTAAGAAAGAAATACCACCAGGGGTCAGAAGATTAATTTATTAGTTTTATTTATTTAGTTTATGTATCATATATAGGGTGTCCCCCCAAAATGTATACACACTTCAACAATATTCTAATAAATATGTGTATGCATTTTTGGGGGTCACCCTGTATTTGTGGCTGAATTTTTGGGGTGGTGGTGGGAGGTTATTGTGGCTGAGGGGAGGGAGGGAGAATGTAGATTGTGTGTGTGTGTGTTGACTGTCGACTGTGTGTGTGTGTGTGTGTGTGTGTGTGTGTAAGTAGAAGGGAGAGAGAACGTGAGATGGGAGAGAGACACATACATGTATGTGTGTCTCTCCCATCTATGTAGATATAGAGTAATGTGAATGCAAAAGGGTTAAATGCACACAAACACAAACATACATATACACAGCCTTAATATAAACCAATCCGGTCAGTTTAAACTGGAGATGGTAGACAGCCAGACCAATCTCAGAGATAATATTTACGTTTATGTTGACAGGGCAAATGGCTGGGTATTTGTGTGGTCAGCTAGAACAATGACGTCCCCTTCTGTAAGGTTGCCAGGACGGGTCTGGGTCACTACAAAATTAAAACAATATTTGTTATATGAACAGTGTGTGTGTGTGTGTGTATGTGTGAGTAGGGGGTAATTTGTTGTGTGGGGTTAATTTAGAGAATATAGGGTTAACATCAACAATGTGGAGGTAATATGGCTAACATGAAGAGTGTGGTGGGGGAGGGGATAAACATGGCGAGAGTGTGGTGGAGGGCAAACATGGCGAGAGTGCGGTGGGGGTCAAACATGGTGAGAGTGGGGGGGGGGAACATGGCGAGAGTGTGTGTGTGTATATGGGGGGGGGGGGGGGGGAGAGTGGGAGATGCGGGATAACATGGCGAGAGTGTGGGGGCTAACATGGGGAGAGGCTTTTGAACAGGAGGGGATATCAGTATGCGTGTAGTTGTAGAAGTAGAAGGGTAACATATATATATATATATGTGTGTGTGTGTGTGGAGGCACGTGGCCTAGTGGTAAGGGTGTTGGACTTACAATCATAACATCGTGGGTTCGATTCCTGGGTTGCATGTTGTGTTCTTGAGCAAAACACTTCATTTCACGTTGCTCCAGTAAACTAAGCTGAAAATGAGTACCAGCAATAGATGGGAGGTTTAACCCTGCGATGGACTGGCGCCCTGTCCAGGGTGGAGTCTTGTACTCTCAGTCGCTTCACGCCATAATGCATGGAAAATCTAAGTCGTCTAACTACAGAGGTACAACGTCAAACCACTCTAGCACATTACTATAAAAAGTTATTTAAAAAATAAATAGATGATAAATAGAAAAAGAGAAATGGGGAATACATATACATACATTATATATATATATATATATATATATATATATATAGGGGTGGGGGATATTATTATATTGCCAGAAATAATAAAACTCACTTTTCACTTCCATATATTTTATATCTATCCCTATAGTTAATTTAACTAGCAATCAATGTTTTATAGATTGACCAAGAGTTATATATATAGTCCCCCAGAGTTCTTTCGTTATACACCTGTGACATCAGTGATACTATTGTTTCTTCCTGTTGTGTTGTAATGATGGTACAACAACTAATCAAAGGCCCTAAGAAAGATTAAAGTGGTAGAAAAGCCAGGATCTACTATAAAATCCATGATCAGTAAACCTTAACCCTTTAAGAAAACCCAAATTAGGGAAGCAACTGAAATAGAACCAAGAAAACCGAAGTAAAACAGAAAACCTGAATGGAACAACAACAACCATACAAATACACACTAATGACCAAAGATAGAATACAAACACGAACACACACCAAACAGAAAACGCGCATAGAAACACATTCGGAAATCGAGACAAATAAATAAACAATTGAATAAGTAAACATTACAATAATATCACTGATGATGTCACAGGTGTCTCATGAAAGAACTCAGACTATATATATATATATAAAAACAGTTGGTCAATCAATGATAAACATTGATTGCCAGCTAAATTAACTATTGGGATGTAGAATATACGGAAGCGAAAACCAATCCAACCCAAACTGTTTTATTATATATTTCTGGCAATATTATAACAATATGACCCTCCCCAAATATAATTTGTTTCGACATACGATTTCATATAAAAAATACGTTGCAAACAAATTAGTTCGGATCTAGCTGTCGAAAAGCTGGAGCTCAGCCGTCGGGGTCCTGACTTTTCCTTATATACATATATACACACACACAGCAACGTATTAGTGGGGAAATATACAAATAACACACACACTGTCGTTGTGCGTGGTACCTGCTTCTGTGTTTTTTTGTTTTTTTTCCCTTTCCCTTTCCTTTATATTATATTATATTTGTTTGTGCTTTCGTTCTGTAAATATTCTATTATATTTCTTTTTATAAGAAATATAATACAATTTTAAGGGCAGTAGATTGGCAGTATCAGTATAGAGTCGGACACCATGCTTTGCAGCATAGAGTCACGGCCCTTTACGCTCTAAGCATTGAGCACACCTCGCTTCGGCTGTTGGCGTCTAGTATACTGTATCACACTTTTTTGTCTCTCCTCTTTTCTTATGATACATATCTTCTCTTTAATATATACATATATATATATGCACACATACATGCATAAACACTTCTATGCAAATACTCATACATATATATTAAAAACACACATCATATACCAGCATAATAACGATTGACAAACCATCAGGACATGCTTGCTCGTGTGAAAACCGAACTTGCTACGCTACGTACACTGACGGAAACATATGTACATAAACACACAAACAGAACTGGTATGACTTACATCAAAGATTTTGTTCCACTATTGAACCATTCAAGGTAGTTAGAACGAACTACCAGTGTAGTACTGGGGTCAATTCTTCTTCTATATCTCTTTCTTAATTCCTTTCTCTCACTCTATATCCGTCTCTGGAAAACATAACCTATCTGGGGTAGAGATCCGATCTGTCACCTTATACAAAATGCCCCGAACACCCCGAATGTCAATGCGGGACCTCTACAACTCCCTCACAAGTTATAGGTCCCTACATACATACATAGAAACATCAGAGATATCCTTTATATCTTTCACTCGATAATGCTAGACAAGTATTCCGTGAGTCAGAAAGGAATATTTGCGATATGACGGGAGAACCTCTCTGAATAAATATTACATAATTCAGAGGCTACGTAAAGCAGGCGGCGACATCATCGAAGACCAGAGATGCCATGTGGAAATGGACATAACACACATAGGGTTACCTTATAATCATAGACATTTGGGCTTATGAACACATATATATTTAAATATATACGGGTGAAATGTTGATTAGTAAACAAACCGTGTATCTCACATGTAAGAGGGAAAGCCATAGCAAGTGTTGAGGATAAGAGACGTGTGGAATTAATAATAATAATATTGTTTTAATTATTAATAGTAGTAGTTGTCACAATAAAGTGAGGAGGACAACGTTATTATAAATACTTATACTAATGTTGTTTGGAGGGCGGTGGATTGGCAGAGGGTCGGACGCCATTCTTTGACGTATAGAGTTACGGCCCTTGCCATTATGAGTTCAAATCCCGCCGAGGTTAACTTTGCCTTTCATCCTTACAGGGTCGATAAAATAAAGTACTAGTAATGCACTGGGTAATTGCTGGCCTTGTGCCAAACGTAGAAACCATTATTATAAATACTCATATACACACAAGCTTAAACAGGTATACATGCGTACGCTTATCTAGACACATACGTACATAAACGTTTATAAATAAAAGCCAAAGATAAGAAGAACATAGCTTACCATATCGAATTTGGAAGGATGCACACGACGTTGAGTGCTTCAATATGGTCCCATCATCATTTGCTGATACGATTATTGCATACACAACACAAGTTTAAAGAGCTATCTGTTTAGAAACCATCAAGCCAGGCCACCATCTATACACTGAGGTATGACAATTGAAGGACATCACCGCAAATCAGGTGGTTGTAACATCAAATCAAACCTAAAGAGATAAAAATAAAAGTCATGATATATTTTCTGAAAACTACAGAATAGTAAAAGATATGTCGACACTTTTGCGGTATTAATAAGACTGAGAAAGGTATGAACGCCACCACGTCAATTAAGCTTCGAAAATAGAAAGTAGGTTTATATATATATTAATTTTCATTTTCTTCCCCAATTCTGTATTTTGAAGTCCTTTCATTATTTTAAATATTTCTATCATGTCACTCGTTTGATTAATCTCCTCCAAAGTTGTAATTCTAAGTGTTTGTCCCTGGTATAGTGAACTAATGTTGATATTTTCAAGTCTTGGCATTTATATGGAATAGTGTACTAATATTTAAATTGTCTTCATCTTTTTATCCTGTCTCCCCTAAGATTTATCTCCTCTAAATTTACAAAAGCTTCTCATTTCTTTCACAAGATAGATCTTTAAATAATTATATTGTTTTCTGTTTTCTTCTTCTCTGGGTTGCTTCAAGAGCCTCACCATTTGTTCGGATGTCGGTTGATCATGGCCCAAAACAATATTCTCAGTGGTATCACATATTCCTGTAGAGTTTTAGATTTTTCAGCATTTAGTTAGGAAAAAGAATGTTTTATTATTTCTATTATCCGTCTCGCTGTTTTACTTCTACATGGTTAGCCATCTTTCAATTCATATTCATACATATTCACAATTCTTCTGTGAGGGTATAAGCTCGTTATTTGCTCAACATTCGATACCAAAACATGCTTCCTATTCATAACTTCGTTGTACGAATATAATAATTAAAGTATATATACAAGCCATCTGTATATATATATATATATAGCTGCTTATTAACTCTTTCCCGAAACATATCTTCAAAATAAGCTAAGACATATCCCGAAATATATTATAAGGTGTCTCAATAATTATTCCATTTCAATCAATTTCTCATTTTAGTTTTCTTTAGAAATATCTTGGCATTGAAGATTTGTCCTTCTCATAGTAATTAGCTTGTCTCAAAATTGTTCGTAGTGTTTCATGTTTCGTGTCAAAAACTATCGTTAATTCAAGATTTTGCTCTAATGTAATAAATGTTACTTTTAAAAGAGTGAAGCTCTCAATTTTTTCTTTCTCTTGTATATTGATATCCAAAGAATGACAAATGTATGTGTTAGGAGAAAAAACCCACAGCCAAAAAACCCATATCCAAACAATGACAAATGTATGTGTTATGCGGTAGGAGGAAAAAACAACGACCTTCTTCCGTCGCTCTAGAAGGCTAACTGACAATATCGTTCGTAGGAGTGACAAGTACTCGACAACTGAGCACACCTCTTACTGCCTTTTATATACCATGTTAACTGGACAGACTTGCCAAGTATGGATACACTCTCACCTTATCAATATTGTCCGAGTCCGAGGACATTTTTCTCTCTGGTTAAGGAGTGAGATAAAATATTAGGGATCAATGTCTAGCAATAATTTAATTAAATTATATTTAACCAAAGCTGTTATGTCGTGTTTGTTGTTATATTTTATAGTCGTGGTTACAATGTTTATCAGTGGTTGTAGAATTAGTTTTATCTAATTATTATCAAACAAAAATGATGTACATATTGTCGTTGTACGTTGAAATCACATATATACATTTATATACACACCAAGGATGGAGGGAAGACAGAATTGAAAACCATTATTGCTGAGCACAACATTGCAGGATCAAATCTAACACACACACACACACACACACACACATATATATATATATTATATATATATATATATATATATATATATATAGGATAATCAGGTATGTCCATTTATGAACGCCACTGCAGATCATCGGGTCGTAGGATGAAATCAACCCTACAGAAATGATAAACCATATGAAGGTATATTTTATGAAAGCTCGTGAAGAATAAAAATGAAAGTGAACCATTTTGAATTGTTAATATCATTGGGAAAGCCATGAAGGCCACTACATCAATTTTTCTTTTAAATAGAAAGTAGGTTTATAAATATTAATTTTGATAGTATTTTTGTAGCAGTCTCAGTAGCCTATTGGTAGGTGTTGAGACTGTGGTGATGCTGGTCTGGGGTTCAATCTCAGTCAGGAATCTCTCGAAAGATTTAATTTTTTTTAATTTTTCATAAAATGAACAAAATATAGCGGTTGCAGGAATCTGACTGAGATCGAACACCAGACCAGGATCTGCACCCCTTCTAATACTTACCACTAGTCCACGGAGACGTTATAAAAACTCACTGAAAATTAATATTTATAAACCTACTTTTTCAATTTTTTATAAAAACAAGATTTCTGTACAAGGATTTTAGTGTAGACCTGACAGAGATTGAACCCTCTAACCAGTATCACCCCTGTCTCTAATATCTACCACTAGACTACTGAGACTGTTACGAAATCAGAGTGAAAATTAATATTTATAAACTTACTTTTTAATGGTTTTTATTTTAGAAGAGGTAAACTAAAAATAATAATCCCCATAGTGTAGAACCTGAAAGCGATTGAACTCTAGACCAGGATTTCACAGTCTCTAATACATACCACTGGGCCAGAGAGAATGTACGAATTCGTTATGAAAATTAATATTTATGAAACTACATTTTGTTCGGAAGTAATTCAAATAAACTATTGTTTCAGACGATCCCGTAACAAGTTGAAAGCAGCGATTCTTTGCTTAAACTTTAATTTGTACTCATAATAAATAAATAAACATATATATTTGTGTGTGTATACATATATATGCGTTGCTCTGATGCTATTTCTAGCAAATTTATTGTTTTTTATGAAAAATACAGAAACCGGAACTGAAAAGATTTAAACATCTTTGGTCAAAATTCAGGCGAACTTTTTTAAACAAAAGGATTTTTTTTGTAAACAAACTTGAAATTTTTGCCAAGAAACATAACTCTTGCCTGACTTAAACGCAAAAATTGATGCAAAAATTTTGCGTGTGTGCAAATTATAGGGACTGTACGAATTCATTGTGACAATTAATATTTATAAAACTACATTTTGTTCGGTTGAAAACTCGATGTAGTGGCGTTCATGGCTTTGTCGGGACGTCCTTGAATTCATCCCCCGAAGGGAATTCATAAAGTAAATCTAGACTTTATTTCTCATTGCTCTAGGCTTGATTTGAACCTACAACGACTCCGTCTGCAATAATGTCATACGTCATTCCAGCTTAGTAGGTCGTGCCCGTAAATTGGTAAACGTAATTCCTATACATACATGCAAGTAAGATTTGAACCTACAATGCTGTGCTTAATTTCTATAAATAAGTGTGTTTTATAAAAGAAAGTAAAGAAACAATTTAATGAAAGTAACAAATTTATTTTATTCAGTAATGTTTTTTTTAAATTTTATTTATTCACTTCATTGACTGCTGAATAGTTCTCTTGTTTTTGTTTGTTCTAACATTGTTTACTGTAAATGTTGACTGTGACGAGACTGGATTATTACCAAGTTTTACTGGATGATGGCATTTCCTTATTGTATTATTTTGTTGTCAGTCGACATCTGGACATCTCTCTGAATACCTGGAATAAACATAAGGTGTGTCTTTTACGTAACATTTCATTTAATATCTGATATTCCAATGGATCACTTTTAAAATAAAACCAATACACAGGACAGGTAGACTACATCAAAAGAGACCAGAGATGAGGTACGAATAATCTAAAATTAATTTTTAAAAAAAGACAATGTTTAAAGAAAGACAAACATTAAAAAAGGATTTCCAACAAACACGTAAAGACAAAGACAATCACATCCACAATTTAATATCTGGAGATCAACATTTTTCACGGTATAAATAAAACTAAATATGTAAAGTTAAGTGACCTCTCATTTATTTGCTCTAACTTTATTTTACTAATCTGTATTCTGTAGACATATATTTTCGTTGGTGTACATTACGATTTCGTTGATGAAAGTTTTCACTCGTGTTTAGATCTTTATTTCTTATAATACTCACCTCTTCCTATTATATTTTCATATATACATATATATATTTACTTTTACCTGGAGTTTCGACCGATAGATAGTATTAGCAATTGGAAAGACCAATGGAGATATTGTTTCCTCGCTCCGATTTGACGAATGTCGATATATATATATATATATATATATATATTTACTCACTTCTATGTAAATATACATACATATATATTAAAAACACATACCATATACCATCATAATAACGATTGACTAACCATCAGGACACATACTTGCTCATGTGAGAATTTTCACAGAGACACTTACGAAAACCGAACTTGCAACGCCACGTACACTTACATACACATATATGTACATACACACATACGTACATACACATATAGAACAGCTATGACTTATATAGGTACATCAAAGTTTGGGTTTCGCTATTGTACCATTTGAGGTAGTTAGAAAGAAGTACCAGTGTAGTACTGGAGGTCGATTCTTCTATATCTCTTTCTCAATTCCTTTCTCTCACTCTCTATCATTCTCTGTAAGACATCTGTGACCAGATCTGGGGTGGAGATGGGATCTGTCAACTTTTACAAAATACCCGAGACTCCCTCACAAGTTATAGGTCCCTACCTACATATATGACAGATTCTTTATTTAGATCTCTTTTACTCGATGATGCAAGACAAGTTTTCAGTGAGTCAGAAAGGAATATTTGTGATATGAAGGGAGAACCTCTCTGAATAAATATTAGATAGTTAAGATGCTACGTAAAGAAGGCGGTGACAACATCGAGTATCACAGATGCCATGTGGAAATAGACATCGACATATATATACAAAGATAGGGGACCTTATCATCATAGACAGTTGGGCTTATGAACACACACACACATATTTATATACATACATACATATATATACATATTTATATATATATGTGGCTTCTGCAGGACTAGAACTGTTTCATTCGGAACAAATCAAGGGCTTTCCTGGTGATTTCTTCCGAATGAAACAGTTCTAGTCCTGTAGAAGCCATTTCTATATTAAATATTATTTATTAAGTATTTATATTCTGCTATGTAATGAGTACCTTACTTACTGTGGTTACCGCCGATTGAACCCGGGATAAACATATATATATATATATATACATACGAGTGCACAGGTATTTGGTGTCCTCAAGTTAACACTAAGGATTCCGCCCGATGTCCCGTCACGCATTACTACATCTTCGAGTAAATGTTGATTAGTAAACAAACCGTGTATCTCACATGTAAGAGGGAAAGCCATAGCAAGTGTTGAGGATAAGAGACGTGTGAAAATAATAATAATAATAGTGTTAAAATTATTAATAGTAGTAGTTGTAATGATAAAGTGAGGGGGACAATGTTATTATAAATACTTATGTACACACAAGCTTACACATATCTACACACGTACATACATAAACATTTATAAATAAAAGACTAAGCTGATAAAAAGAACATATATTACCGTATGAGTTTGGAACGATACACATGACGTTGAGTTCTTGAATCTGATCCCAAAAAGCTGCAAAAAATTAGTAAAACCCCCTTATTTTATATAGATCCTGGTCAAGATAGAAACCCAGACCAGGATATCCACCGTCTCTCGCTACAGAGACAGCTTCAAAATAATATTAAAAATTAATATTTATAAACTTACTTTTTATTTTGGAAGATTAATTGAAGTGTTGCTGTTATTAGAAAGGGTCGACTTTGTCTTTCATAATTCAGGGGCTTTCATGAAGTAAATATTCATTTTATTTCTTAATGCCCTAGTGTTGATTTGAACCTACAATGACTTCGTCTGCAATAATGTTCACTAATTTAAAATCTGTCATACGTAAATCCTGTGTGCGACTTAGAAATAAATTGTGAAATGTCACTTTTAAATATTTACCAATGTAAGATTGGAACCTACAGTGATGTGCTTTGCAGTAATGTCCCGCAACTCCAACTAGATTGCGCTAAGCTTATATATTTCTTTCGTCCGAGCAACATAATGGTTTCGATCCCAGTTCGCTACTGGTACAAGAAATAATTTAAAGAAATTCTATATCCCCAGCTAAATATTGAATTCCTAATGACATTTTATGTTAATATCAATAACCCCATTACACACTGCATATCTAAACCCTGAACACGCATATTTATAACTCAATTCCTAATTTTTAAATGATATTACACGACCTTTGTGTTCTCGGTGTAAATCCTGTCGATAATTTACAATTTTAGAGCAGCAAAATAGAGTACCATCATTTTATGGGTTCAATTTAATCGATCGGCTTCTCCCCGTCCATCACTTGACATTTGCCAAACAAAGACACACAAATAGTGTATATATATATATATATGATACGACAAATTTGAAATAAATTACGTGTTTAATTAAGAAATTATAATTATTTAGTAATAATATTTTTATTGTTTGTTTTCACTGCATTAACTGCCGAGTGTGACTTTTATTTTTCTTACTATGTTCTACTACTGTAAATGGCGGCTGAGACGTTATTGGATTATTACTAAGGTTTACTGGATGATGGCGTTTCCTTATTGCATTATTTTACAAACAGAGGACATCGGAACCTCTCTCTATATACCTGGGATAAATGTAAGGAGCATTGTTATTTTATATATAGTACAATGGTCATCTCTTCTTATATTTACATTTTCTCCAATTCTGTATTTTGAATATTTCTATTATGTCACTCGTGTGATTAATCTCCTCCAAAGTTGTAATTCTCAGTGTTTGTCCTTGGTATAGTGAACTAATTTTGATATACTCTTTATAATTTTATCCTGTCTCCCCTAAGATTTATCTCCTCTTAATTTACAAAAGTTTTTCATCTTCCTTCGCAAGTCAGATCCCTAAATAATTCTAGTGTCTTCTGTTTTCTTCTTCTCTGGGTTGCTTCAAGAGCCTCACCGTTTTTTGGGATGTCGGTTGACCATGGCCCAAAACAATATTCTCAGAGGAATCACACATATTCATGTAGAGTTTTAGATTTTTCAGCATTGAGTTAGGAAAAAGAGTGCAAAATAAGCTCATTATTTGTCCGAGGACATTTTCTCCCTGGTTAAGGAGTGAGATAAAATATTAGGGATCAATCTCTAGCAATAATTTAATTAAATTATAGTTAACCAAAACTGTTATGTCGTGTTTGTTGTTAGATTTTATAGTCGTGGTTTCAATGTTTATCAGTGGTTGTAGAATTAGTTTTATCTAATTATTATCAAACAAAAATGATGTATATATTGTCGTTGTACGTTGAAATCACATATATACATTTATATACACACCAATGATAGAATTGAAAACCATTGCAGGATCAAATCTAACACACATATATATATATAATAATCTCAGTCAGGAATCTCTCGAGAAATTTAATTTTTTTTAATTTTTCATAAAATGAAATAAAAAGAGCGATTGCAGGAATCTGACTAAGATCGAACCCCAGACCAGGATCACCACCACCTCTAATACTTACCACTAGTCCACAGAGACGATTATAAAAACAAATTTCTGTAGAACCTGATAGAGATTGAACCCGTAACCAGTATCACCACTGTCTTCAAATATACCTAACTGTACAATGGATTTCATACATTTTCCAATATATATATGCTTATATTTACTTCTACCTGGAGTTTCGACCGATAGATAGTATTAGCAATTGGAAAGAATATTTCAGAAAGGAATATTTGTGATATGAAGGGAGAACTTCTCTGAATAAATGTTAGATAGTTAAGATGCTACGTAAAGCAGGCGGTGACAACATCGAGTACCAGAGATGCCATGTGGAAATAGACATCGACATATATATACAAAGATAGGGGGACCTTATCATCATAGACACTTGGGCTTATGAACACACATGTGTGTGTGTGTGTGTGCGGCTGGCTTCTGCAGGACTAGAACGGTTTCATTCGGAAGAAATCAAGGGCTTTCCTGATGGTTTTTTCCGAATGAAACAGTTCTAGCCCCGTAGAAGACATTTCTATATGAAATATTTATACTCTGATATATATTGAGTACCTTACTTACTGTGGCTTTCATGCCTTTCTTAGTGTTGCTGTTACTAGAAAGGGTCGACTTTGTCTTTCAGGAAGTAAATATTCATTTTATTTCTTAACGCGTTGATTTGAACCTACCATGACTTCGTCTGCAATACCTAAATCCTGTGTGCGACTTACAAATAAATTGTTAAACATCACTTTTATCAATGTAAGATGTAACTCCAACTAGATTGCGCTAAGCTTGTATATTTCTTTCGTCCGAATAACATAATGGTTTCGATCCCAGTTCGCTACTGGTACAATAAATAATTTAAAGAAATCCTATATCCCCAGCTAAATATTGAATTCCTAACGACATTTTATGTTACTTAATACCAATAACCCCGTTATACACTGAATATCTAAGCCCTGAACACACATATTTATAACTCAATTTCTAAATGATATTACACCACCTTTGTGTTCTCGGTGGATATTAATTTACAAGTTTATAGGTTCCATTTAATCGATCGGCTTCTCCCCATCAATCACTTGACATTTGCCAAACAGTATACGACAAATTTGAAATAAATTAGGTGTTTAATTAAGAAAAAGAATTATTGAAAGTAAGAAATTATAATTATTTAGTAATAATATTTTGTTTGTTTTCACTGCATTTACTGCTGAGTGTGACTTACTTTTTTACTGTAAATGGCGGCTGCCACGATATTGGATTATTATTAAGGTTTACTGGATGACGGCGTTTCCATAGTGTATTATTTTACAAACAGTGGATAACTTTCTAAATACCTGGAATAAATGTAAGAAACTTTTTTTTGTATTTTTTCATCCTCAGAACAAAGGTCATCTCTTATATTTACATTTTCTTCCCCAATTCTGTATTTTGAAGTCCTTTCAGTATTTTAAATATTTCCATCATGTCACTCGTTAGAATTACAACTTTGGAGGAGACTAATCAAAGTGTTTGTCTTTGGTATAGTGAACTAATGTTGATATTTTAAAGTCTTGACATTTATATGGAATAGTGTACTAATATTTTTATCCTGTCTCCAAGATTTTAGATTTTTTCCGCATTTAGCTAGGAAAAAGAACGTTTTATTATTTCCATTATCAGTCTCGCTGTTTTGCTTCAACATGGTTAGCCATCTTTCAATTCTTATTCATAAACATTCACAATTCTTCTGAGAGAAACAAGCGATGAGAGGAACGAGAGAGAGGAGAGAGATGAGAGGAACGAAAAAGAGATGAAAAACGAGAGAGACGAACGAGAGAGACGAACGAGAGAAACGAACGAGAGAAACGAGAGAGACGAACGAGAGAAACGAGAGACTGAGATGAAACGATAGAGAGAGAGAGACAGATGAAACAGAGAGAGAGTGGAAACGATAAAGTGAGAGAGAGAGTGATATAACGAGAGAGAGAGAGAGATAAATGAAACGAAAGAGATGAAACGAGAGAGGGATAGGAACGGATAGAGAGAGATGGATAGAGAGAGAGAGGGATGGATGGAGAGAGAGGGAAGGATAGAGAGAGAGAGAGTGAGACGGATGTAGCGAGTGAGAGGGGTGGATAGGAGAGAGAGAGATGGAGAGAGGGATGGAAGGAGAGAGAGGGATGGAGAGAGAGGGACGGAAGGATGGATAGAGAATTGGATGGAGAGAGAGGGTTGGAGAGGGATGGATGGATAGAGGGATGGATGGACGGATAGAGAGAGCGGGATGGCTGGAGCGGGATGGCTGGAGAGGGATGGCTGGGGAGAGAGAGAGGGACGGAGAGAGAGGGGGACGGATGGATGGATAGAAAGAGAAAGGGATGGCTAGAAGGAGAGATAGAGAGAGAGAGAGAGGGATGGATGGAAAGAGAGAGAGGGATGGATGGAAAGAGAGAGAGGGATGGATGGAAAGAGAGAGAGCGGGATGGAAGGAGAGAGAGAGATGGATAGAGAGAGAGATGGATGGAGAGAGAGAGAGAGATGGATGGAGAGAGAGAGAGGGACGGATGGATGGATAGAAAGAGAAAGGGATGGATAGAAGGAGAGAGGGATGGAAGGAGAGAGAGAGAGAGGGATGGAAGGAGAGAGAGAGAGGTGGATGGAGAGAGAGAGAGAGAGGTGGATAGAGAGAGAGAGGGATGGAAGGAGAGAGAGAGATGGAAGGAGAGAGAGAGGTGGATGGAGAGAGAGAGAGAGCGGGATGGCTGGAGAGGGATGGCTGGATAGAGAGAGAGAGGGATGGAAGGAGAGAGAGAGATGGAAGGAGAGAGAGAGATGGAAGGAGAGAGAGAGAGAGAGAGAGGGATGGAAGGAGAGAGAGAGAGGGATGGAAGGAGAGAGAGAGAGAGAGAGAGAGATGGAAAGAGAGAGGGATGGATGGATAGAGAGAGAGAGAGAGAGAGAGGGATGGATGGATAGAGAGAGAGAGAGAGAGGGATGGATGGATAGAGAGAGAGAGAGAGAGGGATGGATGGATAGAGAGAGAGAGAGAGGGATGGATAGAGAGAGAGAGGGATGGAAGGAGAGAGAGAGGGATGGAAGGAGAGAGAGCGGGATGGAAGGAGAGAGAGAGAGAGAGCGGGATGGCTGGGGAGAGAGAGAGAGAGATGGATAGAGAGACAGAGGGATGGAGAGACAGAGGGGCGGATAGAGAGAGAGGGACGGATAGAAAGAGAAAGGGATGGATAGAAGGATAGAGAGAGAGAGGGATGGATGGAAAGAGAGAGGGATGGAGAGGGATGGAAAGAGAGAGAGAGGGATGGATGGATAGAGAGAGCGGGACGGATAGAGAGAGAGCGGGACGGATAGAGAGAGAGAGGGATGGAAGGAGAGACTGAGATGAAACGATAGAGAGAGAGTGGAAACGATAAAGTGACAGAGAGAGTGATATAACGAGAGAGAGAGGTGAAACGAGAGAGAGAGAGAGAGAGAGATAAATGAAACGAAAGAGATGAAACGAGAGAGAGGGATGGATAGAGAGAGGGAAGGAGAGAGAGAGAGAGAGAGAGAGAGGGACGGATAGAGAGAGAGAGTGAGACGGATGTAGCGAGTGAGAGGGGTGGATAGGAGAGAGAGGGATGGAGAGAGAGGGACGGAAGGATAGATGGATGGATAGAGAGAGAGAGGGATGGAAGGAGAGAGAGGGATAGAGAGAGAGGGACGGAAGGATGGATAGAGAATTGGATGGAGAGAGAGGGATGGATAGATGGAGGGATGGATGGATGGAGAGAGAGTGAGACGGATGTAGCGAGCGAGGGATGGATGGAAAGAGAGAGAGGGATGGATGGAAAGAGAGAGAGGGATGGATGGAAAGAGAGAGAGCGGGATGGAAGGAGAGAGAGAGATGGATAGAGAGAGAGATGGATGGAGAGAGAGAGAGGGACGGATGGATGGATAGAAAGAGAAAGGGATGGATAGATGGAGAGAGAGAGGGATGGAGAGAGAGAGGGATGGAGAGAGAGACAGAGGGATGGATAGAGAGACAGAGGGATGGAGAGAGAGACAGAGGGATGGAGAGAGAGAGGGGCGGATAGAGAGAGAGGGACGGATGGATGGATAGAAAGGGATGGATAGAGAGAGAAAGGGATGGATAGAGAGAGATTGAGAGAGAGAGTGAGAGGGATGGATGGAAGGAGAGAGAGGGATGGAAGGAGAGAGATTGATGGAGAGAGGGAGAGTGATGGATGGAGAGAGAGAGAGGGAGAGTGATGGATGGAGAGAGAGAGAGAGGGAGAGTGATGGATGGAGAGAGAGAGAGGGATGGATGGATGGATGGAGAGAGAGAGAGGGATGGATGGATGGAGAGAGAGAGAGGGATGGATGGATGGATGGGTAGAGAGAGGGATGGATGGGTAGAGAGGGACGGATAGAGAGAGGAATGGATGGATGGAGAGGGACGGATAGAGAGAGGAATGGATGGATGGAGAGGGACGGATAGAGAGAGGAATGGATGGATGGAGAGGGACGGATAGAGAGAGAGAGGGATGGAAGGAGAGAGAGAGGGATGGGGAGAGAGAGAGAGATGGATAGAGAGACAGAGGGATGGAGAGAGAGGGGCGGATAGAGAGAGAGGGATGGATGGATAGAAAGAGAAAGGGATGGAGAGAAGGAGAGATAGAGAGAGAGAGGGATGGATGGAAAGAGAGAGAGGGATGGATGGAAAGAGAGAGAGGGATGGATGGAAAGAGAGAGAGGGATGGAGAGGGATGGAAAGAGAGAGAGGGATGGAGAGGGATGGAAAGAGAGAGAGAGCGGGATGGAAGGAGAGAGAGATGGATAGAGAGACAGGGACGGATGGATGGATAGAAAGAGAAAGGGATGGATAGAAGGAGAGAGAAAGGGATGGATAGAAGGAGAGAGAGAGGGATGGATGGAGAGAGAGATGGATGGATGGATGGATAGAGAGAGCGGGACGGATAGAGAGAGAGAAAGAGGGATGGAAGGAGAGAGAGAAAGAGGGATGGAAGGAGAGAGAGAAAGAGGGATGGAAGGAGAGAGATAGAGCGGGATGGCTGGAGAGGGATGGCTGGGGAGAGAGAGAGAGAGAGATGGATAGAGAGACAGAGGGATGGAGAGAGAGAGAGGGGCGGATAGAGAGAGAGGGATGGGTGGATGGATAGAAAGAGAGAGGGACGGATGGATGGATAGAAAGAGAAAGGGATGGATAGAAGGAGAGATAGAGAGAGAGAGAGGGATGGATGGAAAAAGCGAGGGATGGCTGGATAGAGGGATGGATGGATGGATAGAGAGAGCGGGACGATAGAGAGAGAGAGGGATGGAAGGAGAGAGAGAGAGGGATGGAGAGGGATGGCTGGGGAGAGAGAGAGAGAGATGGATAGAGAGACAGAGGGATGGAGAGAGAGAGAGGGGCGGATAGAGAGACAGAGGGATGGAGAGAGAGAGAGGGGCGGATAGAGAGAGAGGGACGGATGGATGGATAGAAAGAGAAAGGGATGGCTAGAAGGAGAGATAGAGAGGGATGGATGGAAAGAGAGAGGGATGGAGGGATGGATGGAAAGAGAGAGGGATGGAAGGAGAGAGAGAGGGAGCGGGATGGAAGGAGAGAGAGAGGGAGCGGGATGGATGGAGAGAGAGAGGGAGCGGGATGGATGGAGAGAGAGCGGGATGGCTGGAGAGGGAGAGATGGATAGAGAGAGAGACAGAGGGATGGAGAGGGACGGATGGATGGATAGAGAGAGAGGGACGGATGGATGGATAGAGAGAGAAAGGGATGGATAGAAGGAGAGATAGAGAGATAGAGAGAGAAAGGGATGGATAGAAGGAGAGATAGAGAGAGAAAGGGATGGATAGAAGGAGAGATAGAGAGAGAAAGGGATGGAAAGAGAGAGGGATGGAGGGATGGATGGAAAGAGAGAGGGATGGAGGGATGGATGGAAAGAGAGAGGGATGGAGGGATGGATGGAAAGAGAGAGGGATGGAAGGAGAGAGAGAGGGAGCGGGATGGAAGGAGAGAGAGAGGGAGAGAGAGGGATGGAAGGAGAGAGAGAGAGGGATGGAAGGAGAGAGAGAGAGAGAGAGATGGAAAGAGAGAGGGATGGATGGATAGAGAGAGAGAGAGAGGGATGGATGGATAGAGAGAGAGAGAGAGGGATGGATGGATAGAGAGAGAGAGGGATGGATGGATGGATAGAGAGAGAGAGAGATGGATGGATAGAGAGAGAGAGGGATGGAAGGAGAGAGAGAGGGATGGAAGGAGAGAGAGCGGGATGGAAGGAGAGAGAGAGAGAGAGCGGGATGGCTGGGGAGAGAGAGAGAGAGATGGATAGAGAGACAGAGGGATGGAGAGACAGAGGGGCGGATAGAGAGAGAGGGACGGATAGAAAGAGAAAGGGATGGATAGAAGGATAGAGAGAGAGAGGGATGGATGGAAAGAGAGAGGGATGGAGAGGGATGGAAAGAGAGAGAGGGATGGATGGATAGAGAGAGCGGGACGGATAGAGAGAGAGAGGGATGGAAGGAGAGACTGAGATGAAACGATAGAGAGAGAGTGGAAACGATAAAGTGACAGAGAGAGTGATATAACGAGAGAGAGAGGTGAAACGAGAGAGAGAGAGAGAGAGAGATAAATGAAACGAAAGAGATGAAACGAGAGAGAGGGATGGATAGAGAGAGGGAAGGAGAGAGAGAGAGAGAGAGAGAGAGAGAGGGATGGAGAGAGAGGGAAGGATAGAGAGAGAGAGTGAGACGGATGTAGCGAGTGAGAGGGGTGGATAGGAGAGAGAGGGATGGAGAGAGAGGGACGGAAGGATAGATGGATGGATAGAGAGAGAGAGGGATGGAAGGAGAGAGAGGGATAGAGAGAGAGGGACGGAAGGATGGATAGAGAATTGGATGGAGAGAGAGGGATGGATAGATGGAGGGATGGATGGATGGAGAGAGAGTGAGACGGATGTAGCGAGCGAGGGATGGATGGAAAGAGAGAGAGCGGGATGGAAGGAGAGAGAGAGATGGATAGAGAGAGAGATGGATGGATAGAGAGAGAGATGGATGGAGAGAGAGAGAGGGACGGATGGATGGATAGAAAGAGAAAGGGATGGATAGATGGAGAGAGAGAGGGATGGAGAGAGAGAGGGATGGAGAGAGAGACAGAGGGATGGATAGAGAGACAGAGGGATGGAGAGAGAGACAGAGGGATGGAGAGAGAGAGGGGCGGATAGAGAGAGAGGGACGGATGGATGGATAGAAAGGGATGGATAGAGAGAGAGAGAGAGGGATGGAAAGAGAGAGAGAGGGATGGAAAGAGAGAGAGAGAGGGACGGATGGATGGATGGATAGAGAGAGGGATGGAAAGAGAGAGAGAGAGGGACGGATGGATGGATAGAAAGGGATGGATAGAGAGAGAAAGGGATGGATAGAGAGAGATTGAGAGAGAGAGTGAGAGGGATGGATGGAAGGAGAGAGAGGGATGGAAGGAGAGAGAGGGATGGATGTAGAGAGATTGATGGAGAGAGGGAGAGTGATGGATGGAGAGAGAGAGAGGGATGGATGGATGGATGGGTAGAGAGAGGGATGGATGGGTAGAGAGGGACGGATAGAGAGAGGAATGGATGGATGGAGAGGGACGGATAGAGAGAGGAATGGATGGATGGAGAGGGACGGATAGAGAGAGGAATGGATGGATGGAGAGGAACGGATAGAGAGAGGAATGGATGGATGGAGAGGGACGGATAGAGAGAGAGAGGGATGGAAGGAGAGAGAGAGAGAGAGGTGGATGGAGAGAGCGGGACGGATAGAGAGAGAGAGGGATGGGGAGAGAGAGAGAGATGGATAGAGAGACAGAGGGATGGAGAGAGAGGGGCGGATAGAGAGAGAGGGATGGATGGATGGATAGAAAGAGAAAGGGATGGAGAGAAGGAGAGATAGAGAGAGAGAGGGATGGATGGAAAGAGAGAGAGGGATGGAGAGGGATGGAGAGGGATGGAAAGAGAGAGAGAGCGGGATGGAAGGAGAGAGAGATGGATAGAGAGACAGGGACGGATGGATGGATAGAAAGAGAAAGGGATGGATAGAAGGAGAGAGAAAGGGATGGATAGAAGGAGAGAGAGAGGGATGGATGGAGAGAGAGATGGATGGATGGATGGATGGAGAGAGAGCGGGACGGATAGAGAGAGAGAAAGAGGGATGGAAGGAGAGAGATAGAGCGGGATGGCTGGAGAGGGATGGCTGGGGAGAGAGAGAGAGAGATGGATAGAGAGACAGAGGGATGGAGAGAGAGAGAGGGGCGGATAGAGAGAGAGGGATGGATGGATGGATAGAAAGAGAGAGGGACGGATGGATGGATAGAAAGAGAAAGGGATGGATAGAAGGAGAGATAGAGAGATAGAGAGAGGGATGGATGGAAAAAGCGAGGGATGGCTGGATAGAGGGATGGATGGATGGATAGAGAGAGCGGGACGATAGAGAGAGAGAGGGATGGAAGGAGAGAGAGAGAGAGAGCGGGATGGCTGGAGAGGGATGGCTGGGGAGAGAGAGAGAGAGATGGATAGAGAGACAGAGGGATGGAGAGAGAGAGAGAGAGGAGCGGATAGAGAGAGAGGGACGGATGGATGGATAGAAAGAGAAAGGGATGGCTAGAAGGAGAGATAGAGAGGGATGGATGGAAAGAGAGAGGGATGGAGGGATGGATGGAAAGAGAGAGGGATGGAGGGATGGATGGAAAGAGAGAGGGATGGAGGGATGGATGGAAAGAGAGAGGGATGGAAGGAAAGAGAGAGGGATGGAAGGAGAGAGAGAGGGATGGCTGGAGAGGGAGAGATGGATAGAGAGAGAGACAGAGGGATGGAGAGGGACGGATGGATGGATAGAGAGAGAGGGACGGATGGATGGATAGAGAGAGAGGGACGGAAGGATAGATGGATAGAGAGGGATAGAGAGAGAGGGACGGAAGGATAGATGGATAGAGAGGGATAGAGAGAGAGGGACGGAAGGATGGATAGAGAATTGGATGGAGAGAGAGGGATGGATAGATGGA
Source organism: Eledone cirrhosa (assembly GCA_964016885.1). Lineage (NCBI taxonomy): Eukaryota > Metazoa > Mollusca > Cephalopoda > Octopoda > Eledonidae > Eledone > Eledone cirrhosa. Next base: position 14,809,456 of record OZ024757.1, read on the forward strand.
TGGAGAATTGGATGGAGAGAGAGGGATGGATAGATGGATGGAGAATTGGATGGATAGATGGAGAGAGAGGGATGGATAGATGGAGAGAGAGAAGGATAGAGAGAGCGATGGATGGATAGAGGGATGGATGGATAGATAGAGAGAGCGGGACGGATAGAGAGAGCGGGATGGCTGGAGAGGGATGGATGGGGAGAGAGAGAGGGATGGAAAGAGAGAGAGAGGGACGGATGGATGGATAGAAGGAAGGAGAGGGATGGATAGAAGGAAGGAGAGGGAAGGAGAGAGAGAGAGGGATGGAAGGAGAGAGAGAGAGGGATGGATAGAGAGAGAGAGAGGGATGGATAGAGAGAGAGAGAGGGATGGATAGAGAGAGAGAGAGGGTTGGAAGGAGAGAGAGGGATGGATGTAGAGAGATTGATGGAGAGAGGGAGGTATGGAGAGAGGGAGGTATGGAGAGAGGGAGAGGGGTGGATGGATGGATAGAGAGCGGGATGGCTGGAGAGAGAGGGATGGCTGGAGAGAGAGGGATGGAAGGAGAGAGAGAGAGCGGGATGGCTGGAGAGAGAGCGGGATAGCTGGAGAGGGATGGCTGGATAGCGGGATGGCTGGATAGAGGGATGGATGGATGGATAGAGAGAGCGGGACGGATAGAGAGAGAGAGGGATGGAAGGAGAGAGAGAGAGATGGATAGAGAGACAGAGGGATGGAGAGAGAGAGGGGCGGATAGAGAGAGAGGGACGGATGGATAGAAGGAGAGATAGAAAGAGATGGATGGAAAGAGAGAGAGGGATGGATAGAGAGAGAGAGGGATGGAAGGAGAGACTGAGATGAAACGATAGAGAGAGAGATGAAACGATAGAGAGAGAGATGAAACGAGAGACTGAGATGAAACGATAGAGAGAGAGTGGAAACGATAAAGTGAGAGAGAGAGTGATATAACGAGAGAGAGGTGAAACGAGAGAGAGAGAGAGATAAATGAAACGAAAGAGATGAAACGAGAGAGAGGGATGGATAGAGAGAGAGAGAGATCGAGAGAGAGGAATGGATAGAGAGAGAGAGAGATGGAGAGAGAGAGAGGGAGGGATGGAAGGAGAGAGAGAGAGAGAGAGAGTGAGAGGGACGGAGAGAGAGAGGGACGGAGAGAGAGAGGGATGGATAGAGAGAGAGAGAGGGACGGAAGGATGGATAGAGAATTGGATGGAGAGAGAGGGATGGATAGATGGAGAGAGAGAAGGATAGAGAGAGCGATGGAGAGGGATGGATGGATAGAGAGAGAGAGGGATGGATGGATGGATAGAGAGAGAGAGGGATGGATAGAGAGAGAGAGAGGGATGGAAAGAGAGAGAGAGAGGGATGGAGAGAGAGGGACGGATGGATGGATAGAAAGGTATGGATAGAGAGAAGAGATGGATGGATAGAAGGAAGGAGAGGGAAGGATAGAGAGAGAGAGAAGGATAGAGAGAGGGATGGAAGGAGAGAGAGAGAGAGAGAGAGAGGTGGATGTAGAGAGAGAGAGAGGTGGATGTAGAGAGAGAGAGAGAGGTGGATGGATGGATGGATAGAGAGGGATGGAGAAAGGAATGGATGGATGGAGAGAGAGAGGGATGGAAGGAGAGAGAGGGATGGAAGGAGAGAGAGCGGGATGGCTGGAGAGGGATGGCTGGATAGAGAGAGAGAGAGATGGAGAGGGATGGATGGATAGAGGGATGGATGGATGGATAGAGAGAGCGGGACGGATAGAGAGAGGGATGGATAGAGAGAGAGAGAGGGATGAATGAAGAGTGAGAGGGATGGATGGAGAGGGGGGATGGATAGAGAGAGAGAGGGAGGAATGGATGGATAGAGAGAGAGAGATGGATGGAGAGTGAGAGGGATGGATAGAGAGAGGGATGGATATAGAGAGAGAGAGAGAGAGAGAGATGGATGGAAAGAGAGAGGCGGACGGATGTAGAGAGAGAGAGAGGGATGGAAGGAGAGAGGGATGGAGAGAGGGGGATGGATAGAGAGAGAGGGATGGATAGATAGAGAGAGAGGGATGGATAGATAGAGAGAGAGGGATGGATGGAGAGAGAGAGGGATGGATGGAGAGAGAGAGGGATGGATGGAGAGAGAGAGGGACGGATGGAGAGAGAGAGGGATGAATGAAATAGAAAAACATGTAAGACTTACCCATTTGTGATGTCAAATAAAGTTTGACAGTACTCTTAGATTTTACAATTATAGCAATGGCTCGACATGATAACTACACAAGATAGAAAATATACAGAAACTAATATAATTGTTTCTACTTTTGGCACAAGTTCAGCTATAACTCAGTGTATTACTGGTACTTTATTTTATCGACCCTGTAAGGATGAAAGTTAACCACGGCGGGATTTGAACTCAGAATGGAAAAGGGCGTAATTCTATACGTCAAATCATGGCGTCCGACGGTGTTGTGTGATGTATAGGTTGTGTGATGCGTGTGGTGTGGTGATGTGTGTAGTGTGGTGTGTGGTGTGGTGTAGAAGGTAATGTGTGGTGTGTAGAGTATAATGTGTGGTGAGTGATGTGTATAGCGTGGAGTGTGCACATGGTGTGTGAGTATGTGGTGAGGGTGTGGTATAAGTGTGTGTGTGTGTGTGTGTGTGTGTGTGTGTGTGTGTGTGTGTGTGTGTGTGTGTGTGTGTGTGTGTGTGTGTGTGTGTGTGTGTGTGTGTGTGTGTGTTATAAGCCGTTCCCTTTTTAATTTGAGAAATAGGACAGAATCCAAACCCCATTTATAAGCCATGGTGGCTAATCAACACAGATGACAGTTTTAAATTCTCATGGGTGGAGAATATATTTATGAAGTTTTAATATTTTGATATTTAAAATGTATAGTTTTTATTTCACTTCATTATGTAATGAGTTACCATTTTCTGATTGTTTTCAAGGTCATATTCATTAAAAACATCAAAAATAATAGCAAATATAAATTTCACCTCCAAAGTGAAACTGGTGTAATATTCCAAAGTGAAACTGGTGTAGTATATTCACATCCAAAGTGAAAAACTGGTGTAATATTCCAAAGTGTAAACTGGTGTAATATTCCAAAGTGTAAACTGGTGTAATATTCCAAAGTGAAACTGGTGTAGTATATTCACATCCAAAGTGAAAAACTAGTGTAATATTCACCTCCAAAGTGAAACTGGTGTAGTATATTCACATCCAAAGTGAAACTGGTGTAATATTCACCTCCAAAGTGAAACTGGTGTAATATATCCACCTCCAAAGTGAAACTGGTGTAATATTCACCTCCAACGTGAAACTGGTGTAATATTCTCCTCCAACGTGAAACTGGTGTAATATTCTCCTCCAACGTGAAACTGGTGTAGTATATTCACATCCAAAGTGAAAAACTGGTGTAATATTCCAAAGTGAAACTGGTGTAATATTCCAAAGTGTAAACTGGTGTAATATTCACCTCCAAAGTGAAACTGGTGTAATATATCCACCTCCAAAGTGAAACTGCTGTAATATATCCACCTCCAAAGTGAAACTGGTGCAATATTCCAAAGTGAAACTGGTGTAGTATATTCACATCCAAAGTGAAAAACTAGTGTAATATTCCAAAGTGTAAACTGGTGTAATATTCCAAAGTGTAAACTGGTGTAATATTCACTTCCAAAGTGAAACTGGTGCAATATTCACCTCCAAAGTGAAACTGGTGTAATATTTCAAAGTGAAACTGGTGTAGTATATTCATATCCAAAGGGAAAAACTGGTGTAATATTCCAAAGTGAAACTGGTGTAATATTCCAAAGTGTAAACTGGTGTAATATTCACCTCCAAAGTGAAAAACTGGTGTAATATTCATCTTCAAAGTGAAACTGGTGCAACATTCATCTCCAAAGCGAAAATATTTTAGCACCTCATTTACATATAATTTTTAAGTTGGTGAAATCAAAATATTGACCTCAAAGACAAGTCCTCCCCCCTATTTTACCATCAATATTTTGTCACATTTCTCGACATATATACAAGTATATACAATATTTACTTTACATAAATTATCAAAAGATTTGCTATTTATGTAAACAGAATTATCCGAAACTAAATCTAATAAAATTTCTTTTAATTAAATTTAAGAAAAAATATAGTTTGAAAGAAAACTAGAGATCACTGCTCGGACCAAGGTGTAGGGGTCACTGATTTTGACCAAGGTGTAGGGGTCACGACATACAAAGTGAGGTAAGCGTTTGGAAAGGCTTCCAGCTGTTAAAGCGAAGCCAAGATCAGTTCTGTATGAGCAAGACATGGTCACCTGACATTTCCCACAATAGGACAACTCGTCTAACCCATGCTAGCGTAGAAAAATTGATATTAAATGGTGATTATATATATATATAGTGTGTGTGCGTGTGCGTGTGCGTGTGCGTGTGTGTCTCGGGTTCAATCGAGGGGGAAACCACGGTAGGTAAAGTACTCAATACATTAGTAGAGTATATACAAAATATAATATAGAAATAGCTTCTACAGGACTAGAACTGTTTCATTCGAAGGAAATCATCAGGAAAGCCCTGATTTCCCTGAAATGAAAGTTCTAGTCCTGTAGAAGCCATTTCTATATCATTCTGTTGACAAAGGGTTTCTCCCTACGAACGGAAGGCCAGTTATATGATGCCTGTGTGAGATGGGCAGCAACTGCGGAGGATATGCGACGGCTGGAGAGAAATGAATCAAGCATGCTCCGTTGGATGTGCAATGTCAATGTGTGTGAACGACCAAGTATAGACGAGTTGAAAAAGAAACTGGGTATAAGAGGGGTAAGTTGTGGTGTGCAGGAGAGAAGACTACGATGGTATGGACATGTGATGCGCATGGAGGATGACCGCTGGGTAAAGAAGTGCCAAGAAATCCCAGTAGAAGGAAGATGCAGTAGAGGGAGACCACGAAAATCATGGGCGGAAGTGGTGAGAGCTGACCTCAGATCGCTGAAGCTCACAGATGACGACCGAGGACAGTAACGATGGAGACATGCTGTGCTGAATAGGACCCGTCCCATCCTTGCAAACAGGAAAAAGCAGACGTATGAAGATATATATATATATATATATATATATATACATAAGAAACAAATATACTACTTGACTAATATACTAATATGTATAGATAATAAAGATATAACAAACCTGTTGGTATAAACATCAACACTGGTAGACTCCTTTAGTACAGGAGAGGGGCAGATGATACTCATGGCTTGTGTTTGATCAATAGCATCACTCCTTCCCTATGGCACATACATTTCTATTTGGTAGTGACCAGTTGTTTCCTCCTGCTAAGAAAGAAATACCACCAGGGGTCAGAAGGTTAATTTATTAGTTTTATTTATTTAGTTTATGTATCATATATAGGGTGTCCCCCCAAAATGTATACACACTTCAACAATATTCTAATAAATATGTGTATGCATTTTTGGGGGTCACCCTGTATTTGTGGCTGAATTTTTGGGGTGGTGGTGGGAGGTTATTGTGGCTGAGGGGAGGGAGGGAGAATGTAGATTGTGTGTGTGTGTGTGTTGACTGTCGACTGTGTGTGTGTGTGTGTAAGTAGAAGGGAGAGAGAACGTGAGATGGGAGAGAGACACATACATGTATGTGTGTCTCTCCCATCTATGTAGATATAGAGTAATGTGAATGCAAAAGGGTTAAATGCACACAAACATACATATACACAGCCTTAATATAAACCAATCCGGTCAGTTTAAACTGGAGATGGTAGACAGCCAGACCAATCTCAGAGATAATATTTACGTTTATGTTGACAGGGCAAATGGCTGGGTATTTGTGTGGTCAGCTAGAACAATGACGTCCCCTTCTGTAAGGTTGCCAGGACGGGTCTGGGTCACTACAAAATTAAAACAATATTTGTTATATGAACAGTGTGTGTGTGTGTATGTGTGAGTGGGGTTAATTTAGAGAATATAGGGTTAACATCAACAATGTGGAGGTAATATGGCTAACATGAAGAGTGTGGTGGGGGAGGGGATAAACATGGCGAGAGTGTGGTGGAGGGCAAACATGGCGAGAGTGCGGTGGGGGTCAAACATGGTGAGAGTGTGGGGGGGGGAACATGGCGAGAGTGTGTGTGTGTGTATGTGGGGGGGGGGAGAGAGTGGGGGATGCGGGATAACATGGCGAGAGTGTGGGGGCTAACATGGGGAGAGGCTTTTGAACAGGAGGGGATATCAGTATGCGTGTAGTTGTAGAAGTAGAAGGGTAACATATATATATATATATGTGTGTGTGTGTGGAGGCACGTGGCCTAGTGGTAAGGGTGTTGGACTTACAATCATAACATCGTGGGTTCGATTCCTGGGTTGCATGTTGTGTTCTTGAGCAAAACACTTCATTTCACGTTGCTCCAGTAAACTAAGCTGAAAATGAGTACCAGCAATAGATGGGAGGTTTAACCCTGCGATGGACTGGCGCCCTGTCCAGGGTGGAGTCTTGTACTCTCAGTCGCTTCACGCCATAATGCATGGAAAATCTAAGTCGTCTAACTACAGAGGTACAACGTCAAACCACTCTAGCACATTACTATAAAAAGTTATTTAAAAAATAAATAGATGATAAATAGAAAAAGAGAAATGGGGAATACATATACATATATTATATATATATATATATATATATATATAGGGGTGGGGGATATTATTATATTGCCAGAAATAATAAAACTCACTTTTCACTTCCATATATTTTATATCTATCCCTATAGTTAATTTAACTAGCAATCAATGTTTTATTGATTGACCAAGAGTTATATATATAGTTCCCCAGAGTTCTTTCGTTATACACCTGTGACATCAGTGATACTATTGTTTCTTCCTGTTGTGTTGTAATGATGGTACAACAACTAATCAAAGGCCCTAAGAAAGATTAAAGTGGTAGAAAAGCCAGGATCTACTATAAAATCCATGATCAGTAAACCTTAACCCTTTAAGAAAACCCAAATTAGGGAAGCAACTGAAATAGAACCAAGAAAACCGAAGTAAAACAGAAAACCTGAATGGAACAACAACAACCATACAAATACACTCTAATGACCAAAGATGGAATACAAACACGAACACACACCAAACAGAAAACGCGCATAGAAACACATTCGGAAATCGAGACAAATAAATAAACAATTGAATAAGTAAACATTACAATAATATCACTGATGATGTCACAGGTGTCTCATGAAAGAACTCAGACTATATATATATATATAAAAACAGTTGGTCAATCAATGATAAACATTGATTGCCAGCTAAATTAACTATTGGGATGTAGAATATACGGAAGCGAAAACCAACCCAACCCAAACTGTATTATTATATATTTCTGGCAATATTATAACAATATGACCCTCCCCAAATATAATTTGTTTCGACATACGATTTCATATAAAAAATACGTTGCAAACAAATTAGTTCGGATCGAGCTGTCGAAAAGCTGGAGCTCAGCCGTCGGGGTCCTGACTTTTCCTTATATACATATATACACACACACAGCAACGTGTGTTTATAGTAGTGGGGAAATATACAAATAACACACACACTGTCGTTGTGCGTGCTACCTGCTTCTGTGTTTTTTTGTTTTTTTTCCCTTTCCCTTTCCTTTATATTATATTATATTTGTTTGTGCTTTCGTTCTGTAAATATTCTATTATATTTCTTTTTATAAGAAATATAATACAATTTTAAGGGCAGTAGATTGGCAGTATCAGTATAGAGTCGGACACCATGCTTTGCAGCATAGAGTCACGTCCCTTTACGCTCTAAGCATTGAGCACACCTCGCTTCGGCTGTTGGCGTCTAGTATACTGTATCACACTTTTTTGTCTCTCCTCTTTTCTTATGATACATATCTTCTCTTTAATATATACATATATATATATGCACACATACATGCATAAACACTTCTATGCAAATACTCATACATATATATTAAAAACACACATCATATACCAGCATAATAACGATTGACAAACCATCAGGATACATGCTTGCTCGTGTGAAAACCGAACTTGCTACGCTACGTACACTGACGGAAGCATATGTACATAAACACACAAACAGAACTGGTATGACTTACATCAAAGATTTTGTTCCACTATTGAACCATTCAAGGTAGTTAGAACGAACTACCAGTGTAGTACTGGGGTCAATTCTTCTTCTATATCTCTTTCTTAATTCCTTTCTCTCACCCTATATCCGTCTCTGGAAAACATAACCTATCTGGAGTAGAGATCGGATCTGTCACCTTATACAAAATGCCCCGAACACCCCGAATGTCAATGCGGGACCTCTACAACTCCCTCACAAGTTATAGGTCCCTACATACATACATAGAAACATCAGAGATATCCTTTATATCTTTCACTCGATAATGCTAGACAAGTATTCCGTGAGTCAGAAAGGAATATTTGCGATATGACGGGAGAACCTCTCTGAATAAATATTACATAATTCAGAGGCTACGTAAAGCAGGCAGCGACATCATCGAAGACCAGAGATGCCATGTGGAAATGCACATAACACACATAGGGTTACCTTATAATCATAGACATTTGGGCTTATGAACACATATATATTTAAATATATACGGGTGCATAGGTGTACGGAGTTCTCATGTCGCCCCTAATGATTCCGCCAGATGTCCCGTCACACATCTCTACATCTTCCATGAAATGTTGATTAGTAAACAAACCGTGTATCTCGCATGTAAGAGGGAAAGCCATAGCAAGTGTTGAGGATAAGAGACGTGTGGAATTAATAATAATAATATTGTTTTAATTATTAATAGTAGTAGTTGTCACAATAAAGTGAGGAGGACAACGTTATTATAAATACTTATACTAATGTTGTTTGGAGGGCGGTGGATTGGCAGAGGGTCGGACGCCATTCTTTGACGTATAGAGTTACGGCCCTTGCCATTATGAGTTCAAATCCCGCCGAGGTTAACTTTGCCTTTCATCCTTACAGGGTCGATAAAATAAAGTACCAGTAATGCACTGGGTAATTGCTGGCCTTGTGCCAAACGTAGAAACCATTATTATAAATACTCATATACACACAAGCTTAAACAGGTATACATGCGTACGCTTATCTAGACACATACGTACATAAACGTTTATAAATAAAAGCCAAAGATAAGAAGAACATAGCTTACCATATCGAATTTGGAAGGATGCACACGACGTTGAGTGCTTCAATATGGTCCCATCATCATTTGCTGATACGATTATTGCATACACAACACAAGTTTAAAGAGCTATCTGTTTAGAAACCATCAAGCCAGGCCACCATCTATACACTGAGGTATGACAATTGAAGGACATCACCGCAAATCAGGTGGTTGTAACATCAAATCAAACCTAAAGAGATAAAAATAAGAGTCATGATATATTTTCTGAAAACTACAGAATAGTAAAAGATATGTCGACACTTTTGCGGTATTAATAAGACTGAGAAAGGTATGAACGCCACCACGTCAATTAAGCTTCGAAAATAGAAAGTAGGTTTATATATATATTAATTTTCATTTTCTTCCCCAATTCTGTATTTTGAAGTCCTTTCATTATTTTAAATATTTCTATCATGTCACTCGTTTGATTAATCTCCTCCAAAGTTGTAATTCTAAGTGTTTGTCCCTGGTATAGTGAACTAATGTTGATATTTTCAAGTCTTGGCATTTATATGGAATAGTGTACTAATATTTAAATTGTCTTCATCTTTTTATCCTGTCTCCCCTAAGATTTATCTCCTCTAAATTTACAAAAGCTTCTCATTTCTTTCACAAGATAGATCTTTAAATAATTATATTGTTTTCTGTTTTCTTCTTCTCTGGGTTGCTTCAAGAGCCTCACCATTTGTTCGGATGTCGGTTGATCATGGCCCAAAACAATATTCTCAGTGGTATCACATATTCCTGTAGAGTTTTAGATTTTTCAGCATTTAGTTAGGAAAAAGAATGTTTTATTATTTCTATTATCCGTCTCGCTGTTTTATTTCTACATGGTTAGCCATCTTTCAATTCATATTCATACATATTCACAATTCTTCTGTGAGGGTATAAGCTCGTTATTTGCTCAACATTCGATACCAAAACATGCTTCCTATTCATAACTTCGTTGTACGAATATAATAATTAAAGTATATATACAAGCCATCTGTATATATATATATATATATATATATAGCTGCTTATTAACTCTTTCCCGAAACATATCTTCAAAATAAGCTAAGACATATCCCGAAATATATTATAAGGTGTCTCAATAATTATTCCATTTCAATCAATTTCTCATTTTAGTTTTCTTTAGAAATATCTTGGCATTGAAGATTTGTCCTTCTCATAGTAATTAGCTTGTCTCAAAATTGTTCGTAGTGTTTCATGTTTCGTGTCAAAAACTATCGTTAATTCAAGATTTTGCTCTAATGTAATAAATGTTACTTTTAAAAGAGTGAAGCTCTCAATTTTTTCTTTCTCTTGTATATTGATATCCAAAGAATGACAAATGTATGTGTTAGGAGAAAAAACCCACAGCCAAAAAACCCATATCCAAACAATGACAAATGTATGTGTTATGCGGTAGGAGGAAAAAACAACGACCTTCTTCCGTCGCTCTAGAAGGCTAACTAACAATATCGTTCGTAGGAGTGACAAGTACTCGACAACTGAGCACACCTCTTACTGCCTTTTATATACCATGTTAACTGGACAGACTTGCCAAGTATGGATACACTCTCACCTTATCAATATTGTCCGAGTCCGAGGACATTTTTCTCTCTGGTTAAGGAGTGAGATAAAATATTAGGGATCAATGTCTAGCAATAATTTAATTAAATTATATTTAACCAAAGCTGTTATGTCGTGTTTGTTGTTATATTTTATAGTCGTGGTTTCAATGTTTATCAGTGGTTGTAGAATTAGTTTTATCTAATTATTATCAAACAAAAATGATGTATATATTGTCGTTGTACGTTGAAATCACATATATACATTTATATACACACCAAGGATGGAGGGAAGACAGAATTGAAAACCATTATTGCTGAGCACAACATTGCAGGATCAAATCTAACACACACACACACACACACACACACACACACACACACACACACACACACACACACACACACACACACACACACACATATATATATATATATAGGATAATCAGGTATGTCCATTTATGAACGCCACTGCAGATCATCAGGTCGTAGGATGAAACCAACCCTACAGAAATGATAAACCATATGAAGGTATATTTTATGAAAGCTCGTGAAGAATGAAAGTGAACCATTTTGAATTGTTAATATCATTGGGAAAGCCATGAAGGCCACTACATCAATTTTTCTTTTAAATAGAAAGTAGGTTTATAAATATTAATTTTGATAGTATTTTTGTAGCAGTCTCAGTAGCCTATTGGTAGGTGTTGAGACTGTGGTGATGCTGGTGTGGGGTTCAATCTCAGTCAGGAATCTCTCGAAAGATTTAATTTTTTTTAATTTTTCATAAAATGAACAAAATATAGCGGTTGCAGGAATCTGACTGAGATCGAACACCAGACCAGGATCTGCACCCCTTCTAATACTTACCACTAGTCCACGGAGACGTTATAAAAACTCACTGAAAATTAATATTTATAAACCTACTTTTTCAATTTTTTATAAAAACAAGATTTCTGTACAAGGATTTTAGTGTAGACCTGACAGAGATTGAACCCTCTAACCAGTATCACCCCTGTCTCTAATATCTACCACTAGACTACTGAGACTGTTACGAAATCAGAGTGAAAATTAATATTTATAAACTTACTTTTTAATGGTTTTTATTTTAGAAGAGGTAAACTAAAAATAATAATCCCCATAGTGTAGAACCTGAAAGCGATTGAACTCTAGACCAGGATTTCACAGTCTCTAATACATACCACTGGGCCAGAGAGAATGTACGAATTCGTTATGAAAATTAATATTTATGAAACTACATTTTGTTCGGAAGTAATTCAAATAAACTATTGTTTCAGACGATCCCGTAACAAGTTGAAAGCAGCGATTCTTTGCTTAAACTTTAATAAATAAATAAACATATATATTTATGTGTGTTTACATATATATGCGTTGCTCTGATGCTATTTCTAGCAAATTTATTGTTTTTTATGAAAAATACAGAAACCGGAACTGAAAAGATTTAAACATCTTTGGTCAAAATTCAGGCGAACTTTTTTAAACAAAAGGATTTTTTTTGTAAACAAACTTGAAATTTTTGCCAAGAAACATAACTCTTGCCTGACTTAAACGCAAAAATTGATGCAAAAATTTTGCGTGTGTGCAAATTATAGGGACTGTACGAATTCATTGTGACAATTAATATTTATAAAACTACATTTTGTTCGGTTGAAAACTCGATGTAGTGGCGTTCATGGCTTTGTCGGGACGTCCTTGAATTCATCCCCCGAAGGGAATTCATAAAGTAAATCTAGACTTTATTTCTCATTGCTCTAGGCTTGATTTGAACCTACAACGACTCCGTCTGCAATAATGTCATACGTCATTCCAGCTTAGTAGGTCGTGCCCGTAAATTGGTAAACGTAATTCCTATACATACATGCAAGTAAGATTTGAACCTACAATGCTGTGCTTAATTTCTATAAATAAGTGTGTTTTATAAAAGAAAGTAAAGAAACAATTTAATGAAAGTAACAAATTTATTTTATTCAGTAATGTTTTTTTTAAATTTTATTTATTCACTTCATTGACTGCTGAATAGTTCTCTTGTTTTTGTTTGTTCTAACATTGTTTACTGTAAATGTTGACTGTGACGAGACTGGATTATTACCAAGTTTTACTGGATGATGGCATTTCCTTATTGTATTATTTTGTTGTCAGTCGACATCTGGACATCTCTCTGAATACCTGGAATAAACATAAGGTGTGTCTTTTACGTAACATTTCATTTAATATCTGATATTCCAATGGATCACTTTTAAAATAAAACCAATACACAGGACAGGTAGACTACATCAAAAGAGACCAGAGATGAGGTACGAATAATCTAAAATTAATTTTTAAAAAAAGACAATGTTTAAAGAAAGACAAACATTAAAAAAGGATTTCCAACAAACACGTAAAGACAAAGACAATCACATCCACAATTTAATATCTGGAGATCAACATTTTTCACGGTATAAATAAAACTAAATATGTAAAGTTAAGTGACCTCTCATTTATTTGCTCTAACTTTATTTTACTAATCTGTATTCTGTAGACATATATTTTCGTTGGTGTACATTACGATTTCGTTGATGAAAGTTTTCACTCGTGTTTAGATCTTTATTTCTTATAATACTCACCTCTTCCTATTATATTTTCATATATACATATATATATTTACTTTTACCTGGAGTTTCGACCGATAGATAGTATTAGCAATTGGAAAGACCAATGGAGATATTGTTTCCTCGCTCCGATTTGACGAATGTCGATATATATATATATATATATATATATATTTACTCACTTCTATGTAAATATACATACATATATATTAAAAACACATACCATATACCATCATAATAACGATTGACTAACCATCAGGACACATACTTGCTCATGTGAGAATTTTCACAGAGACACTTACGAAAACCGAACTTGCAACGCCACGTACACTTACATACACATATATGTACATACACACATACGTACATACACATATAGAACAGCTATGACTTATATAGGTACATCAAAGTTTGGGTTTCGCTATTGTACCATTTGAGGTAGTTAGAAAGAAGTACCAGTGTAGTACTGGAGGTCGATTCTTCTATATCTCTTTCTCAATTCCTTTCTCTCACTCTCTATCATTCTCTGTAAGACATCTGTGACCAGATCTGGGGTGGAGATGGGATCTGTCAACTTTTACAAAATACCCGAGACTCCCTCACAAGTTATAGGTCCCTACCTACATATATGACAGATTCTTTATTTAGATCTCTTTTACTCGATGATGCAAGACAAGTTTTCAGTGAGTCAGAAAGGAATATTTGTGATATGAAGGGAGAACCTCTCTGAATAAATATTAGATAGTTAAGATGCTACGTAAAGAAGGCGGTGACAACATCGAGTATCACAGATGCCATGTGGAAATAGACATCGACATATATATACAAAGATAGGGGACCTTATCATCATAGACAGTTGGGCTTATGAACACACACACACATATTTATATACATACATACATATATATACATATTTATATATATATGTGGCTTCTGCAGGACTAGAACTGTTTCATTCGGAACAAATCAAGGGCTTTCCTGGTGATTTCTTCCGAATGAAACAGTTCTAGTCCTGTAGAAGCCATTTCTATATTAAATATTATTTATTAAGTATTTATATTCTGCTATGTAATGAGTACCTTACTTACTGTGGTTACCGCCGATTGAACCCGGGATAAACATATATATATATATATATACATACGAGTGCACAGGTATTTGGTGTCCTCAAGTTAACACTAAGGATTCCGCCCGATGTCCCGTCACGCATTACTACATCTTCGAGTAAATGTTGATTAGTAAACAAACCGTGTATCTCACATGTAAGAGGGAAAGCCATAGCAAGTGTTGAGGATAAGAGACGTGTGAAAATAATAATAATAATAGTGTTAAAATTATTAATAGTAGTAGTTGTAATGATAAAGTGAGGGGGACAATGTTATTATAAATACTTATGTACACACAAGCTTACACATATCTACACACGTACATACATAAACATTTATAAATAAAAGACTAAGCTGATAAAAAGAACATATATTACCGTATGAGTTTGGAACGATACACATGACGTTGAGTTCTTGAATCTGATCCCAAAAAGCTGCAAAAAATTAGTAAAACCCCCTTATTTTATATAGATCCTGGTCAAGATAGAAACCCAGACCAGGATATCCACCGTCTCTCGCTACAGAGACAGCTTCAAAATAATATTAAAAATTAATATTTATAAACTTACTTTTTATTTTGGAAGATTAATTGAAGTGTTGCTGTTATTAGAAAGGGTCGACTTTGTCTTTCATAATTCAGGGGCTTTCATGAAGTAAATATTCATTTTATTTCTTAATGCCCTAGTGTTGATTTGAACCTACAATGACTTCGTCTGCAATAATGTTCACTAATTTAAAATCTGTCATACGTAAATCCTGTGTGCGACTTAGAAATAAATTGTGAAATGTCACTTTTAAATATTTACCAATGTAAGATTGGAACCTACAGTGATGTGCTTTGCAGTAATGTCCCGCAACTCCAACTAGATTGCGCTAAGCTTATATATTTCTTTCGTCCGAGCAACATAATGGTTTCGATCCCAGTTCGCTACTGGTACAAGAAATAATTTAAAGAAATTCTATATCCCCAGCTAAATATTGAATTCCTAATGACATTTTATGTTAATATCAATAACCCCATTACACACTGCATATCTAAACCCTGAACACGCATATTTATAACTCAATTCCTAATTTTTAAATGATATTACACGACCTTTGTGTTCTCGGTGTAAATCCTGTCGATAATTTACAATTTTAGAGCAGCAAAATAGAGTACCATCATTTTATGGGTTCAATTTAATCGATCGGCTTCTCCCCGTCCATCACTTGACATTTGCCAAACAAAGACACACAAATAGTGTATATATATATATATATGATACGACAAATTTGAAATAAATTACGTGTTTAATTAAGAAATTATAATTATTTAGTAATAATATTTTTATTGTTTGTTTTCACTGCATTAACTGCCGAGTGTGACTTTTATTTTTCTTACTATGTTCTACTACTGTAAATGGCGGCTGAGACGTTATTGGATTATTACTAAGGTTTACTGGATGATGGCGTTTCCTTATTGCATTATTTTACAAACAGAGGACATCGGAACCTCTCTCTATATACCTGGGATAAATGTAAGGAGCATTGTTATTTTATATATAGTACAATGGTCATCTCTTCTTATATTTACATTTTCTCCAATTCTGTATTTTGAATATTTCTATTATGTCACTCGTGTGATTAATCTCCTCCAAAGTTGTAATTCTCAGTGTTTGTCCTTGGTATAGTGAACTAATTTTGATATACTCTTTATAATTTTATCCTGTCTCCCCTAAGATTTATCTCCTCTTAATTTACAAAAGTTTTTCATCTTCCTTCGCAAGTCAGATCCCTAAATAATTCTAGTGTCTTCTGTTTTCTTCTTCTCTGGGTTGCTTCAAGAGCCTCACCGTTTTTTGGGATGTCGGTTGACCATGGCCCAAAACAATATTCTCAGAGGAATCACACATATTCATGTAGAGTTTTAGATTTTTCAGCATTTAGTTAGGAAAAAGAGTGCAAAATAAGCTCATTATTTGTCCGAGGACATTTTCTCCCTGGTTAAGGAGTGAGATAAAATATTAGGGATCAATCTCTAGCAATAATTTAATTAAATTATAGTTAACCAAAACTGTTATGTCGTGTTTGTTGTTAGATTTTATAGTCGTGGTTTCAATGTTTATCAGTGGTTGTAGAATTAGTTTTATCTAATTATTATCAAACAAAAATGATGTATATATTGTCGTTGTACGTTGAAATCACATATATACATTTATATACACACCAATGATAGAATTGAAAACCATTGCAGGATCAAATCTAACACACATATATATATATAATAATCTCAGTCAGGAATCTCTCGAGAAATTTAATTTTTTTTAATTTTTCATAAAATGAAATAAAAAGAGCGATTGCAGGAATCTGACTAAGATCGAACCCCAGACCAGGATCACCACCACCTCTAATACTTACCACTAGTCCACAGAGACGATTATAAAAACAAATTTCTGTAGAACCTGATAGAGATTGAACCCGTAACCAGTATCACCACTGTCTTCAAATATACCTAACTGTACAATGGATTTCATACATTTTCCAATATATATATGCTTATATTTACTTCTACCTGGAGTTTCGACCGATAGATAGTATTAGCAATTGGAAAGAATATTTCAGAAAGGAATATTTGTGATATGAAGGGAGAACTTCTCTGAATAAATGTTAGATAGTTAAGATGCTACGTAAAGCAGGCGGTGACAACATCGAGTACCAGAGATGCCATGTGGAAATAGACATCGACATATATATACAAAGATAGGGGGACCTTATCATCATAGACACTTGGGCTTATGAACACACATGTGTGTGTGTGTGTGTGTGCGGCTGGCTTCTGCAGGACTAGAACGGTTTCATTCGGAAGAAATCAAGGGCTTTCCTGATGGTTTTTTCCGAATGAAACAGTTCTAGCCCCGTAGAAGACATTTCTATATGAAATATTTATACTCTGATATATATTGAGTACCTTACTTACTGTGGCTTTCATGCCTTTCTTAGTGTTGCTGTTACTAGAAAGGGTCGACTTTGTCTTTCAGGAAGTAAATATTCATTTTATTTCTTAACGCGTTGATTTGAACCTACCATGACTTCGTCTGCAATACCTAAATCCTGTGTGCGACTTACAAATAAATTGTTAAACATCACTTTTATCAATGTAAGATGTAACTCCAACTAGATTGCGCTAAGCTTGTATATTTCTTTCGTCCGAATAACATAATGGTTTCGATCCCAGTTCGCTACTGGTACAATAAATAATTTAAAGAAATCCTATATCCCCAGCTAAATATTGAATTCCTAACGACATTTTATGTTACTTAATACCAATAACCCCGTTATACACTGAATATCTAAGCCCTGAACACACATATTTATAACTCAATTTCTAAATGATATTACACCACCTTTGTGTTCTCGGTGGATATTAATTTACAAGTTTATAGGTTCCATTTAATCGATCGGCTTCTCCCCATCAATCACTTGACATTTGCCAAACAGTATACGACAAATTTGAAATAAATTAGGTGTTTAATTAAGAAAAAGAATTATTGAAAGTAAGAAATTATAATTATTTAGTAATAATATTTTGTTTGTTTTCACTGCATTTACTGCTGAGTGTGACTTACTTTTTTACTGTAAATGGCGGCTGCCACGATATTGGATTATTATTAAGGTTTACTGGATGACGGCGTTTCCATAGTGTATTATTTTACAAACAGTGGATAACTTTCTAAATACCTGGAATAAATGTAAGAAACTTTTTTTTGTATTTTTTCATCCTCAGAACAAAGGTCATCTCTTATATTTACATTTTCTTCCCCAATTCTGTATTTTGAAGTCCTTTCAGTATTTTAAATATTTCCATCATGTCACTCGTTAGAATTACAACTTTGGAGGAGACTAATCAAAGTGTTTGTCTTTGGTATAGTGAACTAATGTTGATATTTTAAAGTCTTGACATTTATATGGAATAGTGTACTAATATTTTTATCCTGTCTCCAAGATTTTAGATTTTTTCCGCATTTAGCTAGGAAAAAGAACGTTTTATTATTTCCATTATCAGTCTCGCTGTTTTGCTTCAACATGGTTAGCCATCTTTCAATTCTTATTCATAAACATTCACAATTCTTCTGAGAGAAACAAGCGATGAGAGGAACGAGAGAGAGGAGAGAGATGAGAGGAACGAAAAAGAGATGAAAAACGAGAGAGACGAACGAGAGAGACGAACGAGAGAAACGAACGAGAGAAACGAGAGAGACGAACGAGAGAAACGAGAGACTGAGATGAAACGATAGAGAGAGAGAGACAGATGAAACAGAGAGAGAGTGGAAACGATAAAGTGAGAGAGAGAGTGATATAACGAGAGAGAGAGAGAGATAAATGAAACGAAAGAGATGAAACGAGAGAGGGATAGGAACGGATAGAGAGAGATGGATAGAGAGAGAGAGGGATGGATGGAGAGAGAGGGAAGGATAGAGAGAGAGAGAGTGAGACGGATGTAGCGAGTGAGAGGGGTGGATAGGAGAGAGAGAGATGGAGAGAGGGATGGAAGGAGAGAGAGGGATGGAGAGAGAGGGACGGAAGGATGGATAGAGAATTGGATGGAGAGAGAGGGTTGGAGAGGGATGGATGGATAGAGGGATGGATGGACGGATAGAGAGAGCGGGATGGCTGGAGCGGGATGGCTGGAGAGGGATGGCTGGGGAGAGAGAGAGAGGGACGGAGAGAGAGGGGGACGGATGGATGGATAGAAAGAGAAAGGGATGGCTAGAAGGAGAGATAGAGAGAGAGAGAGAGGGATGGATGGAAAGAGAGAGAGGGATGGATGGAAAGAGAGAGAGGGATGGATGGAGAGAGAGAGATGGATAGAGAGAGAGATGGATGGAGAGAGAGAGAGAGATGGATGGAGAGAGAGAGAGGGACGGATGGATGGATAGAAAGAGAAAGGGATGGATAGAAGGAGAGAGGGATGGAAGGAGAGAGAGAGAGAGGGATGGAAGGAGAGAGAGAGAGAGGGATGGAAGGAGAGAGAGAGAGGTGGATGGAGAGAGAGAGAGAGAGAGGTGGATAGAGAGAGAGAGGGATGGAAGGAGAGAGAGGGATGGAAGGAGAGAGAGAGATGGAAGGAGAGAGAGAGATGGAAGGAGAGAGAGAGAGAGAGAGAGGGATGGAAGGAGAGAGAGAGAGGGATGGAAGGAGAGAGAGAGAGAGAGAGATGGAAAGAGAGAGAGAGAGATGGATAGAGAGAGGGATGGATGGATAGAGAGAGAGAGAGAGAGGGATGGATGGATAGAGAGAGAGAGAGAGGGATGGATGGATAGAGAGAGAGAGAGAGGGATGGATGGATAGAGAGAGAGAGAGATGGATGGATAGAGAGAGAGAGGGATGGAAGGAGAGAGAGAGGGATGGAAGGAGAGAGAGCGGGATGGAAGGAGAGAGAGAGAGAGAGCGGGATGGCTGGGGAGAGAGAGAGAGAGATGGATAGAGAGAGAGAGGGGCGGATAGAGAGAGAGGGACGGATAGAAAGAGAAAGGGATGGATAGAAGGATAGAGAGAGAGAGGGATGGATGGAAAGAGAGAGCGGGACGGATAGAGAGAGAGCGGGACGGATAGAGAGAGAGAGGGATGGAAGGAGAGACTGAGATGAAACGATAGAGAGAGAGTGGAAACGATAAAGTGACAGAGAGAGTGATATAACGAGAGAGAGAGGTGAAACGAGAGAGAGAGAGAGAGAGAGATAAATGAAACGAAAGAGATGAAACGAGAGAGAGGGATGGATAGAGAGAGGGAAGGAGAGAGAGAGGGACGGATAGAGAGAGAGAGGGATGGAGAGAGAGGGAAGGATAGAGAGAGAGAGTGAGACGGATGTAGCGAGTGAGAGGGGTGGATAGGAGAGAGAGGGATGGAGAGAGAGGGACGGAAGGATAGATGGATGGATAGAGAGAGAGAGGGATGGAAGGAGAGAGAGGGATAGAGAGAGAGGGACGGAAGGATGGATAGAGAATTGGATGGAGAGAGAGGGATGGATAGATGGAGGGATGGATGGATGGAGAGAGAGTGAGACGGATGTAGCGAGCGAGGGATGGATGGAAAGAGAGAGAGGGATGGATGGAAAGAGAGAGAGGGATGGATGGAAAGAGAGAGAGCGGGATGGAAGGAGAGAGAGAGATGGATAGAGAGAGAGATGGATGGAGAGAGAGAGAGGGACGGATGGATGGATAGAAAGAGAAAGGGATGGATAGATGGAGAGAGAGAGGGATGGAGAGAGAGAGGGATGGAGAGAGAGACAGAGGGATGGATAGAGAGACAGAGGGATGGAGAGAGAGACAGAGGGATGGAGAGAGAGAGGGGCGGATAGAGAGAGAGGGACGGATGGATGGATAGAAAGGGATGGATAGAGAGAGAAAGGGATGGATAGAGAGAGAGAGAGAGTGAGAGGGATGGATGGAAGGAGAGAGAGGGATGGAAGGAGAGAGAGGGATGGATGTAGAGAGATTGATGGAGAGAGGGAGAGTGATGGATGGAGAGAGAGAGAGGGAGAGTGATGGATGGAGAGAGAGAGAGGGATGGATGGATGGATGGGTAGAGAGAGGGATGGATGGGTAGAGAGGGACGGATAGAGAGAGGAATGGATGGATGGAGAGGGACGGATAGAGAGAGGAATGGATGGATGGAGAGGGACGGATAGAGAGAGAGAGGGATGGAAGGAGAGAGAGAGGGATGGGGAGAGAGAGAGAGATGGATAGAGAGACAGAGGGATGGAGAGAGAGGGGCGGATAGAGAGAGAGGGATGGATGGATGGATAGAAAGAGAAAGGGATGGAGAGAAGGAGAGAGAGAGAGAGAGGGATGGATGGAAAGAGAGAGAGGGATGGAGAGGGATGGAAAGAGAGAGAGAGCGGGATGGAAGGAGAGAGAGATGGATAGAGAGACAGGGACGGATGGATGGATAGAAAGAGAAAGGGATGGATAGAAGGAGAGAGAGAGGGATGGATGGAGAGAGAGATGGATGGATGGATGGATAGAGAGAGCGGGACGGATAGAGAGAGAGAAAGAGGGATGGAAGGAGAGAGAGAAAGAGGGATGGAAGGAGAGAGAGAAAGAGGGATGGAAGGAGAGAGAGAAAGAGGGATGGAAGGAGAGAGAGAAAGAGGGATGGAAGGAGAGAGATAGAGCGGGATGGCTGGAGAGGGATGGCTGGGGAGAGAGAGAGAGAGAGATGGATAGAGAGACAGAGGGATGGAGAGAGAGAGAGGGGCGGATAGAGAGAGAGGGATGGGTGGATGGATAGAAAGAGAGAGGGACGGATGGATGGATAGAAAGAGAAAGGGATGGATAGAAGGAGAGATAGAGAGAGAGAGAGGGATGGATGGAAAAAGCGAGGGATGGCTGGATAGAGGGATGGATGGATGGATAGAGAGAGCGGGACGATAGAGAGAGAGAGGGATGGAAGGAGAGAGAGAGAGGGATGGAGAGGGATGGCTGGGGAGAGAGAGAGAGAGATGGATAGAGAGACAGAGGGATGGAGAGAGAGAGAGGGGCGGATAGAGAGACAGAGGGATGGAGAGAGAGAGAGGGGCGGATAGAGAGAGAGGGACGGATGGATGGATAGAAAGAGAAAGGGATGGCTAGAAGGAGAGATAGAGAGGGATGGATGGAAAGAGAGAGGGATGGAGGGATGGATGGAAAGAGAGAGGGATGGAAGGAGAGAGAGAGGGAGCGGGATGGAAGGAGAGAGAGAGGGAGCGGGATGGATGGAGAGAGAGAGGGAGCGGGATGGATGGAGAGAGAGCGGGATGGCTGGAGAGGGAGAGATGGATAGAGAGAGAGACAGAGGGATGGAGAGGGACGGATGGATGGATAGAGAGAGAGGGACGGATGGATGGATAGAGAGAGAGGGACGGATGGATGGATAGAGAGAGAGGGACGGATGGATGGATAGAAAGAGAAAGGGATGGATAGAAGGAGAGATAGAGAGAGAAAGGGATGGATAGAAGGAGAGATAGAGAGGGATGGATGGAAAGAGAGAGGGATGGAGGGATGGATGGAAAGAGAGAGGGATGGAAGGAGAGAGAGAGGGAGCGGGATGGAAGGAGAGAGAGAGGGAGAGAGGGATGGAAGGAGAGAGAGAGAGAGAGAGAGATGGAAAGAGAGAGGGATGGATGGATAGAGAGAGAGAGAGAGGGATGGATGGATAGAGAGAGAGAGAGAGGGATGGATGGATAGAGAGAGAGAGGGATGGATGGATGGATAGAGAGAGAGAGAGATGGATGGATAGAGAGAGAGAGGGATGGAAGGAGAGAGAGCGGGATGGAAGGAGAGAGAGAGAGAGAGCGGGATGGCTGGGGAGAGAGAGAGAGAGATGGATAGAGAGACAGAGGGATGGAGAGACAGAGGGGCGGATAGAGAGAGAGGGACGGATAGAAAGAGAAAGGGATGGATAGAAGGATAGAGAGAGAGAGGGATGGATGGAAAGAGAGAGGGATGGAGAGGGATGGAAAGAGAGAGAGGGATGGATGGATAGAGAGAGCGGGACGGATAGAGAGAGAGAGGGATGGAAGGAGAGACTGAGATGAAACGATAGAGAGAGAGTGGAAACGATAAAGTGACAGAGAGAGTGATATAACGAGAGAGAGAGGTGAAACGAGAGAGAGAGAGAGAGAGAGATAAATGAAACGAAAGAGATGAAACGAGAGAGAGGGATGGATAGAGAGAGGGAAGGAGAGAGAGAGAGAGAGAGAGGGACGGATAGAGAGAGAGAGGGATGGAGAGAGAGGGAAGGATAGAGAGAGAGAGTGAGACGGATGTAGCGAGTGAGAGGGGTGGATAGGAGAGAGAGGGATGGAGAGAGAGGGACGGAAGGATAGATGGATGGATAGAGAGAGAGAGGGATGGAAGGAGAGAGAGGGATAGAGAGAGAGGGACGGAAGGATGGATAGAGAATTGGATGGAGAGAGAGGGATGGATAGATGGAGGGATGGATGGATGGAGAGAGAGTGAGACGGATGTAGCGAGCGAGGGCGGGATGGAAGGAGAGAGAGAGATGGATAGAGAGAGAGATGGATGGAGAGAGAGACAGAGGGATGGATAGAGAGACAGAGGGATGGAGAGAGAGACAGGGATGGAGAGAGAGAGGGGCGGATAGAGAGAGAGGGACGGATGGATGGATAGAAAGGGATGGATAGAGAGAGAGAGAGAGGGATGGAAAGAGAGAGAGAGGGATGGAAAGAGAGAGAGAGAGAGGGACGGATGGATGGATGGATAGAGAGAGGGATGGATGGATGGATAGAGAGAGGGATGGAAAGAGAGAGAGAGAGGGACGGATGGATGGATAGAAAGGGATGGATAGAGAGAGAAAGGGATGGATAGAGAGAGATTGAGAGAGAGAGTGAGAGGGATGGATGGAAGGAGAGAGAGGGATGGAAGGAGAGAGAGGGATGGATGTAGAGAGATTGATGGAGAGAGGGAGAGTGATGGATGGAGAGAGAGAGAGGGATGGATGGATGGATGGGTAGAGAGAGGGACGGATAGAGAGAGGAATGGATGGATGGAGAGGGACGGATAGAGAGAGGAATGGATGGATGGAGAGGGACGGATAGAGAGAGGAATGGATGGATGGAGAGGGACGGATAGAGAGAGAGAGGGATGGAAGGAGAGAGAGAGAGAGAGGTGGATGGAGAGAGCGGGACGGATAGAGAGAGAGAGGGATGGGGAGAGAGAGAGAGATGGATAGAGAGACAGAGGGATGGAGAGAGAGGGGCGGATAGAGAGAGAGGGATGGATGGATGGATAGAAAGAGAAAGGGATGGAGAGAAGGAGAGATAGAGGGATGGATGGAAAGAGAGAGAGGGATGGAGAGGGATGGAAAGAGAGAGAGAGCGGGATGGAAGGAGAGAGAGATGGATAGAGAGACAGGGACGGATGGATGGATAGAAAGAGAAAGGGATGGATAGAAGGAGAGAGAAAGGGATGGATAGAAGGAGAGAGAGAGGGATGGATGGAGAGAGAGATGGAGGGATGGATGGAGAGAGAGATGGATGGATGGATGGATAGAGAGAGCGGGACGGATAGAGAGAGAGAAAGAGGGATGGAAGGAGAGAGATAGAGCGGGATGGCTGGAGAGGGATGGCTGGGGAGAGAGAGAGAGAGATGGATAGAGAGACAGAGGGATGGAGAGAGAGAGAGGGGCGGATAGAGAGAGAGGGATGGATGGATGGATAGAAAGAGAGAGGGACGGATGGATGGATAGAAAGAGAAAGGGATGGATAGAAGGAGAGATAGAGAGATAGAGAGAGGGATGGATGGAAAAAGCGAGGGATGGCTGGATAGAGGGATGGATGGATGGATAGAGAGAGCGGGACGATAGAGAGAGAGAGGGATGGAAGGAGAGAGAGAGAGAGAGCGGGATGGCTGGAGAGGGATGGCTGGGGAGAGAGAGAGAGAGATGGATAGAGAGACAGAGGGATGGAGAGAGAGAGAGAGAGGAGCGGATAGAGAGAGAGAGAGGAGCGGATAGAGAGAGAGGGACGGATGGATGGATAGAAAGAGAAAGGGAT
The DNA here is from genome assembly GCA_964016885.1 of Eledone cirrhosa. Taxonomy (NCBI): domain Eukaryota; kingdom Metazoa; phylum Mollusca; class Cephalopoda; order Octopoda; family Eledonidae; genus Eledone; species Eledone cirrhosa. The sequence continues at coordinate 14,834,452 of OZ024757.1, forward strand.
GGCTAGAAGGAGAGATAGAGAGGGATGGATGGAAAGAGAGAGGGATGGAGGGATGGATGGAAAGAGAGAGGGATGGAGGGATGGATGGAAAGAGAGAGGGATGGAGGGATGGATGGAAAGAGAGAGGGATGGAAGGAGAGAGAGAGGGATGGCTGGAGAGGGAGAGATGGATAGAGAGAGAGACAGAGGGATGGAGAGGGACGGATGGATGGATAGAGAGAGAGGGACGGATGGATGGATAGAGAGAGAGGGACGGATGGATGGATAGAGAGAGAGGGACGGATGGATGGATAGAAAGAGAAAGGGATGGATAGAAGGAGAGATAGAGAGAGAAAGGGATGGATAGAAGGAGAGATAGAGAGGGATGGATAGAAGGAGAGATAGAGAGGGATGGATGGAAAGAGAGAGGGATGGAGGGATGGATGGAAAGAGAGAGGGATGGAAGGAGAGAGAGAGGGAGCGGGATGGATGGAGAGAGAGAGGGAGCGGGATGGATGGAGAGAGAGAGGGAGAGAGAGAGGTGGATGGAGAGAGAGAGCGGGATGGATGGAGAGAGAGAGCGGGATGGCTGGAGAGGGATGGCTGGATAGAGAGAGAGAGAGATGGATGGATGGATGGATAGAGAGAGCGGGACGGATAGAGAGAGAGAGATGGATAGAGAGAGAGAGGGAAGGATAGAGAGAGAGAGAGTGAGACGGATGTAGCGAGTGAGAGGGGTGGATAGGAGAGAGGGATGGAGAGAGAGGGATGGAAGGATAGATGGATGGATGGAGAGAGAGGGACGGAAGGATAGATGGATGGATAGAGAGAGAGAGGGATGGAAGGATGGATAGAGAATTGGATGGAGAGAGAGGGATGGATAGATGGAGAGAGAGAAGGATAGAGAGAGCGATGGATGGATAGAGGGATGGATGGATAGATAGAGAGAGCGGGACGGATAGAGAGAGCGGGATGGATGGATGGATAGAGAGAGAGAGAGAGATGGATAGAAGGAAGGAGAGGGAAGGATAGAGAGAGAGAAGGATAGAGAGAGAGAAGGATAGAGAGAGGGATGGAAGGAGAGAGAGAGAGGGATGGAAGGAGAGAGAGAGAGGGATGGATAGAGAGAGAGAGAGGGATGGAAGGAGAGAGAGGGATGGATGTAGAGAGATTGATGGAGAGAGGGAGGTATGGAGAGTGATGGACGGAGAGAGAGAGATATGGATGGAGAGAGAGAGAGAGGTGGATGGAGAGAGAGAGGGGTGGATGGAGAGAGAGAGGGGTGGATGGAGAGAGAGAGAGGGGTGGATGGATGGATAGAGAAAGGAATGGATGGATGGAGAGAGAGAGGGATGGAAGGAGAGAGAGGGGATGGAAGGAGAGAGAGAGAGAGCGGGATGGCTGGAGAGAGAGCGGGATGGCTGGAGAGGGATGGCTGGAGAGGGATGGCTGGATAGAGAGAGCGGGACGGATAGAGAGAGAGAGGGATGGAAGGAGAGACTGAGATGAAACGATAGAGAGAGAGATGAAACGACAGACTGAGATGAAACGATAGAGAGAGAGAGTGATATAACGAGAGAGAGAGGTGAAACGAGAGAGAGAGAGAGAGATAAATGAAACGAAAGAGATGAAACGAGAGAGAGGGATGGATAGAGAGAGAGAGAGATGGATGGAGAGAGAGAGAGAGGGATGGATGGAGAGAGAGAGAGAGGGATGGATGGAGAGAGAGAGAGAGAGGGATGGAAGGAGAGAGAGAGGGATGGATGTAGAGAGAGGGACGGAAGGAGAGAGAGAGAGACAGGGACGGAGAGAGAGAGAGGGGTGGATAGAGAGAGGGACGGATAGAGAGCGAGAGAGAGGGATGGATGGAGAGAGAGTGAGACGGATGTAGCGAGTGATGGATGGATAGGAGAGAGAGGGATGGAGAGAGAGGGATGGAGAGAGAGGGATGGAGAGAGAGGGACGGAAGGATAGATGGATGGATGGAGAGAGAGGGACGGAAGGATAGATGGATGGATAGAGAGAGAGAGGGATGGAAGGAGAGAGAGGGACGGAAGGATGGATAGAGAATTGGATGGATAGATGGAGAGAGAGAAGGATAGAGAGAGCGATGGAGAGGGATGGATGGATAGATAGAGAGAGCGGGGCGGATAGAGAGAGCGGGAAGGCTGGAGAGGGATGGATGGGGAGAGAGAGAGAGGGATAGAGAGACAGAGGGATGGATAGAGAGACAGAGGGATGGATAGAGAGACAGAGGGATGGATAGAGAGACAGAGGGATGGATAGAGAGACAGAGGGATGGATAGAGAGACAGAGGGAGGGATAGAGAGACAGAGGGAGGGATAGAGAGACAGAGGGAGGGATAGAGAGACAGGGGGATGGATAGAGAGACAGGGGGATGGATAGAGAGACAGGGGGATGGATAGAGAGACAGGGGGATGGATAGAGAGACAGGGGGGCGGATAGAGAGACAGGGGGGCGGATAGAGAGACAGGGGGGCGGATAGAGAGAGAGGGACGGATAGAGAGAGAGGGACGGATGGATGGATAGAAAGGGATGGATAGAGAGAGAGAGGGATGGAAAGAGAGAGAGAGAGGGATGGAAAGAGAGAGGGATGGAAAGAGAGAGAGAGAGGGATGGAAAGAGAGAGAGAGGGATGGAAAGAGAGAGAGAGAGAGAGAGGGATGGAGAGAGAGAGAGAGAGAGAGAGAGAGATGGAGAGAGAGGGGCGGATAGAGAGAGAGGGACGGATGGATGGATAGAAAGAGAAAGGGATGGATAGAAGGAGAGATAGAGAGAGAGAGGGATGGATGGAAAGAGCGAGGGATGGATGGATAGAGGGATGGATGGACGGATAGAGAGAGAGCGGGACGGGTAGAGAGAGAGAGCGGTACGGATAGAGAGAGCGGGACGGATAGAGAGAGAGAGAGAGCGGGACGGATAGAGAGAGAGATGGATAGAGAGACAGAGGGATGGAGAGACAGAGAGGGGCGGATAGAGAGAGAGGGACGGATGGATGGATAGAAAGAGAAAGGGATGGATAGAAGGAGAGATAGAGAGAGAGAGAGAGGGATGGAAGGCGAGAGAGCGGGACGGATAGAGCGGGATGGCTGGAGAGGGAGAGATGGATAGAGAGAGAGATAGATGGATAGAGAGACAGAGGGGCGGAGAGAGAGGGACGGATGGATGGATAGAAAGAGAAAGGGATGGATGGATGGAAAGAGAGAGGGATGGATGGAAAGAGAGAGGGATGGAGAGATGGATGGATGGATAGAGAGAGAGGGGCGGATAGAGAGAGAGAGGGATGGCTGGGGAGAGAGAGAGAGAGAGATGGATAGGGAGAGAGAGAGAGAGGGGCGGATAGAGAGAGAGGGACGGATGGATGGAGAGGGATGGATGGATGGATAGAGAGGGATGGATGGATAGAGAGAGCGGGATGGAAGGAGAGAGAGCGGGATGGAAGGAGAGAGAGAGAGAGAGAGCGGGATGGCTGGGGAGAGAGATGGATAGAGAGAGAGGGGGATGGAGAGGGATGGATGGATAGAGAGAGAGGGGGATGGAGAGGGATGGATGGAAAGAGAGAGAGAGGGACGGAAAGAGAGAGAGAGGGATGGAAGGAGAGAGAGAGGGATGGAAGGAGAGAGAGGGACGGAAGGAGAGAGAGGGATGGAAGGAGAGAGAGGGACGGAAGGAGAGAGAGGGATGGATAGAGAGAGCGGGATGGCTGGAGAGGGATGGATAGAGAGAGAGAGAGGGATGGATAGAGAGAGGGATGGATAGAGAGAGGGATGGATAGAGAGACAGAGGGATGGAGAGAGAGAGGGGCGGATAGAGAGAGAGGGACGGATGGATGGATAGAAAGGGATGGATAGAGAGAGAGAGAGAGAGATGGAGAGAGAGAGGGATGGAGAGAGAGAGGGATGGAGAGAGAGAGGGATGGAGAGAGAGAGGGGCGGATAGAGAGAGAGGGACGGATGGATGGATAGAGAGAGAAAGGGATGGATAGAGAGAGAGAGGGATGGATAGAAGGAAGGAGAGGGAAGGATAGAGAGAGGGATGGAAGGAGAGAGAGAGAGGGATGGATAGAGAGAGAGAGGGATGGAAGGACAGAGAGAGAGAGAGAGAGAGGGGTGGATGGATGGATAGAGAGGGATGGATGGATAGAGAAAGGGATGGATGGAGAGAGAGAGAGGGATGGAAGGAGAGAGAGAGCGGGATGGAAGGAGAGAGAGCGGGATGGCTGGATAGGGATGGCTGGATAGAGGGATGGATGGATGGATAGAGAGAGCGGGACGGATAGAGAGAGAGAGGGATGGAAGGAGAGACTGAGATGAAACGATAGAGAGAGAGAGGGATGGAAGGAGAGACTGAGATGAAACGATAGAGAGAGAGAGACAGATGAAACGATAGAGAGAGAGTGGAAACGATAAAGTGAGAGAGATGAAACGATAGAGAGAGTGGAAACGATAAAGTGAGAGTGATATAACGAGAGAGAGAGGTGAAACGAGAGAGAGAGAGAGAGAAATGAAACGAAAGAGATGAAACGAGAGAGAGGGATGGATAGAGAGAGAGAGGGATGGAAGGAGAGAGAGAGAGAGGGACGGAGAGAGAGAGGGATGGAAGGAGAGAGAGAGAGGGACGGAGAGAGAGAGGGACGGAGAGAGAGAGGGACGGAGAGAGAGAGAGGGGTGGATAGGAGAGAGAGGGATGGAGAGAGAGAGGGATGGAGAGAGGGACGGAAGGATAGATGGAGAGAGAGGGACGGAAGGATAGATGGAGAGAGAGGGACGGAAGGATAGATGGATGGATAGAGAGAGAGGGATGGAAGGAGAGAGGGACGGAAGGATGGATAGAGAATTGGATGGAGAGAGAGGGATGGATAGATGGAGAGAGAGAAGGATAGAGAGAGCGATGGAGAGGGATGGATGGATAGAGGGATGGATGGATAGATAGAGGGCGCGGGACGGATAGAGAGAGCGGGATGGCTGGAGAGGGATGGATAGAGAAAGAGAGAGGGATGGAAAGAGAGAGAGAGATGGAGAGAGAGAGGCATGGAAGGAGAGAGAGAGAGAGAGATGGATAGAGAGAGAGAGGGATGGATGTAGAGAGATTGATGGAGAGAGGGAGGTATGGAGAGAGGGAGAGTGATGGATGGAGAGAGAGAGAGAGAGAGAGGTGGATGGAGAGAGAGAGAGAGAGAGAGAGGTGGATGGATGGATAGAGAGGGATGGAGAAAGGAATGGATGGATGGAGAGGGAGAGGGATGGAAGGAGAGAGAGGGATGGAAGGAGAGAGAGCGGGATGGCTGGATAGAGAGAGAGAGAGAGATGGAGAGGGATGGATGGATAGAGTGATGGATGGATGGATAGAGAGAGCGGGACGGATAGAGAGAGAGAGGGATGGAAGGAGAGAGAGAGAGCGGGATGGAAGGAGAGGGATGGCTGGGGAGAGAGAGAGAGAGATAGAGAGACAGAGGGATGGAGAGACAGTGGGATGGAGAGAGAGGGGCGGATAGAGAGAGAGGGACGGATGGATGGATAGAAAGAGAAAGGGATGGATAGAAGGAGAGAGAGAGGGATGGATGGAAAGAGAGAGAGAGAGAGGGGCGGATGGAAAGAGGGATGGATAGAGGGATGGATGGATGGATAGAGAGCGGGACGGATAGAGAGAGAGAGAAAGAGGGAAGGAAGGAGAGAGATAGAGTGGGATGGCTGGAGAGGGATGGCTGGGTAGAGAGAGAGAGGGGCGGATAGAGAGAGAGGGACGGATGGATGGATAGAAAGAGAAAGGGATGGATAGAAGGAGAGAGAGAGGGATGGATGGAAAGAGAGAGAGAGAGAGGGATGGATGGAAAGAGGGATGGATGGAGGGATGGATGGATGGATAGAGAGAGCGGGACGGATAGAGAGAGAGAGCGGGACGGATAGAGAGAGAGAGCGGGACGCATAGAGAGGGATGGCTGGGGAGAGAGATGGATAGAGAGACAGAGGGATGGAGAGAGAGAGAGGGGCGGATAGAGAGAGAGGTACGGATGGATGGATAGAAAGAGAAAGGGGTGGATAGAAGGAGAGATAGAGAGAGAGAGGGATGGATGGAAAGAGAGAGAGAGAGGGATGGAAGGAGAGAGAGAGGGATGGAAGGAGAGAGAGCGGGATGGCTGGAGAGGGATGGCTGGGGAGGGAGAGAGAGAGAGAGAGATGGATAGAGAGAGATTGAGAGAGAGAGGGACGGATGGATGGATAGAAAGAGATGGATAGAAAGAGATGGATAGAAGGAGATATATAGAGAGAGAGGGATGGATGGAAAGAGGGATGGATGGAAAGAGAGAGGGATGGAAAGAGAGAGAGGGATGGAGAGAGGGATGGAAAGAGAGAGGCGGACGGATGTAGAGAGAGAGAGAGAGAGAGAGGGATAGAGAGAGGCGGACGGATGTAGAGAGAGAGAGAGAGAGAGGGATGGAAGGAGAGAGGGATGGAGAGAGGGGGATGGATAGAGAGAGAGAGGGATGGAGAGGGAGAGAGAGGGATGGAGAGGGTGAGAGGGATGGATGGAGAGAGAGGGATGGATGGAGAGAGAGAGGGATGAATGGAGAGAGAGAGGGATGAATGGAGAGACAGAGGGATGGATGGAGAGAGAGAGGGATGGATGGAGAGAGAGAGGGATGGATGGAGTGAGAGAGGGATGAATGGAGAGAGGGATGAATGAAATAGAAAAACATGTAAGACTTACCCATATGTGATGTCAAATAAAGTTTGACAGTACTCTTAGATTTTACAATTATAGCAATGGCTCGACATGATAACTACACAAGATAGAAAATATACAGAAACTAATATAATTGTTTCTACTTTTGGCACAAGTTCAGCTATAACTCAGTGTATTACTGGTACTTTATTTTATCGACCCTGTAAGGATGAAAGTTAACCACGGCGGGATTTGAACTCAGAATGGAAAGGGGCATAATTCTATACGTCAAATCATGGCGTCCGACGGTGTTGTGTGATGTATAGGTTGTGTGATGTGTGTGGTGTGGTGATGTGTGCAGTGTGGTGTGGTGTGGAAGGTAATGTGTGGTGTGTAGAGTATAATGTGTGGTGAGTGATGTGTATAGCGTGGTGTGTGCACATGGTGTGTGTGTGTGTGTGTGTGTGTGTGTGTGTGTGTGTGTGTGTGTGTGTGTGTGTGTGTGTGTGTGTGTGTGTGTGTGTGTGTGTGTGTGTGTGTGTGTGTGTGTGTGTGTGTGTGATAAGCCGTTCCCTTTTTAATTTGAGAAATAGGACAGAATCCAAACCCCATTTATAAGCCATGGTGGCTAATCAACACAGATGACAGTTTTAAATTCTCATGAGTGGAGAATATATTTATGAAGTTTTAATATTTTGATATTTAAAATGTTTTAAGTGACATTTAGAGTATAGTTTTTATTTCACTTCATTATGTAATGAGTTACCATTTTCTGATTGTTTTCAAGGTCATATTCATTAAAAACATCAAAAATAATAGCAAATATAAATTTCACCTCCAAAGTGAAACTGGTGTAATATTCCAAAGTGAAACTGGTGTAGTATATTCACATCCAAAGTGAAAAACTGGTGTAATATTCCAAAGTGAAACTGGTGTAATATTCCAAAGTGTAAACTGGTGTAATATTCCAAAGTGTAAACTGGTGTAATATTCCAAAGTGAAACTGGTGTAATATTCACCTCCAACGTGAAACTGGTGTAATATTCTCCTCCAACGTGAAACTGGTGTAGTATATTCACATCCAAAGTGAAAAACTGGTGTAATATTCCAAAGTGAAACTGGTGTAATATTCCAAAGTGTAAACTGGTGTAATATTCACCTCCAAAGTGAAACTCGTGTAATATATCCACCTCCAAAGTGAAACTGCTGTAATATATCCACCTCCAAAGTGAAACTGGTGTAATATTCCAAAGTGAAACTGGTGTAGTATATTCACATCCAAAGTGAAAAACTAGTGTAATATTCCAAAGTGTAAACTGGTGTAATATTCCAAAGTGTAAACTGGTGTAATATTCCAAAGTGTAAACTGGTGTAATATTCACTTCCAAAGTGAAACTGGTGCAATATTCACCTCCAAAGTGAAACTGGTGCAATATTCACCTCCAAAGTGAAACTGGTGTAATATTTCAAAGTGAAACTGGTGTAGTATATTCATATCCAAAGGGAAAAACTGGTGTAATATTCCAAAGTGAAACTGGTGTAATATTCCAAAGTGTAAACTGGTGTAATATTCCAAAGTGTAAACTGGTGTAATATTCCAAAGTGTAAACTGGTGTAATATTCACCTCCAAAGTGAAAAACTGGTGTAATATTCATCTTCAAAGTGAAACTGGTGCAACATTCATCTCCAAAGCGAAAATATTTTAGCACCTCATTTACATATAATTTTTAAGTTGGTGAAATCAAAATATTGACCTCAAAGACAAGTCCTCCCCCCTATTTTACCATCAATATCTTGTCACATTTTTCGACATATATACAAGTATATACAATATTTACTTTACATAAATTATCAAAAGATTTGCTATTTATGTAAACAGAATTATCCGAAACTAAATCTAATAAAATTTCTTTTAATTAAATTTAAGAAAAAAATATAGTTTGAAAGAAAACTAGAGATCACTGCTCGGACCAAGGTGTAGGGGTCACGACATACAAAGTGAGGTAAGCGTTTGGAAAGGCTTCCAGCTGTTAAAGCGAAGCCAAGATCAGTTCTGTATGAGCAAGACATGGTCACCTGACCTGGCATTGCCCACAATAGGACAACTCGTCTAACCCATGCTAGCGTAGAAAAATTGATATTAAATGGTGATTATATATAGTGTGTGTGTGTGTGTGTGTGTGTGTGTGTGTGTGTGTGTGTGTGTGTGTGTGTGTGTGTGTGTGTGTGTGTGTGTGTGTGTGTGTGTGTGTGTGTGTGTGTGTGTGTGTGTCGGGTTCAATCGAGGGGGAAACCACGGTAGCTAAAGTACTCAATACATTAGTAGAGTATATACAAAATATAATATAGAAATAGCTTCTACAGGACTAGAACTGTTTCATTCGAAGGAAATCATCAGGAAAGCCCTGATTTCCCTGAAATGAAAGTTCTAGTCCTGTAGAAGCCATTTCTATATCATTCTGTTGACAAAGGGTTTCTCCCTACGAACGGAAGGCCAGTTATATGATGCTTGTGTGAGATGGGCAGCAACTGCGGAGGATATGCGACGGCTGGAGAGAAATGAATCAAGCATGCTCCGTTGGATGTGCAATGTCAACGTGTGTGAACGACCAAGTATAGACGAGTTGAAAAAGAAACTGGGTATAAGAGGGGTAAGTTGTGGTGTGCAGGAGAGAAGACTACGATGGTATGGACATGTGATGCGCATGGAGGATGACCGCTGGGTAAAGAAGTGCCAAGAAATCCCAGTAGAAGGAAGATGCAGTAGAGGGAGACCACGAAAATCATGGGCGGAAGTGGTGAGAGCTGACCTCAGATCGCTGAAGCTCACAGATGACGACCGAGGACAGTAACGATGGAGACATGCTGTGCTGAATAGGACCCGTCCCACCCTTGCAAGCAGGAAAAAGCAGACGTATGAAGATATATATATATATAAATAAGAATCAAATATACTACTTGACTAATATACTAATATGTATAGATAATAAAGATATAACAAACCTGTTGGTATAAACATCAACACTGGTAGACTCCTTCAGTACAGGAGAGGGGCAGATGATACTCCTGGCTTGTGTTTGATCAATAGCATCACTCCTTCCCTATGGCACATACATTTCTATTTGGTAGTGACCAGTTGTTTCCTCCTGCTAAGAAAGAAATACCACCAGGGGTCAGAAGGTTAATTTATTAGTTTTATTTATTTAGTTTATGTATCATATATAGGGTGTCCTCCCAAAAATGTATACACACTTCAACAATATTCTAATAAATTTGTGTATGCATTTTTGGGGGTCACCCTGTATTTGTGGCTGAATTTTTGGGGTGGTGGTGGGAGGTTATTGTGGCTGAGGGGAGGGAGAATGTAGATTGTGTGTGTGTGTGTTGACTGTCGACTGTGTGTGTGTGTAAGTAGAAGGGAGAGAGAACGTGAGATGGGAGAGAGACACATACATGTATGTGTGTCTCTCCCATCTATGTAGATATAGAGTAATGTGAATGCAAAAGGGTTAAATACACACAAACACAAACATACATATACACAGCCTTAATATAAACCAACAATACTTACCATAGATATACAGTGTTGTTTACCATCTCCGGTCAGTTTAAACTGGAGATGGTAGACAGCCAGACCAATCTCAGAGATAATATTTACGATTATGTTGACAGGGCAAATGGCTGGGTATTTGTATGGTCAGCTAGAACAATGACGTCCCCTTCTGTAAGGTTGCCAGGACGGGTCTGGGTCACTACAAAATTAAAACAATATTTGTTATATGAACAGTGTGTGTGTGTGTGTATGTGTGAGTAGGGGGTAATTTGTTGTGTGGGGTTAATTTAGAGAATATAGGGTTAACATCAACAATGTGGAGGTAATATGGCTAACATGAAGAGTGTGGTGGGGGAGGGGATAAACATGGCGAGAGTGTGGTGGAGGGCAAACATGGCGAGAGTGCGGTGGGGGTCAAACATGGTGAGAGTGTCGGGGGAAAACATGGCGAGTGTGTGTGTGTATGTGGGGGGGGGGCATGGAGAGAGTGGGGGAGGCGGGATAACATGGCGAGAGTGTGGGGGATAACATGGAGAGAGTGTGGGGGCTTTTGAACAGGAGGGGATATCAGTATGCGTGTAGTTGTAGAAGGGTAACGTGTGTGTGTGTGTGTAGAGAGAGAGAGAGAGGCACGTGGCCTAGTGGTAAGGGTGTTGGACTTACAATCATAACATCGTGGGTTCGATTCCTGGGTTGCATGTTGGGTTCTTGAGCAAAACACTTCATTTCACGTTGCTCCAGTAAACTAAGCTGAAAATGAGTACCAGCAATAGATGGGAGGTTTAACCCTGCGATGGACTGGCGCCCTGTCCAGGGTGGAGTCTTGTACTCTCAGTCGCTTCACGCCATAATGCATGGAAAATCTAAGTCGTCTAACTACAGATGTACAACGTCAAACCACTCTAGCACATTACTATAAAAAGTTATTTAAAAAATAAATAGATGATAAATAGAAAAAGAGAAATGGGGAATACATATCCATACATTATATATATATATATATATATATAGGGGTGGGGGATATTATTATATTGCCAGAAATAATAAAACTCACTTTTCACTTCCATATATTTTATACCTATCCCTATAGTTAATTTAACTAGCAATCAATGTTTTATTGATTGACCAAGAGTTTATATATATATATATATATATAGTCCCCCAGAGTTCTTTCGTTATACACCTGTGACATCAGTGATACTATTGTTTCTTCCTGTTGTGTTGTAATGATGGTACAACAACTAATCAAAGGCCCTAAGAAAGATTAAAGTGGTAGAAAAGCCAGGATCTACTATAAAATCCATGATCAGTAAACCTTAACCCTTTAAGAAAACCCAAATTAGGGAAGCAACTGAAATAGAACCAAGAAAACCGAAGTAGAACAGAAAACCTGAATGGAACAACAACAACCATACAAATACACTCTAATGACCAAAGATAGAATACAAACACGAACACATACCAAACAGAAAACGCGCATAGAAACACATTCGGAAATCGAGACAAATAAATAAACAATTGAATAAGTAAACATTACAATACAACGGGAGGAAACAATAATATCACTGATGATGTCACAGGTGTCTCATGAAAGAACTCAGACTATATATATATATAAACAGTTGGTCAATCAATGATAAACATTGATTGCCAGCTAAATTAACTATTGGGATGTAGAATATACGGAAGCGAAAACCAATCCAACCCAAACTGTTTTATTATATATTTCTGGCAATATTATAACAATATGACCCTCCCCAAATATAATTTGTTTCGACATACCATTTCATATAAAAAATACGTTGCAAACAAATTAGTTCGGATCTAGCTGTCAAAAAGCTGGAGCTCAGCCGTCGGGATCCTGACTTTTCCTTATATACATATATACACACACAGCAACGTGTGTTTATAGTAGTGGGGAAATATACAAATAACACACACACTGTCGTTGTGCGTGCTACCTGCTTCTGTGTTTTTTTGTTTTTTTTCCCTTTCCCTTTCCTTTATATTATATTATATTTGTTTGTGCTTTCGTTCTGTAAATATTCTATTATATTTCTTTTTATAAGAAATATAATACAATTTTAAGGGCAGTAGATTGGCAGTATCAGTATAGAGTCGGACACCATGCTTTGCAGCATAGAGTCACGGCCCTTTACGCTCTAAGCATTGAGCACACCTCGCTTCGGCTGTTGGCGTCTAGTATACTGTATCACACTTTTTTGTCTCTCCTCTTTTCTTATGATACATATCTTCTCTTTAATATATATATATATATATATATGCACACATACATGCATAAACACTTCTATGCAAATACTCATACATATATATTAAAAACACACATCATATACCAGCATAATAACGATTGACAAACCATCAGGACATGCTTGCTCGTGTGAAAACCGAACTTGCTACGCTACGTACACTGACGGAAACATATGTACATAAACACACAAACAGAACTGGTATGACTTACATCAAAGATTTTGTTCCACTATTGAACCATTCAAGGTAGTTAGAACGAACTACCAGTGTAGTACTGGGGTCAATTCTTCTTCTATATCTCTTTCTTAATTCCTTTCTCTCACTCTATATCCGTCTCTGGAAAACATAATCTATCTGGGGTAGAGATCCGATCTGTCACCTTATACAAAATGCCCCGAACACCCCGAATGTCAATGCGGGACCTCTACAACTCCCTCACAAGTTATAGGTCCCTACATACATACATAGAAACATCAGAGATATCCTTTATATCTTTCACTCGATAATGCTAGACAAGTATTCCGTGAGTCAGAAAGGAATATTTGCGATATGACGGGAGAACCTCTCTGAATAAATATTACATAATTCAGGGGCTACGTAAAGCAGGCAGCGACATCATCGAAGACCAGAGATGCCATGTGGAAATGGACATAACACACATAGGGTTACCTTATAATCATAGACATTTGGGCTTATGAACACATATATATTTAAATATATACGGGTGCACAGGTGTACGGAGTTCTCATGTCGCCACTAATGATTCCGCCAGATGTCCCGTCACACATCTCTACATCTTCCATGAAATGTTGATTAGTAAACAAACCGTGTATCTCGCATGTAAGAGGGAAAGCCATAGCAAGTGTTGAGGATAAGAGACGTGCGGAATTAATAATAATAATATTGTTTTAATTATTAATAGTAGTAGTTGTCACAATAAAGTGAGGAGGACAACGTTATTATAAATACTTATACTAATGTTGTTTGGAGGGCGGTGGATTGGCAGAGGGTCGGACGCCATTCTTTGACGCATAGAGTTACGGCCCTTGCCATTATGAGTTCAAATCCCGCCGAGGTTAACTTTGCCTTTCATCCTTACAGGGTCGATAAAATAAAGTACCAGTAATGCACTAGGTAATTGCTGGCCTTGTGCCAAACGTAGAAACCATTATTATAAATACTCATATACACACAAGCTTAAACAGGTATACATGCGTACGCTTATCTAGACACATACGTACATAAACGTTTATAAATAAAAGCCAAAGATAAGAAGAACATAGCTTACCATATCGAATTTGGAAGGATGCACACGACGTTGAGTGCTTCAATATGGTCCCATCATCATTTGCTGATACGATTATTGCATACACAACACAAGTTTAAAGAGCTATCTGTTTAGAAACCATCAAGCCAGGCCACCATCTATACACTGAGGTATGACAATTGAAGGACATCACCGCAAATCAGGTGGTTGTAACATCAAATCAAACCTAAAGAGATAAAAATAAAAGTCATGATATATTTTCTGAAAACTACAGAATAGTAAAAGATATGTCGACACTTTTGTTTGCGGTATTAATAAGACTGAGAAAGGTATGAACGCCACCACGTCAATTAAGCTTCGAAAATAGAAAGTAGGTTTATATATATATTAATTTTCATTTTCTTCCCCAATTCTGTATTTTGAAGTCCTTTCATTATTTTAAATATTTCTATCATGTCACTCGTTTGATTAATCTCCTCCAAAGTTGTAATTCTAAGTGTTTGTCCCTGGTATAGTGAACTAATGTTGATATTTTCAAGTCTTGGCATTTATATGGAATAGTGTACTAATATTTAAATTGTCTTCATCTTTTTATCCTGTCTCCCCTAAGATTTATCTCCTCTAAATTTACAAAAGCTTCTCATTTCTTTCACAAGATAGATCTTTAAATAATTATATTGTTTTCTGTTTTCTTCTTCTCTGGGTTGCTTCAAGAGCCTCACCATTTGTTCGGATGTCGGTTGATCATGGCCCAAAACAATATTCTCAGTGGTATCACATATTCCTGTAGAGTTTTAGATTTTTCAGCATTTAGTTAGGAAAAAGAATGTTTTATTATTTCTATTATCCGTCTCGCTGTTTTACTTCTACATGGTTAGCCATCTTTCAATTCATATTCATACATATTCACAATTCTTCTGTGAGGGTATAAGCTCGTTATTTGCTCAACATTCGATACCAAAACATGCTTCCTATTCATAACTTCGTTGTACGAATATAATAATTAAAGTATATATACAAGCCATGTGTATATATATATATATATATATATATATAGCTGCTTATTAACTCTTTCCCGAAACATATCTTCAAAATAAGCTAAGACATATCCCGAAATATATTATAAGGTGTCTCAATAATTATTCCATTTCAATCAATTTCTCATTTTAGTTTTCTTTAGAAATATCTTGGCATTGAAGATTTGTCCTTCTCATAGTAATTAGCTTGTCTCATAATTGTTCGTAGTGTTTCATGTTTCGTGTCAAAAATTATCGTTAATTCAAGATTTTGCTCTAATGTAATAAATGTTACTTTTAAAAGAGTGAAGCTCTCAATTTTTTCTTTCTCTTGTATATTAATATCCAAAGAATGACAAATGTATGTGTTAGGAGAAAAAACCCACAGCCAAAAAACCCATATCCAAACAATGACAAATGTATGTGTTATGCGGTAGGAGGAAAAAACAACGACCTTCTTCCGTCGCTCTAGAAGGCTAACTGACAATATCGTTCGTAGGAGTGACAAGTACTCGACAACTGAGCACACCTCTTACTGCCTTTTATATACCATGTTAACTGGACAGACTTGCCAAGTATGGATACCCTCTTACCTTATCAATATTGTCCGAGTCCGAGGACATTTTTCTCTCTGGTTAAGGAGTGAGATAAAATATTAGGGATCAATGTCTAGCAATAATTTAATTAAATTATATTTAACCAAAGCTGTTATGTCGTGTTTGTTGTTATATTTTATAGTCGTGGTTACAATGTTTATCAGTGGTTGTAGAATTAGTTTTATCTAATTATTATCAAACAAAAATGATGTACATATTGTCGTTGTACGTTGAAATCACATATATACATTTATATACACACCAAGGATGGAGGGAAGACAGAATTGAAAACCATTATTGCTGAGCACAACATTGCAGGATCAAATCTAACACACACACACACACACACACACACACATATATATATATATATATATATATATATATATATATATAGGATAATCAGGTATGTCCATTTATGAACGCCACTGCAGATCATCAGGTCGTAGGATGAAATCAACCCTACAGAAATGATAAACCATATGAAGGTATATTTTATGAAAGCTCGTGAAGAATAAAAATGAAAGTGAACCATTTTGAATTGTTAATATCATTGGGAAAGCCATGAAGGCCACTACATCAATTTTTCTTTTAAATAGAAAGTAGGTTTATAAATATTAATTTTGATAGTATTTTTGTAGCAGTCTCAGTAGCCTATTGGTAGGTGTTGAGACAGTTGTGATGATAGTCCGGTGTTCAATCTCAGTCAGGAATCACTTGGTAAATCAAATATTTTTTTTTTATTTTTCATAAAATAAAATAAAATAAAATAAAAAAGCTGTTCCAGGGAAGATTCTGACTGAGATTGATCCCCAGACCCGAACATCCACCACCCCGAGCAACTACCACTAGGCCACCGAGACGGCTACGACATCATATTGAAAATTAATATTTATAAACCTACTTTTTAATCTTTTTTCATTTTAGAAGAGGTAAACTAAAAAAAAAAATAATATCCTTAGGTTAGAACCTGACAGAGATTGAACCCTAGACAAGGATCTCCACCGTCTTTAATACCTACCATTAGGCCACAGTGACTTCCCACGCATTCGTAGTGAAAATTAATAATTATAAACCTACTTTGTTTGGAAGAAAACTCGATGTTGCGGCGCTCATGGCTTTGTCGGAGAATTCTTAAAGTAAATCTTGACTTTGTTTCTCATCGCTCTAGGTTTGATTTGAACCTACAACGACTCCGTCATTCCAGCTTAGTACATCGTACCCTTAAGTTGTTAAACGTGATTTCTATATATACATACGTGTAAGATTTGAAATGTATATTATATTCATCAAATTTTAATTGAAAATTATGTTTTATAAAAGAGAGAAAAGAAACAATTTAATGAAATTAAGAAATTAATTTTATTCAGTAATATTATTTTTACTTTGTGTATTCACTTCATTAACTGCGGAATAGTTATAATGTTTTTGTTTTTTTTCTTACCATTGTTTACTGTAAATATTGACTGCGACGAGACTGGATTGTGACCAAGTTTTACTGGATGATGGCATTTCCTTATTGTATTATTTTGTTGACAGTGCACATCGGGACATCTATCTAAATACCTGGGATAAACATAAGGTGTGTCTTTTACCTAACATTTCATTTTAATTTCTGATGTTCCAATGGATCACTTTTAAAATAAAACCAATAAACAACACTGGTAGACTCCATATAAGGAACCACAGAGATGAGGTGCGAATAATCTAAAATTAATTTTAAAAAAAGACAATATTTCAAGAAAGACAAATATTAAAAAATGATTTCCAACAAACACATAAAGACAAAGACAATCACATCCCCAATTTAATATCTGAAGATCAACATTTTTCACGATATAAATAAAACAAAATATGTAAAGTTAAGTGACCTCTAATTTATTTGCTTCTAACTTTATTTTACTAATCTGTATTCTGTAGACATATATTTTCGTTGGTGTACATTACGATTTTGGTGATGAAATTTTCTTTCGTCTTTAGATAATTATTTCTTATAAAAGTTATAACATTCACCTCTTCCAATTAGATCTATATTTTAATTCTAGAATACTGTATTAACAATTATATTTTCATGTCCATATGATTAAGTATTAAGGTTGTTATGTGATATTTACAATACAGTCCATAGACAAGTGGAAGTGGGGAAGGGTTAATTATTTAAACACAGCTAACCCCACACCCTCTGTATTTCGCTTACCCCAAGGTTTCCCAACACGGGCGATTTCATATATACATACACACATATATATATTTACACATATATCTACAAGCCAATGATTATAGAGTCGGGTTAGATCGACACAGATCGAACCTTGTATTGATCAATAGCGAAACGGGCGTCACAACCAATAAACGTAGTGAAGGAGTAACCATTCGTTCTTGTTATATATATATATATATATATATATATATATATATATATATATATATATATATATTTACTTCTACCTGGAGTTTCGACCGATAGATAGTATTAGCATTGGAAAGACAAATGGAAACACACATCGAAAGACAATAACGAACGAAACTGTATACAGTCGTATCTCTGAACACATATCTCTGAAAAATATAAACAAAATATACATTAAGAAAGTGTCGTCCCAGGTTCAAATTCCCTACAGTGCAGTCCTCTAGGTTTGACTCAACATCCATTATATTCTAAACTATCCATCCATCTTATATCAGTTATATTTATAACTTTAAAAGTATTTCCTTTGTTGTTTACTAAACGACTTGACAAAGTATTCCATTCACTAATTATGTCTTTCGAGTATTCCTTTTTAAACACAATATATTTCATCGTCAGGAAAACTGTATTTCGAAGTTCATTTATCATTTTAAATATTTCTATCATGCCAAACGTTTAACTTAACTCCAATGAACTTGCAATTCTTAGGGTTTTATTTCTACATTGGAATAATCTACTAATACAGTGAAATTCCGTTATAACGAAAAATTCCTAATAACGAGATCGACCGAAACAAATAGAGTGTTTGTTTGTTATTACCTCGGGGATTGTAAAAAAAAAATTCGTTCTAATCGTATTCGTTATAACGGAATGTTACCTGGATTTATATTTTCAAGACTTTGCTTTTATCTAGAATAGTGTAGGCATATTCATAGATTTTATATATTTCTACCATACTACTTCTTAGCTTTATCTCCCCAAGAATAGCAATTCCTAGGTTTTACATCTTTCGAAACTAAGAGTTTTGGTGTTTCATGTTTCTCTGGATTCCTTCAATAGATTCTCTGTTATTTCGGAGGTCGGGTGACCAAACCACCAAACAATATTCGAAGTGGTATCGCACCATTTATTTAGCTAGGCAAAGGAGGTATATCTATCTGCTGTTTTCTTTAACACGCTTAACCACCATTAAATTTAAATGTATATATATATATTCCCAATTCTTGGGGGAGGGGAATAAAAGATATTTTAACTCCATAATTCGATATAAAAACCTGCTTGCGTTCTATATAGTGAAGGTAATTATAAACCTCATTTGGTCATTCCATGAGAGTATCTTTGTCAGCCTATGAAGGAGTGATGCTAGAGTTGTGAAATCTTACAAGCATTAATTGCAGCTCTTCATATTAATAACTACGTGTTTCTTTCCAGGGTCTATGTTGTATTATAAACCTCATGAGGTCATTCCATGAGAGTATCTTGATCAGACTATGAACTTTTCAGCAGACACTCACAATTATAGCTACATATTAACTCTTCCCTCAAAACAGTTTTTCTTTAAAATAAAGTGAGATTTATATTCCGAAAAATATGGTAAAGTATCTGTAATATTTCCAAATCAATAAATTTCTCATTTCGATTTTCAGTATATTGTATTATACCGTTGAAAATTTTAATTGTCCTTCTTCTGAAATAAATCAGTTTGTCTCCAAATGATTCGTATTGTTGTTTCCTCCATTCGACGTATCCCGTCACAAACTCTGACGTTTCTACAACATTTCCAAACGTTAATACAACATTAGCTCTAATGAAATAGATGGGACTTTTTAAACACTGACATTTTCATTTCGCTTCTTTCTAATAGATATAAAAGTGTATGTGATAGGAGAGAAACATCACGATCTTCTTTCGACGTTGTAGGAGGCTGTCAGAGTGTTTAGCAGGAGCGGTAACTACACGGCAACGGTGAACATCACGTGTTAAGTCACAAGAGACTGCTATTTATATACCGCGTTAACTGGGAATACGTACCAAACCAGGATGTCCCCTTCAATATCCTCAGAGCTTCATTCCTCCCAGTGTTATCCCAATGTTATTGCCACTAGAAAGGGTCGACCTTGTCTTTCCTCACTCTGCTGTTTTAGTAAAGTAAATCTGGATTTTGTTTATCACCGCCCTAGAGTTGATTTGAACCTACATTAACACCGTTGACAATACTGCTCGACAACCTCTAATCTGTCATACCTGTGTGTGTGTGTGTGTGTTAACGATTCCAGCCTAGTGCGACGTACTTATTTGTCAAACCTGATCCCTATATAAATAAATACTATATATAAGTGTACAATATTTGAACCTGTAATGTCATGTAACATCAACTAGATGGAACTATGTATATGTTTGTTTATTAAAATAATTAAAGTCATCTCTATATTCCTTACTAAAGATTGAACTCCTGACACCACCTTACAATCTCAACTATGAAGTATTAAAACTTCTATTTATTATTTCTAACCTCACCTCTTTGTATTCTCGATGTAAATCCTGGCGAGATTAATTTTCAATTTTTATTTTTGGAGCAGATAAAACATAGTACCAGTCAAATAATTGGCTTCACTTAAATTTCTGCACTTTTGCCTGAATATATAATATGGTATTCCGTCAGTTACGACGGTGAGTGTTCCAGTTGACTCGATCAATAGAACAGCCTGTTCGTGAAAGTGATTAAGCATTCTACAGAAATGTTTACCCTTACCGTAGTTCTCAGGGAGATTCAGTTTGAAACAGAGTGAGAAATGGCCGACCCTGCTACTTACACGTTTATGCCAGCTTTGATTGAACGATGGGAAATAAAGTGTCTTGCTCAAGATAACACGATTATGAACCGAATACCATAACTGTTAAACTACGCGCCTTTACACAGAGAGAAATTAACCAGAAATATATTTTGATAATGGGAAAGGCTTTTTTTATTCAACAAGTCTTTAAATATTTTTGCAATGAAAAAAAGGAAGAAAAAAAAAAAAATTTACGAAATGAGTATTATTCAGAAGTTTTATTTTTGTATATTTTTACTGCATTAACTGCGGCG
The DNA here is from genome assembly GCA_964016885.1 of Eledone cirrhosa. Lineage (NCBI taxonomy): Eukaryota > Metazoa > Mollusca > Cephalopoda > Octopoda > Eledonidae > Eledone > Eledone cirrhosa. The sequence goes on from OZ024757.1 coordinate 14,855,092, forward strand.
TATGTGTTTTGTTTGTTTTTTCTTAGTATTGTCTGTTAATGGCGACTGCGGTGAAATTTGAAAAAAGTCACTAGAACGTAAAGCCAATCATTGTCACAATTTAATGTCTGAACTTCAATATTTTCATGATGTAATTAAAATTTCATAACTTGAATTTATTGAACTCCGATTTGATTTCTCATAAATGTTTTAATAATGCATATTCTGCTTAGATATTTTCGATTTTGTTGACATTATCTGATGTCTTTAAGCCGAGGTTAACTTTGCCTTTCATGGATAAACTAAAGTACCAGTAATGCACTGGGGTAATTGCTGGTCTTGTGCCAAAAGTAGAAACAATTATCTCTTATAATGGCGTGTTCCTCCTCTCATATTTACATTTTCTTCTGTAATACTGTATTGTCATTTATATTTTCAAGTCCATCTTTTTAAATATTTCTTTCGTGTACTCTAGGCTTTTATTTCTAGTACATATCTTGAAGAATTCTTCCGTGTATTGATAAATGTTTCAGAAAAAATATTTTCTATTGTCTTCAGAGTATTTTGAAATATACGCAGTAAAATGGTGATCCCTCCTCACAATAATGTTTCCTTCTGGAATACTGTACTTTCAAGTGCTTTCATTATTTTAAATATATATATATATCTTCAGTTTGACTTATTTCCTCTATAATTAATTGTATTTCCTACAGTGTTTACATTAGAGTAGTGTACTAGTATTTATATTTTCAAGGCTTTACATTTATCTGGAATAATGTAAAATTTCATGGCTTCCCTTAGCTTTCACTAGTCTAGTGTTGGGATTTCTTAATTATTCTGGTTTTTATATTTTTTCTTGTCTGGATTCCTTCAATATCTTCTCTTCTTTCGGAAGTCGTGAGACAAGGCCCCCAAAACAATATTTTAAGTGGTATCTCTCATTTCACTTATCTCGAGTTTAAAGTTTACCTGACTTTACACAAGTTAAGAAATATTTTATTATTCCTATCATCTGACTTGCTGTGTTTTCTTTAACATAGTTAGCCACCTTTAAATTCAAATTCATACATATTCCCAATTCGTTGGGGGAGGGGTATAAGAGGCGCCTCTTTATTTTACAATTGTTTGCCGAAACTTTCTTGTATTTTGTACATTCGATGTACGAACATAATTAAAACATTATATATATATATATATATATATATATATACATGCCATGAATAAATATAGCTGTGTATATATATATATATATATATATATCTGCATATTAACTCCTCCCCGAAATATATTTTATATTTCTGTCATGGCTCCCCCCTTTTTTTTTTTAAAGTTACAATTCCTATGTTTTCCATCTTCACAAGACATTTCTTAATATTTCTGGTATTTTATTTTTTGTTCTTTAGTTTCCTTCAATAATTTCTGATTCCTTTCGGTGGTGTTTCACCTATTTATCTACAGTTATAACATGTTTCTCTAAATAAGGGAAGGTTTTATTATATCTATCGTCCAACTTGCTGTGTTCGTCTTTAACATTCTTATCCACTTTAAAATTAAAGATTTACACATTTCCGTTTTTTGTTGGGTGGAGTGAATAATAGGGGCATTGTAACGTCAAAATATCGATGTGGAAACCTGCTTGTATCTTAAACACTCAACATACCAATATGATAAATATATGTATGTTTACAAAAGCCATGTATAAGTATACCTGTACATTAACTCTTATCCAAACATTTGTTTTTCAAAATATGGTGAGACATATTCCGATAAATACTGCTACTTGTCTTTTTAAGTGTTTCTTTTCAATGAATTTTTCATTTCAGTTTTCAGCAGACAGTACTGGCGTTGAAGATGCAATAAATTGTCCTTATTATAATCACCAGCTTGTCTCAAATTCGTCTGTTTTGTTACTTCGTCCATTCCACGTTTAGTGTTACAAACTGACGTTTCTACACCAATTTTCTATCGTTAATTCTTGATTGTATTTTAATGTAATAAAATATTTCTTTTCAAATATTTACTTTCTTACGTGAATTCTTTCTCTTGTGTATTGTTAACTAATGAATAAAAATATATATGATTTGCGAGAGAGAAAAAATGACACGACCTTCCTTCCTCGCTGCAGGAGTCCAATTGGCAATGAACTGACCATAAGTGGCAAGTACTCGACAACAGTGAACATGACGTGTTTGGTGTTAAGGAACACACTACTATTTATATACTGTGGTAAATGGAAAGCCGAGTCAAACCTTATCAACATTCTCAGAGACCCTTTTCTCCCTTATGAAGCAGTGAAATAAAGAATTGCAGGGGATTATTTTTAACAGGAGACTGTTATGTTGTGGTTGTTGTTATAATATGTAGTTAGGGTTTCAATCTTTAGCTGGGATTGTAAAATTACTTTTATTAACTAAAAACAACATAAACAAATATATAGCGTCCTTGTACGTTCAAACTGAAACGGCATTATTGCCAACACATCACTGTAAGATCAAATCTAACACACAAATACACACACACTCACATATATATATAGATTGAGGGATGACAGAACTGAAGAGGCATTATTGCCAATACATCACTGTAGGATCAAATCTAACACACACACACACACATGTATATATTTAGTAATCAGGTATGACCAATGAAGCTCGTTAATGGAGATCATCTGGTTGTGGGATCAAATCAACCCTGGCTAAATGAGATATCAAATCAAGATTTATTTTATCAAAGCCTCAGAAGAATAAAAATCAACGTCAACCCTTTATAGTATTAATTCGACTGAGAAAGGCATGAACGCCACCACGCCAATTAAGCTTGGAAATAGAAAGTAGATTTATAAATATTAATTTTCACCTTGTATTTGTATCCGTCTCGGTGGCCTATTGGTAGGTGTTAGAGATGACGACGATCTTGGTCTCGAGTTGAATCTTGCCCAGGCACTACAAAGTATTTTTTTTTTTATTTCATAAGAAAAATGAAAAAATAGCGGATTCTGGTCGAGATTGAACACCTGACTAGGATCACCATCGTCTCTAACACTTACCATTAAGCCACCGAGACAACTACACAAACAGACTCAAAATTAATATTTATAAACCTACTTTCTATTGCACCCCACCTTGAGAATCCCTCATAAATAAATATATGTGAGTGTGTTGCTATGACTGCTATTTCTAGCAGGTTTACTGCAGTCCTGTAGACGCACACCAAAAACCGGAAGTGGCAGCCATTAAAAAACTTTGGCTTAAAATCAGGCAAAACTTTTTTAACAATAGAAAATTTAATGTAAACAAACCAGGGTGTTTTTGCCAAGAAAGATAACTCTTGTATTACTTAATCGCAAACGTCGAAACAAAAAATTTTGCGGGTGTGCAGTTTGTTTGGTAGTATTTGCTGGTATTTGACTGCTATTTATAGCATGTATGGACGCTTTAGAAATAGCAGCGAAAAACGGAAAACAGAAGAAAGAAGGACACACTCCTATATATATATGTATATATATATATATATATATATATATATATATATGTATATGTATATCTATCTATCTAAGGCGGGTAAAATTCCCGAGATCCATGGACGAGTTCTCTCCAACGGTCTCTGTCCCTCATTATCGCTGCCATATCCTGCATCTCCAACAGACCAGTGTCTGTCCTTAGGGCATCAACATATGTTAACCTTGATCTTCCTCTTCTAGTGTGTCCATGTAGGGGCTCATATATATATATGTGTGTGTGTGTGTATATATATATATATATATATATATATATATATATTTATGGATATGTGTCTGTTTGTTTATATGTATATATATATATATGTATATATATTTTATATATATATATATATATATATATATACCACCTATACACTCACCCATATCTACGTATAGGTGTGTGTGCGCGCGTGTATATATATATAAATATATATATTTAAATGTATATATATCTGTGCATATATATATATATATATACAGATACATAAATATATATATATACATATATATATATATATATATACGTGTGTGTCCTTCTTTCTGATGTTTCCCGTGTTTCGCTGCTATTTCTAGTGTCCATATATGCTAGAAATAGCAGTAAAATACACCAAACAAACTGCACACCCGCAAAATGTTTGCCTCGATTTTTGTGATTAAGTAAGACAAGAGTTATCTTTCTTGGCAAAAACACCCTGGTTTGTTTACATTAAAATTTCTATTGTTTAAAAACTTTTGCCTGATTTTAAGCCAAAGTTTTTTAATGGCTGCTGCTTCCGGTTTTTGTTGTGCGTCTACAGGACAGCAGTAAACCTGCTAGAAATAGCAGTCATAACAACTCACTCACATATATTTATTTGTGAGGGATTCTCAACGTGGGGGTGCACGCCCCACGGGGACAATTTGAAAGTGATATAATACGACCCATCTCCCGGTTACACTTCGTTTACACATGTTATCGTGTATCTGGCAGCACCTGCGAGAAGTTTGTTTACATTTTGGGGTCTGCTTTGATCATCGCTGCATCGCAGCTTTCTTTAAATAAAGGGTTTCTACTTTATATTACAATAATAACACTTTTACAAGACTCGGATTGTTTTTATATTAAAGGGGGGCATAAACATATTTTAAATGTCGAGGTGGGGCATGGTGCAGAGAAGGTTTTAAACCACTGATATATATTTATTTATGCCCTTCTTTCTGTTGTTTTTTAAACTCTGAACTCAGCATTTTTCTGTTGTTCTCCGGGATTCTAGCAAAGTATAACAATATATATATATATATATGTAGATAAATCTACCAAGAGTTTACGGTAGTGTCCAATCCGTATGAAGAACTCAATGTAATCCGGATATCATGAAAAGAAGAGATACAATGAAAAATCACTTTCGGTGAAAGATAATATATTTGTAGTTGATGTGTGTATATGTATGTATATATGTGTGTGTGTGTATGTATGTGTGTGTGTATATATATATATATATATATATATATGTATATGTATGTGTGTGCATATTTGTCTGACTGTGTGTATTAATTTATTTATTTTTTTATTTATCTTATTTCTTTATTTTTTTATATATATGTATGTGTATGTGTATGTATGTATGTATGTATGTGTGTGCATGTGTATGTATATGTATGTGTATATGTATATATGTATATATATATATATATATATATATGTATGCGTGTGTTTGTGTGTGTGTATATATATATATGTATGTGTGTATGTATGTGTTTGTATGTGTGTTTATGTGTGTATATATATATATATGTATATATATATATATATGTATATGTATCTCTATTTATATGTGTATGTATATACCTTTTTCTTTGTATGTCTGAGTTGTGTGAGCGTGTAGTGGTGTTTGTATGTATATACGCATATATGGATGTGTATGTATTTGTATATATGCGTATATGTAAGTGCGTATGTGTGTGTGAGTATATATCTATGTCTATGTATGAGTATGTATGTGTGTGTATGTATGTGTGGGTGTATGTATGTATGTGTGTATGTGTGTATGTATATATGTGTATATATATATGTGTATATATATGTATGTGTATATATGTATGTGTATATATATATGTATGTATATATATATATATATATATATATATATATTTATTATATGTGTGTGTGTGTGTGTGTGTGTATATATATCTTTATATATGTGTATGTGTATGTATGTGTAGGTGTGTGTGTGTGTATATATGTATGTGTGTATATGTGTATGTGTGTGTATGTATATATATATATATATATATATATATATATATGTGTATGTGTATGTGTGTATGTGTGTATATATATATTTATATATATGTATATATTTATATGTGGGTATGTATGTGTATGTGTGTATATATATGAGTGTGTTTATATATATATGTATGTAGATGTGACTGTATATATATATATATATATATATATATATATATATATATATATGTATATATGTGTATATATGTGTATATGTATGAGTGTGTATATATATACGTGTGTTGTGAGTGTATATATATATATATATATATATATATATATATATATATGTATGCGTGTATGTGTATATGTGTGTAAAAATATATATATATATATATATATGTGTGTGTTTATGTGTGTATGTGTCTATCTATTTATATGTGTATATGTATGTGTCTCTATATGTATGCGTGTGTGTATGTGTATGTGTATTTATATGGTATGTGTATGTATATGTATGTGTATGTATGTGTTTGTATATATGTGTATGTATATGTATGTATATGTATGTGTGTGTATGCGTGTGTATTTATTTATATGTCTACATGTATGTATATCGATGTATATTTTATATTTTACTTGTTTGTATATATATATGTATGTGTATGTATATGTGTATATATATGTGTGTATATATGTGTATGTATATGTGTATATATATGTGTGTATATATATGTATATATATATGTATATGTGTGTGTGTGTGTGTGTGTATGTGTGGATGTATATATATATATATATATATATATTTTCTTGATATATTTCTTTTTTCTTTTTTCTTTTTCTTTTCTTTTTATTTCTAAGTTTATAGATACATTTATAAATAGGCAGTCTGCCGAAACCGTTGAATACTGACCTCTCCCCCCCTCCCACCTAATTTCTGTATCCTGATCTAAATATGTGTGGCAGTGTTTATGTGCGTGCATTAATGTCCATATGCTTATGATAATACTATATGCACATATATATGTGTGTGGGTATGTGTGTGTGTATGTATGTTCGTAGTTATGTGTATGTTTATGCATATACACGCGTGTGTGTGTGAGTGTACGAATATGTGTGAGTATATGAATGTGTGTATACATTTATTTCATATTTATGTGTCTATACGCATTTTATCTGTAGATTATAAACTTACAGAGACATTAGCCTTGAATTTTTGTATTTACATACATCTTTTTGGCATGCGTATGCATGTAAACATATATCTTTATGTAAATATGTGTACGAAGTTAATTACATGTATATACACACACCTAACTGCATAAACATTTTTTGTATTTTTATTGGTCAATTTGAACTCTGTTCCCAAACGGACCTGAAATTTTGAATTGTTGTTATTATCAATAAATATATTTCATTATTTCTGAAGACGGCATATATATGTGTTTGGTATGTATATTTAATTTTGATAGTTTGTATAATTTTGTACATAGATCTGTTGAATATGCATGCCAATTCTAACACATATATATCCTAGAAACGATCGTTAAATAATGAACTTTTTTTGTTTAATATAAGGAACTGTTTCATTGTTTTATTCATTATTTTTTTAATATTTTATATATATATATCTGGCAGTCAACCTCAGACTCGAAAAAGCCGCCGCTAATCGTGATCGCTGGGGTTATAATTAAACTAAAGTGCTTCCACTGGTTGTGATCATTGGAGAATTCTTTCTGCGCTGAAAGAGCCTAGGACTAAAAGATATATTATATAGATGTCGAAACGGCAGTAGCACAGCCGTTGGGGTCCTGAATATTTTCACATCTATATATGTGTGTATTCTGCGACATTTATAATTACATAAGTAAGCATATTTGAATAACAAAATTTGAGGTTTAAATACTTTATTTTTTACCAATAACATACAGAAAGGCATGAACAACACCACATGTTAATTACTTTAATATTGAAAGTAGGCTTATAAATATTTAATTCAGCATATTTTTGTTGTCTTCATGGTGGTCTGGTGGGTGATACCAGAGATGATAGAGATCCTGGTTTGGGGTTCAATCCTGGTCTGACTTACATATAAGGTTTCATGCTTTTTTTTTTTTTCCTCCTTCAGTTTTCTTCTTATATAAATATATATACATAAGGTAATTTGGTAGAATTGTTAGAACATCAGATAGAATTCTTTGCAGTATTTTTCCAGTTCTTTACTCTGAGTTCAACTTTACCTTTCTTCCATTCGGTATCGATAAGTCTTGAATATGTCTAACGTAGCAAGAACTGGAGCTACTTAACTAAGTTTTCCCAACCTAGTCGATATCACCTACCGGTTGGCGATTTAAACTGTTGGCTGGGACAATGACCAACTAATCAGTCAGATTCGAACTCACTATGTCTGGCATATATTTTATACTTTATATTTGAATGAAGTTCTGTAAGTAACCTGGTGGCTTAGATGGCAATACTGCTCGAATAGATGGCTTCTATTATGAAGTTATAAGTTCATTCCCTATCCAGGATTGTAGAATTAATTTTATTTAGTTATTATTTAATCAATTGTTTTCACAAACAAATTATATCTATAAAACGCCAAATATAGTGAGTTCAAATCTGACTGACATGCATGGTATATATTTATGTTTCATTATACAGCGACACCATACACAGGAACTTATAAAGATATGTATATATTGTCCAGGAGTTTCGAGTTTAGTGGGAATGGTACAACTCTCAATTGGAGCTAGTCCCTGCAAGATCAGCATAAATAATGTTATACCTTTTCATGAAATCTTGCACACCCGATATTTTATACATGATTATTTAAAGGTGAACAAAAACCAAAGAACATTGAGCAGCATTTCTCAACCTTTCTACCCATGTTGATCTCTTGAAATAGTTTTTATGTCTCGGGGAAGCCCTGCATAAAATATACTTTTTCTATCTCTAGAGCAGTGGTTCCCAAATTGTGTGCTGCGAGATGAAACTAGATGAGCTGCAAAAGACTAAGATTAAGTTTTAAGATGTGAAAAATATAAAACTGAAATTTCATATAAAAGTTCAAATATAGCTACAGCCACAAACCTAGGCTCCACACCCCGCAACGCAGAGGAGAGTAAGATAGTACCGAGGCCTGACTCACCTCTTCCACTCCATTGAGACCTCTGCCATACTTGGTCCCCGTACTGCTGATTTCCTCCATAAAGTCGGGAGGAAAGACGGCAGGAGCCTCGTGAGGAGGGGCAACTATTGTAGCAGGTGTCTCTGGCCTTGCTCCGAGGTAACGCTTTTACGTTTCTTCCACGGGTTGTGGCTGAGGGACCACTTAGACCGGGGTGAAGTGTCTGTCCCTCCCCCGACTTCTTACTTCTTTTTTTTTCCTTTTCCTTTTCTTTTTCTTTTCTCTTCTTGCTTATCTCTGCTATACCACGGCATCAAAAACATATATGATATATGTATGTATGGTATAGGTGTATTTATATTTAGGATAGTTATCAAAGGTAAATAGACTGGTTGGAGCAATAACAGTCTTGTTTATGTATATACACATCATCATCATCATCATCATCATCGTTTAACGTCCATGTTCCACGCTTGCATGGGTTTGGACGGGAGTTTTCCCACTTGAGGCAAGAGTGGTTGTCTTGCTCGCATAGGACTGTCTGGCGGGTTTTCTACAGCTGGATGCCCTTCCTAACACCAACCACGAAAAAGCACCCAGCACTCACTGTAAATGAGGTTGGTGTTAGGAAGGGCATCCAGCTGTAGAAATCAAGCCAAAATCAGTTCCTGTATGATCAAGGCATGGTCAGCCGACCAGACAATGCCCACAACAGGACAACCCGTCTAACCCATGCTAGCGTGGAAGAACGGACGTAAAACGGTCATGAGTTACATGACCACTTTACAGTTTGGGCTGGGTGCTTTTTATCCTGATACCTACACGACCAGTTTACTGTGTGGGCTGGGGGCTTTTTGTCGTGACAGTTACATGACCACTTTATAGTGAGGGCCGGGTGATTTTTGTCATGATACCTACACGACCATTTTACTGTGTGAGCTGGGGGCTTTTTGTCGTGATACCTACACGACCACTTTAGTGTGGGCTGGGTGTTTTTGTTGTGATACCTACACATATACATACATATCTATATATATATACATATACATATACATACATATCTATATATATATACATACATATACACATACATACATATATATACATATATACATATATATATACATATATATATACATACATATATATATCATCATCATCATCATCATCAACGTTTAACGTCCGTGTTCCACGCTTGCATGGGTTTGGACGGGGGTAGTCCCACTTGAGGCAAGAGTGATTGTCTTGCTCGCATAGGACTGTCTGGCAGGTTTTCTACAGTTGGATGCCCTTCCTAACACCAACCACATTTACAGTGTGGGACTGGGAGGTTTTTACCGTGTTGCCTACACGGCCACATTACAGCGTGGACTGTGTGTTTTTTTGTCGTGACACCTACACGATCTCATTTGTTTCGGCCTGGATGGCGTGGCACCAACATAACTTTACATAGGACGGGGTGGTGTGGATAGGTGGGGGTGGTGGCGGGACGGGGTGTATTTTGTTAGAGATGCCTACTGGCAAGGCGGGTCTTCTCTGTTACTGAGTACCGCCAAAGGTCTCGGTCCAGTGACATTGTCTTGGAGAGGTGTAAGTGTGTGAGGTCGGAGTTTATCAGCTCGTCCCAGGTTTTTCTAGGTCTGCCTATTCCGTGGCTACCGTCTATCTTTATTGCCCTGCACTTTGTCATACAGCTATCGACTTTCATGCGCATCACGTGTCCATACCAACGTAGCCTTCTCTCGAGTAAACAACATCTGATCCCTCTTATCTCTAATTTTTTCCTTAGTTCGTTTATGCTTTGCCGTTCACGTATATTACTGTTACACATCCAGCGGAGCATGCAAGCTTCGTTCCTCTCTAGTCTGCGTATATCCTCTGCACACAATGCCCAGGTCTCACTGCCATGCAACATTGCTGTTCGTATGCAGGCATCGTACAACCTGCCTTTCATTTTTAGGGAGAACCCTTTAGCAGCTAATAGTGGTATAAGCTCTCTGAACTTTTTCCAACCAGTTCTGACTCTAGCTACAGTACTTTCAGAGCACCCTCCCCCACTGCTGATTTTATCGCCCAGGTAACGGAAGCTGTCCACTATTTCTATAGAACCCTCTGCGCAATTGAAAGAGCTAGTATTTTGTGGGCACTTGCTGCTACTTATTGCACCAGAACACCGGCCACATGTAAAATCTATGTTCTTAGTTAGCTTACCTGTGATCCCACTACATCTTTTATGCACCCATACTTTGCATTTAGGACATAAAATGGAGTTTCTACCTACGCCTTTCCTACACACCGAGCACGACCATTTCCCAGAAGGGACCGCCGCCTTGTTTTCTTTCCTACAAACTAGAACTTTGGTCTTAGCCAGGTTAATTTTAAGTCCTTTTGACTCTAGGCCGTGCTTCCATGTTTGGAATTTCTTCTCTAGCTCGGCCATTGATTCCGCTATGAGTGTCAGGTCGTCTGCGTATAGGAGTTCCCATGGGCAGCCTGTCTTGAACTCCTCTGTTATAGCCTGAAGGGCAATAATAAATAGTAGGGGGCTGAGAACAGAGCCCTGATGGACGCCAACTTTTACGCTAAACTCTTCACTATATTCGTTGTTAATTCTAACCTTGCTGACTGTTTCTTTATACATGGCTTGTATAGCCCTCACAAGCCATTCGTCAACGCCTAGTTTTCTAAGAGCCCACCAGATAATGGAGCGGGGGACTCTGTCGAAGGCTTTCTCCAGGTCGACAAAAGCTAAGTAGAGGGGTCTACCTTTAGCTAGGTACTTCTCCTGTAGTTGTCGTACTATGAAAAGGGCGTCTGTGGTGTTTTTGCCTGACACAAACCCGAACTGCATTTCATCTAGGTCAATTCTCTCTCTGATTAGTTGCGCTATTACTTTTTCCGTGACCTTCATGACCTGGTCGATTAATTTAATGCCTCTATAGTTACTCCTATCTAGGGCGTCTCCTTTACCCTTATAACAGTTAACGATGATGCTGCTATGCCAGTCCTTCGGAACAACCCCATTCTGTACGACTTGGTTAACTATGCGGGTGACCATGGTGTGTCCCACCGTGCCAGATGCCTTCAGCATCTCAGCAACTATTTCCGAAGGCCCAGCCGCCTTACCCGTCTTCATATCCTTGATTGCCTTACTTATTATACTCCCCTCGACTAACACTGCTGGTCCCTCTATCGGGTCGATATGGGGGAGCCTGTCTTTCTCCCATTTATTCTCCTCATTTAGTAGCCTTTCATAGTGACACTTCCAAGCTACCTTCTTATCAGTGTCGGTGATGGCAAGTATGCCATCATCGTTAAGTACACACTTCTCCCCGACAATATCACGGTTTTCCTGAATGTCTATATTTATTAACACACACCATAGAAAGGCAGACACAAACATAATTATGTGTGTGTGAGTGTATACACACACTAACATATATACTTTTATTGGTTTCAGTCATTAGATTGCGGCCATGCTGGGGCATTGCCAAGATTCAGTAAATCATATCAACCCCAGTACTTAGATTTTCAAGCCTGGCATATATTTTATCAATTTCTTTTTGTTGAACTGCCAAGCCTGATGACATAAACACAGACACAAACACAAATATACATATCTATGTAGGCATATCTTCACTTTACATACATTTTACAATTTTTATTTTTTGCAGATATTTTGTCTACTATGTTTTCTCTTTCTATCACAGTCCTCCCAGCCAAGGATACAAATACCTAGTGTTGAAATGTGGTATGGTAGGGCTCATTCAACAATAAAATGCGCCCAGTCCACTCTGTAAAGTGGTAGTGCTAGTGTCACAATAACATGCGCCCAGTCCACTCTGTAAAGTGTTAGTGCCAGTGTCACACTAAAATACATCCAGTCCAGTCTGTAAAGTGGTAGGGCTGGTGTTGCAATAAAATACACCCAGTCCACTCTGTAAAGTGGTAGAAATGGTGCCACAATAAAATGCACCCAGTCCACTCTGTAAATGGTGTCACAATAAAATGCACCCAGCCCACTCTGTAAAGTGGTAGAAATGGTGCCACAATAAAATGCACCCAGCCCACTCTGTAAAGTAGTAGAAATGGTGTCACAATAAAATGCACCCAGCCCACTCTGTAAAGTGGTAGTGCTGATACCACAATAAAATGTACCCAGCCCACTCTGTAAAGTGGTAGTGCTGGTACCACAATAAAATGCACCCAGCCCACTCTTTAAAGTAGTAGTGCTGATGTCACACTAAAATCCACCCAGCCCACTCTGTAAAGTGTTAGTGCTGGTGTCACAATAAAATACACCCAGTCCACTCTGTAAAGTGGTAGTGGTAATGTCACAAAGTGCATCCAGCCTAAGCTATAAAGGGTTAGTGGTTAGTGAGCAAGATATAGTCACCTGACATGGCATTGCCCACAACAGGACAATTCGTCTAACCCATGCTAGCATGGAAAAATGGACGTAAAAGAGTGATGATGATATATATATATATATATATATATGCAAAAGTTTTATTTAAAATTGTTGGGTTACAACAAGTAAATATTTTATAACTGATATAAAGCACTCGACAAGTTTTGGAGTAGATATACGATATTAAACAAATGGAAACTATATTTATAAAACCATATTTATTTCATTATACATATTTCAGGGATACCATATTAAAAATATGGCATGCCTTCTTCAGATAAAATACAATATATAAACAGTTTTATAAATAACCGGCTTCCTACATAACGGTTGCTCAATATTTATGGTACGTCAAAATTATTTATAAAACTGTTTTTATATTGTATTTTATCTGAAGAAGGCATGCCATATTTTTAATATGGTATCCCCGAAATATGTATAATGAAATAAATATGGTTTTATAAATATAGTTTCCATTTGTTTAATATCGTATATATATATATATATATCATTTTATGTCCATTTCCCCTGCTAGCATGGGCTGGAGGAGTTTTTATAGAGCAATAAAGTTGAAATCCTCGACCTTTCAAATAGGTTAGGAAGAGAAGGGAGGGTGAGGTGCAGTTGCTCACACGTCCCCATATTTTACAGACTGCAATTGATATCACCTCTACTCCATCATTTATTGTGGCACTAGCACTAAAGGGGTTGTCATGTCTTTAACACATCTGATGAGTCCTCTCAACCCTATTATTTGGCAAGTTTTTTTTCGTTTATCTTAAACTTCTGCAGTTTCCATCTACCGAATTTCACTCACAAGCCCCCCCCCCCCCCCTACATATGGGTAGAGACAATAAATGAGCATTTCTTGCATTGGCACAAAACCAGGAATTATTCTTTTGGACGGGAGGAAGCAATCCCCTGAGCTTAGCAGTATCAAAGTTTAAAACCAAAGACAGGTCCTTGGTGTGAAATTTAACAGTAGCAAAATGGCAAGAGATATTAACAAACTAATTAGCAAGCAGAGATATAATTATTCTTTGTAATGTTGGTGTAAAGCCAGCAATTTGGGGGAAGTGGCGAAACAATTATATAGACACCAGCCGTGGCAGTATTTGAAACCAGAACATAAAGGAACGTAACCCTATGCTGCAAAGCATGTCTGTTCCTGTAATGATCCTCTCACCCCCCCCCCCATATTCTGTCCCACTCATAACAATAACAACAATAATAATTCTTTCTAACATTGGCACAATCATCATCATTAATCCTTTAGCATTTAAACCAGCCATATCCAGCCAGAATTTTCTCACCTATTTCTGTTCAACCCAGCCATAACTAGCTGCTCATACTGATGTTGCAAAGTGGTCGTGGAGGTGCCACGGCAAAAAAAAAAGCACCCAGCACTCACTGTAAATGAGGTTGGTGTTAGGAAGGGCATCCAGCTGTAGAAATCAAGCCAAAATCAGTTCCCATGTGTGCAAGACAAGGTCACTCGACATGGCATTGCCCACAACAGGACAACCCGTCTAACCCATGCTAACGTGGAAGAGTGGATGTAAAACGGTGATGATGGTGATATATATATATATATCATCATCATCGTTTAACATCCATTTTCCACACTAGCATCACTTAGACGAGTTGTCCCATTTCAGGCAAGTTGGTTCAGGTGACAATGTTTTACTCATACAGAATTGTTTCTGACTAGGTTTCTACAGCTGGATGCGCTTCCTAATGCAAACCATATTTACAATGTGTGCTGGGTGCTTTTTGTCATGACTCCTACATTACCACTTTACAGTGATTTATGATGATCAATAAACCCTCTGAAACAATCGTAAACAATTAACTAATTAAGAACCATTATCACCTTTTGTTTAATTTTCATGTTCAAAACACACACACATATATACATACATACACACATATATTATATAATATATAGAAATAAACACTGAAAAATGTGTGTTTAGAATTACAAGGGCTGAAAAACCACTTTGGTTTGAAGAATATAATCTATGAAACAAACGGAAAATGCATAATAAACAGAATAAATTGAATTAAAATGTACAAACCGTTTCAATAACTATTGAACTCCTGGACAAACTATAGATGTAGTCTGTTTCGCCGTAAAATTTGAAGTGAAAACCAACAGGTGAATGTGTTTTTATTGGCAGCATAGTATAACAATATCAGTTTTCAGATAAGAATTTCGCAAAACATTTTCAAAAACATAGTATATATATATCATGATCATCATCATTTTACATCTGCTTTTGCCTGCCTGCAAGGTTGGGACGGGAACTGCAAAGGTGGTACGGGAACTGACTCAGGCTTGATTTCTACAGCTGGATGCCCTTTCTAACACCAACCTCATTTACAGTGAGTGCTGGGTGCTTTTTTTGCCGTGGCGCCTCCACGACCACTTTACAGTGTGGGCTGGGTGCTTTTTTTGCTGTGGCACCTCCATGTACACTCATTTTTACAGCTGATGTGAAAATAAAGTGTCTTGCTCAAGACACATCACCCGGTCTGAGAATTGAACTCACAACCTTTCGATTGCAAGGCCAATGCTCTAAGCACTAAGCTATGTGCCTCCTATATATATATAGCAGTTGAGCAGTTGAAGTATAAGGACGTGTTTTTACTTCTCTCCCCGAGTAAGCAGCAAGTCACACAGCCACAAAACAAAACCACAAGACAAAACCAAACAAACAAAAATTGACCGGTTAATACATTTTCATACATCTATATTATTATATATTTGAAAATTGACCGGTTAATTCATTTTTCATACATCTATATTATTATATATTTGAAACCACGTGTTTTCGAACTTGTGAGTACATTTTCCTTTAACTACAAATTATTATTATATACTTTCGTCTTTTCATTAACTTAATTAATTTCAAATAACCAGAATATACATATATATATATATATATATATACTCATATTTATATATATACGCTTCTCACTCACACACAAGAAAAACAAAAAAAACAAAAATAAATCAAAAATAAATTTAAAAAAAAATATATATATATTGAAATACTTAACTAAAACACACACACACGAACTTGTGAGTACATTTTCCTTTAACTACAAATTATTATTATATACTTTCGTCTTTTCATTAACTTAATTAATTTCAAATAACCAGAATATACATATATATATATATATATATATACTCATATTTATATATATACGCTTCTCACTCACACACAAGAAAAACAAAAAACAAAAATAAATCAAAAATAAATTTAAAAAAAAAAAAAAATATATATATATATTGAAATACTTAACTAAAACACACACACACTCAAAACTAGAATGGCTAACCAGCAAAAATCCAAACAGAACTGGTCTGATAATGAAATCGACATTCTAATAAACACATGGCATTGCCTTTCCCAAACAGAAAATATAGATGCTTCATCTCTGAACGACATTGCTAAACGTACAGTTCAATTTTTGAAAACTCGATCTGAACAACAGATTCAAAATAAATTAAAGCAAATCGAAATTGCTTTTAAATTAATCAATAAACATTTGGATAAACTACGGTGTGTTTTCTCTTCGAATGCTGTCCAGCAGCAGCAACAACAACAACAGCAGCTACAACAGCAACAGCAACAACAGCAACAACAACAACATCAACAACAGCTACAACAACAACAACAACAGCAACAACAACAACAACAACAACGACAACAACAGTGTGAACCACTCCTTGATTCATCAACAATGGCCGATCTACTAAATGAAACTATTGACCCCCCAGTAGCCTCTGTCTCACAGCATGAAACGCCACATCCTTTCTCTGGCCCAGCAGTCCAATCATCACCACTGCCAACATCTCTGCCTACTACTACTACTACTACTACAACATTTTTGTCTACTGCTATGTCAAGGAATTTACCTTCTAATACCAGAACAAGAACTCTCCCTCCCACAGTCCACAAAGGTCGTCAAATCCTACCCAAACCATCATCTACACCTCTCACAACACCCACACCCACATACCCACCCACTCGAAACCCCATCATTTGCCGCTACTCTCTACGCTATAGAATATGTACGGATAGTGGCTGCAAATTCACCCATTTACCTAGGACAAAACGATCTATCCCCACAAACAGCCACCACCATAATACATACTCTAATTTAACACCAACACAACCACCAATAACTCAAACAAGGAATCCACAAATCTGCCGTTTTTCCCTGCGAGACAGATTGTGTTTAGACCGGGATTGTCCCTTTACCCATCTCCCGGGGACCCGTCGGATAAATGAAAATAAAATTAAAAATAAAAGCAAAAACAAAAACCATAACCTACATAAAAATAACCACTACCACAGTCACCAACAGTCTTCTAAACAGGAAACTTCTTCCTCTTTTTTAGCCATAACGAATCTGGCAAAAGAACTGGAAAAAAACATTCGAGCTATCACCCAGCACCACCCTCCACTATCACCCCACTGCACAAACTCCCATTGCTGCCATTAACAAACAAACAAATTAACAACACACCAAAACAATTAAAACCATCCACTCTCGCCTCTACATTTTTGCTTAACGCCCAAGGCATCAGCCCTTCCACCAATACTCAAAAATGGAAGATCAAATTCCTGGAGGACTGGATTGATGTCCATCCAAACCACATCCCTTTCTTCGTCCTCACTGAAACCCATCTCAGTAACCTCCACTTGGAAGCCGAGGTGAAAGTGAAAAATTTCAAAGCCATCCGTGCTGATCGCGCTGGCAGAAGAAAGGGCGGAACTGCCATTTATGTCCATAATTCTTTCTCAACAGAGGCTATGAACATATTCACTAATGGATACTGTGAGGCAGTCACTGTATTCAGTCAAACCAACAACCTATTAGTAGTTGGGCTCTATAGGCCACCCCAAACGCCTGTACCATGCTTCAAGGAATGCCTCAACAGCATAAAGTGTTTCATCCAAGAGTGTCACCCTGACAACATCTTAATGATGGGGGACTTCAACCTCCCCGGAGTTGACTGGTCCACAAACACCCTGCCACCAGGTTCTTCTGCCTCAACCTCTGACAGGGAAGCTGTGGAATCGCTTCTTGACTTCATGGATGATTTCTTCCTATCCCAACTAGTGCTCGAACCAACGAGGTGCCACAAAAACGTCCTAGACTTAATTTTCAGCAATCACACTGACAATATCCACAATATTGCAGTGGAGAAAACTCTACTCTCTGATCATGACATGGTTCTCTGTGATCTGAGATTCCACCGTCCAATATACAAACCCAATGTCATTTCTCCTGTCCATCCGTTTGACGCTATGGATTTCCACAATGCAAACTGGGAAGCGATCAGTCATGATCTTGCACATGTCGACTGGTCCTTCACGCACACTCATACACCCACTAACATCAAAAAGTCCTGGCAGACATTTGTGGACACTGTTACAAACATATGTGCTAAACACACCCCATTAAGAACTATAAACAAATCTAAGAGCAGAATCCCTAGAAATAGAAAAACACTCATCAGAAAAATTAAGAGAACGAACAAAAAAATCAACAAGCTGAAATACTGTCAGCAGCAACACATC
>OZ024757.1:14878922-14901422 GCA_964016885.1 Eledone cirrhosa
CAGAGTGGGCTGGGTGGATTTTAGTGTGACATCAGCACTACTACTTTAAAGAGTGGGCTGGGTGCATTTTATTGTGGTACCAGCACTACCACTTTACAGAGTGGGCTGGGTACATTTTATTGTGGTATCAGCACTACCACTTTACAGAGTGGGCTGGGTGCATTTTATTGTGACACCATTTCTACTACTTTACAGAGTGGGCTGGGTGCATTTTATTGTGGCACCATTTCTACCACTTTACAGAGTGGGCTGGGTGCATTTTATTGTGACACCATTTACAGAGTGGACTGGGTGCATTTTATTGTGGCACCATTTCTACCACTTTACAGAGTGGACTGGGTGTATTTTATTGCAACACCAGCCCTACCACTTTACAGAGTGGACTGGATGTATTTTAGTGTGACACTGGCACTAACACTTTACAGAGTGGACTGGGCGCATGTTATTGTGACACTAGCACTACCACTTTACAGAGTGGACTGGGCGCATTTTATTGTTGAATGAGCCCTACCATACCACATTTCAACACTAGGTATTTGTATCCTTGGCTGGGAGGACTGTGATAGAAAGAGAAAACATAGTAGACAAAATATCTGCAAAAAATAAAAATTGTAAAATGTATGTAAAGTGAAGATATGCCTACATAGATATGTATATTTGTGTTTGTGTCTGTGTTTATGTCATCAGGCTTGGCAGTTCAACAAAAAGAAATTGATAAAATATATGCCAGGCTTGAAAATCTAAGTACTGGGGTTGATATGATTTACTGAATCTTGGCAATGCCCCAGCATGGCCGCAATCTAATGACTGAAACCAATAAAAGTATATATGTTAGTGTGTGTATACACTCACACACACATAATTATGTTTGTGTCTGCCTTTCTATGGTGTGTGTTAATAAATATAGACATTCAGGAAAACCGTGATATTGTCGGGGAGAAGTGTGTACTTAACGATGATGGCATACTTGCCATCACCGACACTGATAAGAAGGTAGCTTGGAAGTGTCACTATGAAAGGCTACTAAATGAGGAGAATAAATGGGAGAAAGACAGGCTCCCCCATATCGACCCGATAGAGGGACCAGCAGTGTTAGTCGAGGGGAGTATAATAAGTAAGGCAATCAAGGATATGAAGACGGGTAAGGCGGCTGGGCCTTCGGAAATAGTTGCTGAGATGCTGAAGGCATCTGGCACGGTGGGACACACCATGGTCACCCGCATAGTTAACCAAGTCGTACAGAATGGGGTTGTTCCGAAGGACTGGCATAGCAGCATCATCGTTAACTGTTATAAGGGTAAAGGAGACGCCCTAGATAGGAGTAACTATAGAGGCATTAAATTAATCGACCAGGTCATGAAGGTCACGGAAAAAGTAATAGCGCAACTAATCAGAGAGAGAATTGACCTAGATGAAATGCAGTTCGGGTTTGTGTCAGGCAAAAGCACCACAGACGCCCTTTTCATAGTACGACAACTACAGGAGAAGTACCTAGCTAAAGGTAGACCCCTCTACTTAGCTTTTGTCGACCTGGAGAAAGCCTTCGACAGAGTCCCCCGCTCCATTATCTGGTGGGCTCTTAGAAAACTAGGCGTTGACGAATGGCTTGTGAGGGCTATACAAGCCATGTATAAAGAAACAGTCAGCAAGGTTAGAATTAACAACGAATATAGTGAAGAGTTTAGCGTAAAAGTTGGCGTCCATCAGGGCTCTGTTCTCAGCCCCCTACTATTTATTATTGCCCTTCAGGCTATAACAGAGGAGTTCAAGACAGGCTGCCCATGGGAACTCCTATACGCAGACGACCTGACACTCATAGCGGAATCAATGGCCGAGCTAGAGAAGAAATTCCAAACATGGAAGCACGGCCTAGAGTCAAAAGGACTTAAAATTAACCTGGCTAAGACCAAAGTTCTAGTTTGTAGGAAAGAAAACAAGGCGGCGGTCCCTTCTGGGAAATGGTCGTGCTCGGTGTGTAGGAAAGGCGTAGGTAGAAACTCCATTTTATGTCCTAAATGCAAAGTATGGGTGCATAAAAGATGTAGTGGGATCACAGGTAAGCTAACTAAGAACATAGATTTTACATGTGGCCGGTGTTCTGGTGCAATAAGTAGCAGCAAGTGCCCACAAAATACTAGCTCTTTCAATTGCGCAGAGGGTTCTATAGAAATAGTGGACAGCTTCCGTTACCTGGGCGATAAAATCAGCAGTGGGGGAGGGTGCTCTGAAAGTACTGTAGCTAGAGTCAGAACTGGTTGGAAAAAGTTCAGAGAGCTTATACCACTATTAGCTGCTAAAGGGTTCTCCCTAAAAATGAAAGGCAGGTTGTACGATGCCTGCATACGAACAGCAATGTTGCATGGTAGTGAGACCTGGGCATTGTGTGCAGAGGATATACGCAGACTAGAGAGGAACGAAGCTTGCATGCTCCGCTGGATGTGTAACAGTAATATACGTGAATGGCAAAGCATAAACGAACTAAGGAAAAAATTAGAGATAAGAGGGATCAGATGTTGTTTACTCGAGAGAAGGCTGCGTTGGTATGGACACGTGATGCGCATGAAAGTCGATAGCTGTATAACAAAGTGCAGGGCAATAAAGATAGACGGTAGCCACGGAATAGGCAGACCTAGAAAAACCTGGGACGAGCTGATAAACTCCGACCTCACACACTTACACCTCTCCAAGACAATGTCACTGGACCGAGACCTTTGGCGGTACTCAGTAACAGAGAAGACCCGCCTTGCCAGTAGGCATCTCTAACAAAATACACCCCGTCCCGCCACCACCCCGTTCTATATAAAGTTATGTTGGTGCCGCGCCATCCAGGCCGAAACAAATGAGATCGTGTAGGTGTCACGACAAAAAAAACACACAGTCCACGCTGTAATGTGGCCGTGTAGGCAACACGGTAAAAACCTCCCAGACCCACACTGTAAATGTGGTTGGTGTTAGGAAGGGCATCCAACTGTAGAAAACCTGCCAGACAGTCCTATGCGAGCAAGACAATCACTCTTGCCTCAAGTGGGACTACCCCCGTCCAAACCCATGCAAGCGTGGAACACGGACGTTAAACGTTGATGATGATGATGATGATGATGATGTGATCAAATATATTTTATTATACATATTTCAGGCACATGGCTTAGTGGTTAGAGCATTGGCCTTGCAATCGAAAGGTTGTGAGTTCAATTCTCAGACTGGGTGATGTGTTGTTTCCTTGAGCAAGACACTTTATTTCACATTGCTCCAGTTTACTCAGCTGTAGAAATGAGATGATAGGGACTGGGATCCCTATCATTCCACTGCAAAGTGGTCGTGGAGGTGCCACGGCAAAAAAGCACTCAGCACTCACTGTAAATGAGGTTGGTGTTAGGAAGGGCATCCAGCTGTAGAAATCAAGCCAGAATCAGTTCCCGTCCCACCCTTGCAAGCAGGGAAAAGCGGACGTAAAATGATGGCCACATTTCAGAGGTACTGAGCTATTTCATCAGTACGTCCTCATCTGATAAAATAAATTGATGTCTGACATACCTCGACTGTGCTGATGGTTCAAATCCAGTCTTGGCAGTCTTTATATCATCATCATCATCATCATCATCATCAACGTTTAACGTCCGTGTTCCACGCTTGCATGGGTTTGGACGGGGGTAGTCCCACTTGAGGCAAGAGTGATTGTCTTGCTCGCATAGGACTGTCTGGCGGGTTTTCTACAGCTGGATGCCCTTCCTAACACCAACCACATTTACAGTGTGGGTCTGGGAGGTTTTTACCGTGTTGCCTACACGGCCACATTACAGCGTGGACTGTGTGTTTTTTTGTCGTGACACCTACACGATCTCATTTGTTTCGGCCTGGATGGCGCGGCACCAACATAACTTTACATAGAACGGGGTGGTGTGGATGGGGGGGGGGGGTGTGTATTTTGTTAGAGATGCCTACTGGCAAGGCGGGTCTTCTCTGTTACTGAGTACCGCCAAAGGTCTCGGTCCAGTGACATCATATATATAAAGACTGCCAACGCTGGATTTGAACCAGGGATTTGAACTGGGACAGTGTGAGGTTTTCTTTAGAACTGCTGGACTAACAACCTAGCAACTCCCTCAAATGTGATGGTGATTATCGCTAAATATTGATGTTGATTTGGTTATCAATATTAATGTTATTGGGCAACCACTGAAGAATTATAAGAGCCCACTTGTATAAGTATCTGTTGATCTTATACAAGCTTCTACATAACTTGGTATAATTTCACCCAACTTGTAGAAATCTTATAATGAAACGAGTCATCTGGGAAATGATATATTTGATATATCTCATATGAAATAATTGTTTCTACTTTAGGCACAAGGCCAGCAATTACCCAGTGCATTACTGGTACTTTATTTTATCGACCCCGTAAGGATGAAAGGCAAAGCCAACCTCGGCGGGATTTGAACTCAGATCGTAAAGGGATCTAACTATGCTGGAAAGCATGGCGTCCAGCATATCATATGAAATAATACAGCCAATTATCCACACAATACAATATAGTTAGCACCCCAAACGTTTAATTGGGATTATACTCAGGTATTTCCTAATGTTTGTTGAATGAGTTGGAATTTGGCCGAAGTATCGCTATTAGCTTTCTCCGATTATGTATTTATATATATATATATATATATATATATATATATATATAATATAAAACGAAAAATCAGTGATGCATCTGAACTCAATTTATTGTGTTACAATTGTTTCGCCGGCAGACAGCTTGAGACACGATCATTGTGTGGATCAGTCTGATTCTGGATCTGCAGGTTCTATGTATCTCTCTGATTCTGGATCTGCATATATATATATGGTTTACAGCCATATCACACTGAAAACACCGGTTCTCGTCCGATCACCGAAGTTAAGCAACGTTGAGCCTAGTTAGTACTTAGATGGATGACCGATTGGGAACCCTAGGTGCTCTAAACGTTTATTTTTATGGAGGCACATGGCTTAGTGGTTAAAGTAATCGAAAGGTTGTGAGTTCAATTCACAGACCGGGTGATGTGTTGTTTCCTTGAGCAAGACACTTTATTTCACATTGCTCCAGTTTACTCAGCTGTAGAAATGAGATGATAGGGACTGGGGTCCCTATCATTCCACTGCAAAGTGGTCGTGGAGGTGTCACGGAAAAAAAGTCTCCAGCACTTACTGTAAATGAGGTTGGTGTTAGGAAGGGCATCCAGCTGTAGAAATCAAGCCAGAATCAGTTCCTGTATGAGTAAGACAAGGTCAGCCGACCGGACACTGCCCACAACAGGACAACCCATGCTAGCGTGGAAGAACAGACGTAAAACGGTGATGATGATGATGATGATTACTGGTACTTTATTTTATCGACCCTGTAAGGATGAAAGGCAAAGTTAACCTCGGCGGGATATGAACTCAGAATGGCTGGGCCATAACTATGCTAGAAAGCATGACGTCCGACCCTCTACCGATACTGCCAATGGTGAAATAATGTGGAGTGTTGAGACCAGGCAGTAAAAATATAAGAATGTATCTTATTTATTTAGCAATAAAATACTTTTGGAAACAAGCTTCCTATGTGTTTTTACATTTGTCTACACACATTAATCGCTATATGTCAGCATCATCATCATCACTATCACTATTTGTTGGTTAAAATACATTAGTGATGTAGGTATATTAGCAATAAATTGGTTAGGATTCACTTGGTTTTGTTTTCTATTTTATCTTTTTTGTTTTAAATCAGAGATCAAGAAAAACTGGTGGTTGTCTGTCAGTGGTGATGGTGGTGGTGGTAGTAGCAAGATAGTGGTACTGGTGGTGGTTGTGGTAGTAGCAATGGTAGTGATAGTGGTACTGGTGGTGGTTGTGGTGATGATAGTGGTGGTGGTGGTGGCAGTGATAGTGGAGATAGTAGTAGTGGTAGTAATAGTGGTACTGGGTGTGGTGGTAGTGGAGGTGGTAGTAATAGTGGTGGTGGTGGTAGTGGAGGTAGTAGTAGTGGTGGTAGTGATAGTGGTGATGGTGGTGGAAGTGGTGATGATAGTGGTGACAGTAGTAGTAGTGGAGGTAGTAGCTTGGTGGTGGAGATAGTAGTAGTAGTGATAGCATAGGTAGCAAGGGTGGGAGTAAAAGTGGTGGTGGTGCTGCTGGTAATACCATTAGTAGCGAAGGTAGTTGTAGTAGTAATAGGAGTAGTGATGATAGTGGTGGCAGTGTTGGTAGTAGCAGTTGTAGTAGGAGTGGTAGTAATGGTGATAGTGATGGTGGTAGTAGTAGTGGAAGTAGTAGTAGTTAGGAGTGGTGGTGGTAATTGTAGTCACGACAAATAATTAAAGGTATTTTTGTCTCCTCCCCCATTTACACTGTTGCTCCCATCATACTTTTGCATCTTACCTATTCATCCCTTGTTCTCTCTCTCCTATTCACCCTCTGGGACACATTGCCTTGAAGGAATGAAGACAAGGTGGTGAGAACTCTTCGATCTCGTGGGAAAGAAAGCAACCTCATTGGTGCTGGTGTAATGATAATATGCACCCAGTACACACTGTAAAATGGTGAGCAAATGAGTGGAAATAACATAAAGGTGAAAATGAGTACCAGCAGTAGCTATGGGTTAACCTTGTAATATACTGGTGTCCCGTCCAGAGGGGAAGTCTTGTACTCTGTCGCTTAACGCCGATGAAACCAGGATAAATACCAGCCTAATGAGCTTCTGGACTTGGAACAGACTTTAGACTGTGATGGAGTGATGTCCTATCCAGTGGGGAGTCTTTTAATGAAGCTTGTCCAGTGTGGAATCTTTTATTCTCAACTGTTTAACACTTTAGCATTTAAACCTGCTGTATCTGGTCAGAATTATCTCACCTCTTTCAAACTGGCCGCTCATATTGATGTTAAGGTATTGTTTTCAAAATAAATAATATCAAAATCTCATAGATTCGATATTATGTGAGGCAAAGCCTTTACCCTGAAAACATAATAGTATATATAGAGTAATGTAAATGCTAAAGGGTTAATGCCAATGAAACTGGGATAAGCACTGGCCTAATGAGACTCTGGGCTTGGGACAAACGTAACCCTTTGATAGACTGGTGTCTTGTCCTGTGGGAAGTCTTTCATTCTTAGCTGCTAAAAGCCAATGAAGCCGAGATAAGCAACAGCTTGATTAGCCTTCAGGCTCGGGGAAAAAAACAAATAAGACAGTATACAAGAAGGCACATGGCTTGGTGGTTAAGGTGTTCGGCTGACAATTGAAAGCTTGTGGGTTTGATTCCTAGACCAGGTGGCATGCTGTGCTCTTGAGCAAGACATTTTATCTCATATTTTTCCAATACACTCAGCTGAAAAGAATATGTAGTAGCAGCAGGGGAGCTGACATTGCGATAAACATTATTTTTCTCTTCGACAGACCGGTCCCCAGTAAATCTACTGAGGCTCAGCCTCTGCCATCCTGCATTGAAACGTTTGTAGAATAAAATAATGTAAATCTTAACTGGTTATTCATTGTTATTCTATTTATATATATATATATATATAATAATGATAATAATAATGAAAATTGTGTACAGTGCTCAGGTGCACTACAACTCATCAAAGGTGCATATATAGTACATCGAATAATGTACAAATATCAAGAAAGTGAACAGTGTATGAGTTATGATATACAGACAGACATACATGCACATGTGTATAGAAGGGGAATATCAGGTTTAGTGTTGGTGAATTTCAGGAAGCACAGAATTTTTGAAGGATGCAGTGTCCTGACAGCTAACAACTGTTGCAGGGAGTTTGTTCCATGCAGGTTTTGAAGGATGCAGTGTCCTGATAGCTAACAACTGTTGCAGGGAGTTTGTTCCATGGAGGTTTTGAAGGATGCAGTGTCCTGACAGCTAACAACTGTTGCAGGGAGTTTGTTCCATCCAGGTTTTAAAGGATGCAGTGTCCTGACAGCTAACAACTGTTGCAGGGAGTTTGTTCCATGGAAGTTTTGAAGGATGCAGTGTCCTGACAGCTAACAACTGTTGCAGGGAGTTTGTTCCATGGAAGTTTTGAAGGATGCAGTGTTCTGACAGCTAACAACTGTTGCAGGGAGTTTGTTCCATGGAGGTTTTGAAGGATATAGTATCCTGACAGCTAACAACTGTTGCAGGGAGTTTGTTCCATGGAAGTTTTGAAGGATGCAGTGTTCTGACAGCTAACAACTGTTGCAGGGAGTTTATTCCATGGAGGTTTTGAAGGATATAGTATCCTGACAGCTAACAACTGTTGCAGGGAGTTTATTCCATGGAAGTTTTGAAGGATGTAGTGTCCTGACAGCTAACAACTGTTGCAGGGAGTTTGTTCTATGCTTCACCAACTGAGCATGAAAATATATTTCCGAAATTTATGGGAGGTGTGCTGTTTTCTGATTTTATAAGCCTGTCTACAGGTGTTAGGCATATGGAATTCAAAAAGGTGTTCCGTGTTGTTGTTGGAAAGATGGTTAATAATAATAATAATAATTGTTTCTACTTTTTGGCACAAGGCCAGCAATTACCCAGTAACTATATTACTGGTACTTTATTTTATCAACCCCGTAAGGATGAAAGGCAAAGTTAACCTCGATGGGATTTGAACTCAGACCGTAAAGGGACATAACTATGCTAGAAAGCATGGTGGCCACCCCTCTCCCGATACTGCCAATTCACCGCCTTGGTTAATAATAATAATTGTTTCTACTTTTGGCACAAGGTCAGCAATTACTCCAGTGCATTACCGGTGCTTTATTTTATTAACCCTGTAAGGATGAAAGGCAAAGTTAAACTCAGCGGGATTTGAATTCAGATCATAAAGGGCCGTCCGACCCTCTACCGATACTGTCAATCCAATATATATATATATATATATATATATATATATATATATTGTTGTTACAGCTCACATATGTTTCTTGGCTGTTTTAATGGGAGGGGGCCCCAGTCCTACCATGAAAAGACTTACCTCTTGACCAGATGCTATTTCATTGCAGTGGTTAGCTCTTCCTGCTGCTGTTAGTATTCATTTTCCTTTTGCATCTGAGTGGATTGAAACAATGTGAAATGAAGTGTCTTGCTCAAGATTCAGGTATCCAACCCCAGCCTTATGATGATGAGTCCAACATCCTAACACTAGGACATGAGCTTTGACTCTTGCTAGTTAGGAAAACAGACATTAAATAATGGTCCCATGATAAAAAGCACCCTGCCCACACTGTAAGGTGGTCATGTTGGCGACATGACAAAAAGCACCCAGGTCAATTTGTAAGGTGGTCGTTTTGGTGCCACAATAAAGGAACACCCAGCCCAAACTGTACTGTGGTTGGCATTAGGAAGGTCATCCAGTCATCCAACACAAGCCAAAATGCAGATTGCATGAGCAAGACGTGGCCACCTTAACTGACTTGTTTCATAACATGACAACCAGTCTAACCCATACAAGCAGGGAAAAATAGACGTTAACCCTTTAATGTTCAAACTGTCCAAAACCGGCCAGAATTCTCTACCTTTTTCTGTTGAAACTGGCTGTAACTGGTCACTCAAACTGATGTTAAGGTATTGTTCTCAAAATAAATACTTTCAAAATCTCATAGATTCGATATTATGTGAGATAATTATGTGAGGTAAAGCCTTTACCATGAAAATATAATAGTATATATAGAGTAATGTGAATGTTATGTGAGATATTATGTGAGGTAAAGCCTTTACCATGAAAATATAATAGTATATATAGAGTAATGTGAATGTTATGTGAGATAATTATGTGAGGTAAAGCCTTTACCATGAAAATATAATAGTATATATAGAGTAATGTGAATGTTATCTGAGATATAATGTGAGATAAAGCCTTTACCATGAAAATATAATAGTATATATAGAGTAATGTGAATGTTATGTGAGATATTATGTGAGGTAAAGCCTTTACCATGAAAATATAATAGTATATATAGAGTAATGTGAATGTTATCTGAGATATTATGTGAGGTAAAGCCTTTACCATGAAAATATAATAGTATATATAGAGTAATGTGAATGTTATCTGAGATATTATGTGAGGTAAAGCCTTTACTGTGAAAATATAATAGTATATATAGAGTAATGTAAATGTTATGTGAGATATTATGTGAGGTAAAGCCTTTACCATGAAAATATAATAGTATATATAGAGTAATGTAAATGTTATGTGAGATATTATGTGAGGTAAAGCCTTTACCATGAAAATATAATAGTATATATAGAGTAATGTGAATGTTATGTGAGATATAATGTGAGATAAAGCCTTTACTGTGAAAATATAATAGTATATATAGAGTAATGTAAATGTTATGTGAGATATTATGTGAGGTAAAGCCTTTACCATGAAAATATAATAGTATATATAGAGTAATGTAAATGTTATGTGAGATATTATGGGAGGTAAAGCCTTTACCATGAAAATATAATAGTATATATAGAGTAATGTGAATGTTATCTGAGATATAATGTGAGATAAAGCCTTTACTGTGAAAATATAATAGTATATATAGAGTAATGTAAATGTTATGTGAGATATTATGTGAGGTAAAGCCTTTACTGTGAAAATACAATAGTATATATAGAGTAATGTAAATGTTATACAAGATACTTATGTGAGGTAAAGCCTTTACCACGAAAATACAATAGTATATATAGAGTAATGTGAATGTTATGCGAGATAATTATGTGCGGTAAACCCTTTACCATGAAAATACAATAATATATATAGAATAATGTGAATGTTATCTGAGATATAATGTGAGGTAAAGCCTTTACTGTGAAAATATAATCTATATATATAAAACTGTGGTTGTCTGTCTGTCTATCGATTTTTGGCACACATCTCCTCTTAGAATCTCTCACGGAATTGCACCGAAATTGCTATACTTGTACATTGAGCCCTAGCGAAGACATCGGAAAAAAAATATTTCAAATTGACCCGCCCTATCTGACGAAATCGAATATAATGTATCGATTTTTGAGCGTAAGTGATCAGTTATTTCCCTTTGTTCTGTTTACATTGAGCGTCTTACGTAAAAAATTACGCTGGCTTTACGAACAGTTGTCGAGCCAGCAAAATATTGACCTGCAAAATTCATCAGTTCGAACACTAAGCTTCCGTTTTGCTTCATTTCCATTTAAAAGCATTTTAAAACAATATTTTTACTTGAAAACAAGTCTATTTAAAGACTACGTAAAACAAGCAAATATTTCGTAGTTAGGCGTGCAGACAGACAGTCGTGCAGAGAGGTGATATAGGCGTGCAGACAGATAGTCGTGCAGAGAGGTGATATAGGTGTGCAGACAGATAGTCGTGCAGAGAGGTGATATAGGCGTGCAGACAGACATAACTGATAATTTGGTTACGCTAATGTTTTTCTCTGCGTTGCAGTGTTTACATTTTCGATCTTTGTTAATAAATAACCAGTGCAGTTTCTATCCCCAGCATCCTCTTTTGTTATAACATTCGGGTTATCGTTATGTTTTCTTAACTTCATAAGGCATATTGTTGGTTGAGGGAATATTAATCAAAAACACCACATGCAAGTCTGCACAGTAGACACTACAGTTTTTAAGCCAAGAAAGAAACTTAACATTGTAACTTTAACACAGCTTCATCAGTTCGAACACTAAGCTTCCGTTTTGCTTCATTTCCATTTAAAAGCCTTTTAAAACAATATTTTTACTTGAAAACAAGTCTATTTAAAGACTACGTAAAACAAGCAAATATTTCGTAAAAAAAAGCAAAAATGATATAAGTTTATTTAAAATATATGTATCTGTAAATTTCGTTAGGCGTGCAGACAGACAGTCGTGCAGAGAGGTGATATAGGCGTGCAGACAGACAGTCGTGCAGAGAGGTGATATAGGGGTGCAGGCAGACATTCGTGCAGAGAGGTGATATAGGGGTGCAGACAGACTGTCGTGCAGAGAGGTGATATAGGCGTGCAGACAGACAGTCGTGCAGAGAGGTGATATACGCGTGCAGACAGACAGTCGTGCAGAGAGGTGATATAGGCGTGCAGACAGGTGATATAGGCGTGCAGACAGACAGTCGTGCAGAGAGGTGATATAGGCGTGCAGACAGACATAACTGATAATTTGGTTATGCTAATGTTTTTCTCTGCGTTGCAGTGTTTACATTTTCGATCTTTGTTAATAAATAACCAGTGCAGTTTCTATCCCCAGCATCCTCTTTTGTTATAACATTCGGGTTATCGTTATGTTTTCTTAACTTCATAAGGCATATTGTTGGTTGAGGGAATATTAATCAAAAACACCACATGCAAGTCTGCACAGTAGAAAACTACATTTTTTAAGCCAAGAAAGAAACTTAACATTGTAACTTTAACACAGCTACTGAGCGACCCCGAGCAACGCCGGGCTTTACTGCTAGTAGTATATATAGAGTAATGTAAATGTTATGTGAGATATTATGTGAGGTAAAGCCTTTACTGTGAAAATATAATAGTATATATAGAGTAATGTAAATGGTATGTGAGATACTATGTGAGGTAAAGCCTTTACTGTGAAAATACAATAGTATATATAGAGTAATGTAAATGTTATGTGAGATATTATGTGAGGTAAAGCCTTTACTGTGAAAATATAATAGTATATATAGAGTAATGTGAATGTTATGTGAGATATTATGTGAGGTAAAGCCTTTACTGTGAAAATACAATAGTATATATAGAGTAATGTAAATGTTATGTGAGATATGTGAGGTAAAGCCTTTACTGTGAAAATATAATAGTATATATAGAGTAATGTGAATGTTATGTGAGATATTATGTGAGGTAAAGCCTTTACTGTGAAAATACAATAGTATATATAGAGTAATGTAAATGTTATGTGAGATATTATGTGAGGTAAAGCCTTTACTGTGAAAATATAATAGTATATATAGAGTAATGTAAATGTTATGTGAGATATCATGTGAGGTAAAGCCTTTACTGTGAAAATACAATAGTATATATAGAGTAATGTAAATGCTGTGGCTAATGATATATAATTTAGCTTATTCAGTAATACTGTGGATTACTGAAGGTAGTACCAATATATATACCTTATGATACAGCAGAGTGTATATAATGTATATACCTTATGATACAGCAGACTGTATATAGTAAATTTAACATGACAAAGTTTCACATAAATGTGTTTATTGATTATCAACATGTGTTACTTGTTCGATGAATTATAAAGACTTTTATGTGAAATTTCGTCATATATATGTATCCACACTGTAAAGTGGTCATGTAGGTGTCACAACAAAACACACCCAGTCCACACTGAATAGTGGTCGTGTAGGTGTCACAACAAAAAGCACCCAGCCCACACTGTAAAGTGGTCGTGTAGGTCTCACAACAAAAAGCACCCAACCCACACTGTAAAGTGGTCGTGTAGGTCATCATCATCATCATCACCGTTTTACGTCCGTTCTTCCACGCTAGCATGGGTTAGACGGGTTGTCCTGTTGTGTGCAGTGTCTGGTCGGCTGACCATGCCTTGCTCATACAGGAACTGATTTGGCTTGATTTCTACAGCTGGATGCCCTTCCTAACACCAACCTCATTTACAGTGAGTGCTGGGTGCTTTTTCGTGGCGCCTACACGTCCACTTTACAGCATGGGCTGGGTGCTTTTTTGCCGTGGCACCTCCACGACCACCTTGCGGTGGGGGGGGGGGGGCATATTGTCTATATGCTTCAGCTTCTACCCATGGGAGGTCGGGTACTCTGTATTACTGCGTGACGCCAGAAGTCACGGTCGTGTGTCATTGCCATTGAGAGGTGTAATTGGGTAAGGTCGGCTTTTATCACCTCATCCCAGGTCATCTTGGGTCTCCCCACTCCGCGGTTTCCATCAACTTCTAGTGCTCTGCACCTTTTTATGCAGCTGTCATCCTTCATACGCATCACATGTCCATACCAGCGCAACCGCCTCTCCTGCACACAGCATTTGATTCCTCTTATGTTCAGTCTCTCTCTCAATTCATTTATGCTTTGTCGTTCACGTATATTACTGTTACACATCCATCGGAGCATGCAGGCTTCGTTTCCCTCTAATCTACGTAATTCTTCCACCTTCAGCACCCAGGTCTCACTACCATGCAACATTGCTGTTCGGATACACGCATCATACAGTCTGCCTTTCATTCTGAGGGAGAAGCCTTTTGCAGCTAGCAGTGGTAGTAGTTCCCTAAACTTCTTCCATCCCGTTCTTACCCTAGTTATTGTACTTTCTGAACACCGACCTCCGCTGCTAATTCGGTCACCTAGGTAGCAGAAGCTGTCTACTGTTTCTACAGAGCCCTCCCAGAGATTGGTGGTACTTGTTTCCTGTGGCTGTTTGCTGCTTGCTGTCTCAGCACAGCTGCTGCATGAG
Organism: Eledone cirrhosa; assembly: GCA_964016885.1. Taxonomy (NCBI): domain Eukaryota; kingdom Metazoa; phylum Mollusca; class Cephalopoda; order Octopoda; family Eledonidae; genus Eledone; species Eledone cirrhosa. The sequence goes on from OZ024757.1 coordinate 14,893,348, forward strand.
AAGCCTACATTCTTAATTAAGCTTCCTGAGATCCCGCTACATCTCTTGTGTACCCATTGTTTGTATTTGGGGCAGAGAATGGAGTTCCTACCTACACCTTTCCTACATACTGAGCAAGGCCATTTCCCTGAGGGGATCTGGGTTCTGTTTTCTCGTCTACTTACAAGGACCTTAGTCTTTGTCATGTTGACTTTGAGACCCTTTCTTTCTAGTCCATGCTTCCAAGTTTGGAATTTATTCTCTAGTTCTACCATAGATTCAGCTATGAGTGCGAGGTCATCAGCATACAGGAGTTCCCATGGGCATCCGGTCTTAAACTCCTCCGTTATTGCTTGCAGGACTATGATGAACAGGAGGGGGCTAAGAACAGAGCCCTGGTGGACCCCAACCTGTACGCTAAATTCCTCGCTATACTCATTGCTAATCCTAACTTTGCTGACTGCTCCCCTATACATGGCTTGTACCGCTTTCACAAGCCATTCATCTACTCCTAGTTTTCTAAGAGCCCACCAGATTACAGCACGTGGAACTCTGTCAAAGGCTTTCTCAAGGTCGACAAATGCCAAGTAGAGTGGCTTACTTTTAGCTAGGTACTTTTCCTGTAATTGCCTCACAAGGAAGAGGGCATCAGTGGTGCCTCTTCCTGGTACAAACCCAAATTGCATCTCGTCTATTTTCACCCGGTCCCTAATCAACTGTGCTATAACTCTTTCTGTTACTTTCATGACCTGGTCTATCAACTTTAACAAAAAGCACCCAACCCACACTGTAAAGTGGTCGTGTAGGTCTCACAACAAAAAGCACCCAACCCACACTGTAAAGTGGTTGTGTAGGTATCACGACAAAAAGCACCCAACCCACACTGTAAAGTGGCCGTGTAGGTGTCACAACAAAAAGCACCCAGCCCACACTGTAAAGTGGTCGTGTAGGTCTCACAACAAAAAGCACCCAACCCACAGTAAAGTGGTCGTGTAGGTCTCACAACAAAAAGCACCCAACCCACACTGTAAAGTGGTCGTGTAGGTGTGTGTCACAACAAAAAGCACCCAACCCACACTGTAAAGTGGTCGTGTAGGTCTCACAACAAAAAAGCACCCAACCCACACTGTAAAGTGGTCGTGTAGGTGTGTGTCACAACAAAAAGCACCCAACCCACATTGTAAAGTGGTCGTGTAGGTGTCACAACAAAAAGCACCCAGCCCATGCTGTAAAGTGGTTGTGTAGGTCTCACAACTAAAAGCACCCAGCTCACACTCTAAAGTGGTCGTGTAGGTCTCACAACAAAAAGCATCCAGCCCACACTGTAAAGTGGTCGTGTAGGTCTCACAACTAAAAGCACCTAGCCCATAGTGTGAATGTTGTTGGCATTAGAAAGGGCATCAAGCAAATAACAGTCCTATATGAGCAAGACATGGTCACCTGACCCAACTTGCCTCTAATGGGACAACCCCTCTAACTCATCTTTTATTTTCTAATCTAGCTCCATGTACTCAACTGACGAAGGACTAACCACTGATACCTTGAATTTCTTTTCTCTCTTTCATCCAAAGCTTGAACTTAGTAACACTAATTCTTTTGTACCTCAATGTTTGTCATTTTTAGTATATACTAGCAGTGGTACCCGGCGTTGCACGGGATAAGGTATTGTGAAATATATAACCGCCCTAAGCTTAGTATAGCCACAACCACGGCTGGCAAAGAAGTAAGGGTCTGGTGGTACATAAGTAAGCAACACTGTGGCTTAAAATGTGAGGAAGAAGTTGTGTGCACTTACCAACTGTTTGGGGAATAAGTGTGAGATTTGTCTTGAGCAAGGGTGGCAGAATAACCGGAGGCAGCAGACAGCCAGACATACAGACAGATATTATAAGGGTGCGAATTGTAGGAAGTGACGTACCAACTGTTTGGGGAATGAGTGTGAGATTTGTCTTGAGCAAGGGTGGCAGAATAACCGGAGGCAGCAGACAGTCAGACCTACAGACAGATATTATAAGGGCGCGACGTTATATGTATGTATCTATCTAAAAAGAGAAAGACTAAGGATTGAGATCGCTAAATCGCTTAATGTGGTCCCTAGGGCATTGAAAATTTGAAATTTTTTTTGCTCAGAACACTCCCTGAAACATAAGTATTACATGTGTAAAGTTTGAAAACAGTCAGTTGGGTGCTTCTCTAGTTTCTCACACACACACAGACAGACATCCTCAGTTTTATATATATAGATGACCATGGGATTTGCACATAGAATGTGCCCCCTCTGAGGCACAAGTCTGGGTAAGAGTGTTTATGGAAAACCAGCAGTCATTCATACCAGTCTCTTCTCTCCACACCACAGATGTAATGGCTGATACAGCTTGGCACCAGTGACATTGTAACTCATTTCTACAGCTGAGTAAACTGGAACAACATGAAATAAAGTGCCTTGTTCATGGACAATCATCTGGTCTGAGATTGAACTCCCAACCTCATGATTGCAAGGCCAATGCTCTAACCACTAAGCCATGTGCCTTCATATATATATATATATATATATATAGCGGCGATGAATTAGTTTTGCGAGGTTTTTTATATGAAATCGTGTGTCGAAACAGATATTGTTATATTTGGGGAGGGTCATATTTGCGTAATATTGCCAGAATTAATAACAGAACACACTCACTGTTTGGTTGGTTTTCGCTTCTCGCTGTCTTTTATATATATATATCTGCGATCTAACTTACTCGGTCCTCAATGTTGCCATTGACTGACCGGCGGTCAAAAATAATACAGATACAATATAGACACAAACACATATATATAGTTTACATAATTTACATAAATCTTTCGTTGCACATCTGCAACATCGTCAGTGGTGTTATATTCATTGTTCCTCCTGTTGTGTTGTATGTCTACGCCATTTTTTTTTTTGTTCAGTCTGTCTATATATTTATTTATTTATTTGCTTGTTTGTTTATCTTATTTTATTTTGTCTTCTTTGCGCATGTGTTTGCGTGTGTGTATAGTGTTATGTGTGATGTGTGACTAGTGTGTATAGTGTTGTGTCTGCTGGGTGACTAGTGTGTGTTTATGTGCTTGTGTATGTATTTATTTATCTTATTTTATTTTATTTTATTTTATTTTATTTTATTTAATTTTATTTACTTATTTATACTTCTCTTAGGTCAGTGTTGTTTGTTTGGGTGTTGTTGTTGTTCCACTCATTCTTTCTGTTTAGCTTTGGTCTTCTAATTTCTATTTCACTGGCCTCTCTGATTTGCCTATCTGCTGGGTCATTCCTATGTTTAGATATTATTCTAATTTCTATGTTGTCTATGTTACCGTCATGTTGTTGTCTAGCATGTTCGTATAGTACTGACCCGTTTTTTCGTCCTTTTAGTTCCCCCCGGTGTTGGTCTATCCTTTCACCTATGCTACGAACAGTGAGTGTGTTCTGTTATTAATTCTGGCAATATTACGCAAATATGACCCTCCCCAAATATAACAATATATATATATATATATATATATATATATATATATATATATTTTTTTTTTTAACCTTCATATCATGTCTTCCTGTTTTATCTGATAAAAACACAAATATTATTGCATGATGATATTTGTTTTTGAAATGCGCATAATAAAATACATGGAACTCTTTTAACCATCTTTTGTTCTTATATATATATATATATATGTACATATTCATTTTATTAAGGCTAAATAGTGAGATTGTTACTCTAGAGTTTTATTTGACTGCTTATCAAAGGGTCATCTCCCTGTGATAAGCAGGTGAAACTCTTTATCACAGGGTCATCTCTCTGTGATAAGCAGACAAAACTCCAAAATGAATAATTAAACTCTTTGGTATAGAGTACTTTTTTCTCTCAGCTGCTAACTACTTACGGATATGTATGTATATATATATATATATATATATATATATGTAGGTGGTTGTACTGGTACCATGTCATAAAGCACCCAGTTCACCTTGAAAGGTGGTATTGCTGGTGCCAAGTACACACTCTAAGGTGGTTGGCATTAGGAAGAGCAGCCTTCCATAGAAAACCAAGCCCAAATCAGAGTGTGTCAGCAAGATGTGGTCACCGAACCTGTCTGGCTGCATAACGGGACAGCCCGTCTATACCCCTGCAAATATGGAAAATAGGTGTTTAACTGTGATTATGGTCATGATAATAATTTCTTTAGTGGGTCACTCAGGGACAACCTTTAAAAAAAAAATATATATATATAAATAGCATCATCATCATCATTTAACATCTGCTTTCTTTACTAGCAAGGGTTGGACATAAACTAAGTTAGTACTGAAGCAGACTACTAACCTCCCTGACAGGAGTCTGTATCCTGCTTATGTATGATCATATTGAGTGCAGAAGAGAAGTTGTCATGTCTTTTGACACAAACTATATGGCCTTCCTAACCCTATGTTTGGAAAACTTTCTATGGCTGGATGCCTTCATCATCATCATCATCATCATTTTCCATGCTTGCAAGGGTGGGACGGTGCTTATTCAGCACAGCATCCTCTCCACTTGTCACGGTCCTTCGTCATCTTCACTGTGAGCTTCAGCGATCTGAGGTCTATTCTCACCACCTCCGCCCATGTTTTTCGTGGTCTACCTCTACCACGTCTTCCTTCAATATTTTATTTACACAAAGTAATTTACACCAGAGGAGGGGGGGGGGGGCTCACATTCCTTCACCTACAGTGAATACTTTACAATGCCAACTTACATTCATTCATAGAATATAGACTGGATAATGCCAGGTGTCTATAATGTTTAACCCAGTGCTTATCTAATGGGAGGAATTTAGCTCCAAGAGGATGAGTCATAGTCAAGGGAAGAATCCAAACTGGGAACGAATAGTGTACATTCTGTTTGTGTATATATATATATGCCAGAAACCATCCTATACGAGCGAGACATGGTCACCCGACCCAACTTGCCTCAAATGCGACAACCCATGGTTGGTGTTAGGAAGGGCATCCAGCCATAGAAAACCTGCATGAAACAGTTCTGTACGAGCGAGACACAGTCACCCAACCAATCTTGTCTCAAGTGGGACAAACCCGTCCAACCCATGCTAGCATGGAAGATGGACGTTAAACAATGATGGTGCTGATGATATATAGTATAGGTATAAATCAAAGTTGTGGCAGAAGTAGGACAGAGATAACAATTGAATTATTTGAGGTAGTCACAAAACATCCAATGGTGCGAAAAGTTAAATATCTTGCTCAGCATTAACACGCAAAGTTGTATAAGTGTGAGTCCATGAATGTCCAGGTTTAGGTAGCCATAGTATATAACCTCCACAATGACAAATACGAATTGATAAAAAAAAAAATATAAAATGAAATATTAAAATACCCAACTATAGTATATATTGTATATATATCAAATGAAATACTAATATACCCAACTATAGTGTATATTGTATATATATAAAATGAAATACTAATATATCCAAGTATAGTGTATATATATCAAGTGAAATACCAATATACCCAACTATAGTGTATATTGTATGTCAAAGGAAATACTAATATATCCAACTCTAGTGTACATTGTGTATATATCTTCTATATATATAAAAGCGAGGATGTGTGAGTGTCTGTGGACAACTTTGGACAGCTAAGGCTTTTACAATTCCCAACCGAATTTGACCAAATTTTCTGAGCACGTTGCACCTGTCTCTAAGATGGTCACATCACAAACATTTTTCAAATCGACCCACGTTGAGCAATAAAAAATCGATAGCAAAATTAATTTTTCTAAAGTGCATGATGTAAGGTAGAAATCAATCAAAACAAAATCCTTATGGGACTTTCCATTCAAACTGTTGGGACCTACAACTTTTCAGCTGTAGCTTGCACATTTTTTTGTCACTTGCGACAAAATTGTAGGTGTTTGTTCTCTGCACTACAAGGCTCTTAAGTGAGCATCAATTTTCTTCTAAGTCACATGCCTTTGTCAGCAAACCCATAAAAACTAAATCCTTATGGGATTTTCCATTCAATTTACTTCCTAGCTGTATATTCTTAGCATAATTTCAAACCCCGGGCAACGCCGGGTAAATCTGCTAGTATATTTTTATATATCCAATGAAATAATATATCCTACTATAGACTGCATTGTATATATATATATATATATATATATATTGTTATACTTTGGGAGGGTCATGTTGCCAATAAGCAACAAGCCTTATTGGCAACATGACCCTCCCAAAGTATAACAATATCGGTTTCAACACACGATTTCAGATAAAGAATCTTGCTAAACAAATTCAGAAACGAAATATATTTATATATATATATATCTAATGAAATATTAATATATCCTACTATAGAGTACATTGTGTATATATAAAGGTGATCACAAATTAACAGTTCATTCAACTCTGCTGCTTCAGATTTAATCCAGTTTAGAACTATACAATGACAGAGGTTTGAAAAGCTGGCTTATGTTGATATGGTGCTCAGGTGAGTATGTACTGGTTGACAATTCAAAATAGGGTGGAATTGAGGAAACCTGGGACCACAAGTGGAGGAAGGTGACCAGGGGCCCTGAAAATCACCAGACTATACAGTTATTGAGGTTTGAAAAGTCTGTTCATATTGAGATGGTACTCAGGTGAAAAATAACTAGATGGCAATTCAGAATAGGGTAGAATTGAGGGAATCTTGGATTACAGACAGAGGGCAGTGAATTGGGTTTCACAGAACCACGGGATTAATCTGGGATTGTGTGGGGGGAGAAATTTGACAGGTTTGAAAAACTGGCTTATGTTGATATGGTGCTCAGGTGAATATGCACTGATTGAAAAGGGTGGAAATTGAGGAAAGCTGGGACCACAAGAAGAGGAATGTGACCTGGGTTTCTGAAAATCACTGAAAAGGTTTGAAAAGTTTGATAAAGTTGATATGATGTTCAAATGAAAAGTAACTAGATGGCACTTTACAATAGGGTGGAACTGAGGATTACTAGTTCAACCCTTGGTCAGATTCAACTGAGCTGAACTATAATTAAAGCTGTTCCAGTAGCAACAGCACCTCCCCACTATCATTTATGATGAGCAGAGATTTGAGGCAGATTTGGCTGCTATTTCTAACACATTGACTGACCACTTTGAAGTTTGGCTGTTTCATATTTAGCCCCAGATCAGCCTTAATTGAGCAGCCATGACCAGAGACACTCCAGATATACCCCATTCCGCCATATTTAGAGAACTATCTCTCAGACACTATACTATCCAATGGGCATTTCCTCTCAACTATGATGGGGAGTAGGTGGGTTGGGGTAGACTTAGCTGCTATTTTTAACATGTCAAGTGCTTATGTAGAGGCTTCTCTAGTTGGCTGGTTGACAACGGGAACCCCTAGGTGCCAACAGGGGCATAATCAATAAGGTAAGGTCTCATTCTGTGTGTGTGTGTGTGTGTATGTATATATATATATATATAAAGAAAAAAAGATGAAATCGAAAATGCAACTGGAGTCTTATTTTAAAAAAAAATATATTTATTTGGTTCCTTTACCGGTTTCGCAGTTCTTCTGCTTTTCAAAAGTAGAGTTGAGATGGAGGGTCTGTGGTTTTTCTCACATCTGTCTTAAAATAAGACTCCAGCTGCATTTTCGATTTCATCTTTTTTTCTTTATACTTTCACTCGTGTAGGACACCTCGGTTATTTTTCATTTTGTAAAAAAAACTTCACTTTCTAATATATATATATATATATATATACAGAGAGAGAGAGATTTGAGGCAGATTTGGCTGCTATTTCTAACACATTGAATGACCATTTTGTGGTTTGTTTCAGTTTATAATGAGAGTTGTTCCCATTATTTAGCCCTTATGTTGCAAAATTATATTATGAGTTCAATTCCCGCTGAGGTTAACTTTGCCTTTCATCCTTACAGGGTCGATAAAATAAAGTACCAGTAATGCACTTGGTATTTGTTGGCCTTGTGCCAAAAGTAGAAACAATTATTTAGCCCTGGATCAGCCTTATATGTATGTGTGTGTATATATATATATATACAATGTTTCCGATAAACATATGTATAACAT
>OZ024757.1:14906422-14913922 GCA_964016885.1 Eledone cirrhosa
TTTCAACTGTAATAAGATGGGTAAATTTTCTACCTTTTATACATTTTATACAGGGAAAAGTGGCTCCAGAATCCTAAGTCTTGCAAACTGTATTTCGACCAATCAGTGTGTAGTTTCACTGAATTACTAAAGCTGATTGGTTTAAGCGTCACGGCTGGTTGAGCATGTCTAACGACCAATAATTAATCATATCCAAAGCATCAATTGTTTTGCTATTTTTAGAAATGATGAAAATAGCATTTTCTATTAATCATCACCATCAACATCACTTTTATTATTATTATTGTTGTTGTTGTTGTTGTTAGTGGTCGTAGAAGTAATACCCCTAAGCGTTATTATATATATATACATATATATATATACATATATATATATATATGTATATATATACATATATATATATACATATATATATATATATGTATATATATATATTTATATATATACATATATATATATATGTATATATATATATTGTTATACTTTGGGAGGGTCATGTTGCCAATAAGAAACACACGCACCAGTAGCTTTCACTTCAATTTATTATAATAAATTTATAAATTTATAAATTTATAAATTTCTGGTTGGTTGGTTGGTTCCACAACCAGATAGTTGTTTATATATTGTCATAGTTCTTTCGTCACACACTCTGTGACCTCTTCAGTGACTGGGGATTCCTTTCTTTGTTTTTGTGCCTCTCCTTTGTTCTATGCCATTTTGTTTCTGTGTGTGTGTTGTGTGCTGAGTCTGCGCATGCGCCACATCCGGGTGTGTGTTTATGTTCATTTATTTATTTGTTTATTTACATGTTACTGGTTGGTTGTTTGTTCTATGTGTGTGTATGTATTCCTCTTGTCCTTAATTGTAAGTTGTGATGTTGTGATGTTGCTGTTCCACTCATATTTTCTATTTAATTTTGGTTGTAATTCTTTTATGTTTATTGCCTCTGTGATTTGTCTAAACATTGCGTCTTTTCTGTGTGTAGATTCTATTTTTATTTCTATGTTCTCTAATTTACCCTTGTGTTCTATTTTAGCATGTTGGTAGAGTACAGATGATTCTTTACTATCTTGAAGGTCTCGCCAGTGTTCATTTATCCGTTCCCCTACACTACGAGCTGTCTCACCTATGTACACTATATTTTTGTCTCTACATTGTCCTTCAGTACATCTTATGCTATACACTACATTTCTAGTTTTACAGTTAATATGGGGGCTTATTTTACAGGTTATACATTTCTTATCTATACATGAGGGTCTTTGAAAAGGGTATGTCTTGCTAATAAGTGTTTTTACGGAGGTACCTGGTCTTTCTACTATCTTAATATTGAGTTTATGTTTATCTAGGGCTCTTCTAAATTTGTAAGCTAATTCACCTCTAGGGGTTGTATCGATGAACATTACACTCTGGTATTTATTGCTATCATACCATGAGTTTATTCTATTAGCCTTGTTCCTAGTTCTTTCTATTCTATTCCAAAATTTGCTCCTATACAAGGGGTAGGTCCCATTTATGTCATTATTTACCATTTTTTCTCATTTGGTTCTGGCTCCTCTATACACTCTGATTTTATCTCTCTGATTGTAGCCAGAGAACTGCATATGGTGGATGAAGTGTTGTATGTGTCTCTCTAGTTCTTTGGGGTTGCACATGCAGGACACGTTTCTCATCACCCATACCAAATCCAGTAGGTATGCTTTTCACAATTTTCAAACAACAGTCATGAAACTGGTGCTACAACCAGCAGCAGGTCACACTAATCAAAGAGTAGCCCATTCAACCATTGACAATATATATCTGTCAACAAGGGGACCTATTTCTTAGTTGTTTCCAAAGATCACAGATCATCTAGTCGACATTACAAGTTTTGTTGTAATTTCAAGTTCTTTTGTATTTGTTACTGGTAGCTTAGCTAATATTTAAATTATGAGCAGATGTATATAGTTAATTAAAATTGAACAAAAAAAACACATTTTAATTAGATAGATTCTAATGAAGGTGAATGGCTTAGTGGTTAGAGCATTAGGCTTGCAATCGGGAGGTTGCGAGTTCGATTCTCAGACCGGATGATGCATTGTGACCTTTATTTCACGTTGCTCCAGTTTACTCACTGGTGCCAAGCTGTATTGGTCATTGCCTTTCTCTTGGATAACATCGGTGGTGTGGAGAGGAGAGACTGGTATGCATGGGTGACTGTTGGTCTTCAACAAACAACCTTGCCTGGTCTTATGCTTCTGAGGGGAACTTTCTAGGTGCATATCCACAGTCATTCATGACTAAAAGGGGGACTTGAAGCTAGTACTACAGAGTTGTGTGTGTGTGGAGAAGTTGTGGATGTTAATGTGTGTGTATATGGCATTTATTATATGTGTATATATACGGTGGTGGATTGGCAGTATCGGTAGAGCGTCGGACACCATGCTTTGACGCATAGAGTTACGGCCCTTTCCATTCTGAGTTCAAATCTCGCCGAGGTTAACTTTGCCTTTCATCCTTACGGGGTCGATAAAATAAAGTACCAGTAATGTACTGGAATAATTGCTGGCCTTGTACCAAAAAGTAGAAACAATTCATCATCATCATCATCATCATCATCATCGTTTAACGTCCATCTTCCACGCTTGCATGGGTTTGGACGGGAGTTTTCCCACTTGAGGCAAAATTGGTTGTCCTGCTCGTATAGGACTGTCTATATATGTGTATATATACTATATGTGTATATATACTAGTGTTTGTTTAATTAGAGTTATTGTTGTGACTGTTACTGGTTGTTGTGCTAAACAATTAAAATACTTTAAACTACAGGTGGATTAATGCATTTTTAGTTTACTAGAATATTTTTCAACATGCTGATGCATATGTGTACATGTGCGTGTGCATGTGTGTATGTAGATTGTACACACGTGTGTAGTGAATGTTAGACAGTTTTCTGCAGTTTGTCATCACCCCTTCTTTCCTCAGTCATATCTAGTGTGTGACGAAAGTTTCTCGAATTTATATATAGATTTTAATATTTAAAATTTCGATGAGTTCTTGTACAACCAAATCAAAAGGCGTATGTGCGTATGTAAGGTACTTATTGAGCTTGTATGTGTGTGTGTTTGTGCCCACATACAGATGTGTGTGTGAGTGGTTGTTTGAGGGAGGTGGTGACAATATTCAATGTAGTGAAATAGGTTGTGTAGGTAATTATTATTTATTGGTGATGTATTGTAGCAGCCCTGTGTTTGTCTTGGGTACCTATGTGTACTGACGGGGGAGCCCACATGGAATTAGATGTTGATAGTTCTGTAATGGAGTGCCTAGATGAGTATTGTCATTTTAATGCCACTATTGGATTGGTGTTGTGGTGCAAACCTATTCAGAAGTAAACCTGAGTGACTTAACTCTTTAGCATTTAAACTGGCCGTATCTGGCCAGAATTCTCTCCCCTCTTTCTGTTCAAACCACAATCGATGTATGGAAAAATAAAATAGCCTTCAGAATAGGACTTCAAAATAGGACTTCAGAAACCTATGTATGAAATTTGGTGCAAATCGGTTGCAAAATGTAGAAATGCATGCGGTTACACAGACAGACATCTTCTGTTTTATATATATATATATATAAACAATGAGTTTAAGACTTAGTTGATATGTAATCAACTGACATATGTGTATAACAGATACGAAGCACTCAACAAATAATATTTATCTGGAGTAGTATGATAATAAGAGTAATAAACGAAAGTTATATACTTTAGTGATGATATAAAGTATATATCTTTCGTTTATTACTATATATATATATATATATATATATATAAATGAAAAGTATAGAAATTGTTGTAGCGATAAGCTAACAGTATTCCATAACATATATTCCATAACATATATATATATATATATATATATATATATATAACATATTAAACTTAAGCCAAAAAACTCAATTTAGGGAAGTATTTTCCGTGCAAGCATGGAAAATGAACGTTAAATCATGATGATGATGATGATGATATATATACCTACAGTCAGCAGGCACTTCTTAATCAAATATACTCCCCCATCCGACTACCCCAACTCCCCCACCCCCAACCCCATCTACACCACCCCTTTCTCTGTAAAGTCCTAAATAAATGAGGTCGTGTAGGTGTCACGACAAAAACACACAGTCCTCGCTGTAATGTGGCCGTGTAGGTAACACGCTAAAAACCTCCCAGTCCACACTGTAAACGTGGTTGGTGTTAGGAAGGGCATCCAGCCGTAGAAAACCTGCCAGACAGTCCCATACGAGCGAGACGACCAATCTTGCCTCAAGTGGGACAATTCCCGTCTAAACCCATGCTAGCGTGGAAGATGGATGTTAAACGATGATGATGATGATCATCATCATTAATTAATATCTGTTTTCTCAGCTTGCCTGCGTTTGATGGGTCACAGACATAGTCAATATTCAAACAGGACTACTGACCTCTCAGATAGGTTGAAGTCCTGCACTACACTTACATACAATCCAACGCTTTACTGAGTTCTGGATGGATGCCCTTCCTATCACCAACCACTTTATAGCATGTACTAGATGTGTTTATCATGTAGATCACCAACACTAGAGAGGTTGTCATGAGCTTGACACAGCTGAAGGGTCCTCCCTACCTTTTGTTTGGCAAGCATTCTACAGTTAGATGTCCTTCCGATTACCATCTATTTTGCAGTGTTTACTGGGTGCGTTTATCGAGTAGATCACCAACACTAGAGAGGTTGTTGCACTGCTGACCTGACTGAAGGGTCCTTCCAACCCTTTCTGGCATTGCTTCTACAGCAGGGAGCCCTTCCTATCACCAACCATCTTACAGGATATAGAGGGAGTATTAGGTGTACTGTCTCAAAATAGGTTTTCATATATATACTGTTGAAACATCATTTTTCTCGTGTTCCATTTTTCCAGGTGAAACCAGAAACAGCTTCAAACCCACAAAACCAAAGTTTCCACATCAAACCAGGTTTTCTACACCAGACCAAGTTTTTCACACCAAACCAGGTTTTCCACACCAAACCAGGTTTTCCACACCAAACCAGGTTTTCCACACCAAACCAGGTTTTCCACACCTAACTAGGTTTCAATACTAAACCAGAATTTCCACACCTAACTAGGTTTCAATACTAAACCAGAATTTCCACACCTAACTAGGTTTCAATACTAAACCAGAATTTCCACACCTAACTAGGTTTCAATACTAAACCAGAATTTCCACACCAAAACTGCAATAATGGCTAAAAGACATCTTGGTTTATTCCTGCCATGTGATGTACAAAAACTGTTGACAGCACCTAATGTAAATATCACATCTTTCTTTCTTCATTTATTTTTTTTATATTCTTATATTATTCTGCTTGACTAACACCACTATCACCCTACCACCAATACCACCATCACCACTACTACAACCACCACAACCACCATACCCACCACCATCACCACCACCACAATAAACATCATCAGAACCACAACAAACACCATCACAACTGTACCCACCACTACCATTGTATATTCTCTCTCTCTTCTGTATTCTGTATTTAACCAGGAACTGTATGAAGCCCCTTACTTCCCCATAGAACTGCCAACATTTGATGAATATAAAGACAATCCCCCAAAGTTTGGTGAAGAAATGAGAAGAAAACATTTTTTTCTAGAGGTAAGTCACAAGATAGTCCACTCTAAATAACCATTTTTTTTTTACTGTCTAGACTCCAGTCCAGAGCTAGCACTACCATTAAGGCCAGCCAGGCAACCACCTAGGGCACAGACCTCAGGGAGGTGCTACCATTAGCCCCAACTAAACAGCCACCTAGGGCACAGGCTACAGGAGGTGCTATCATTAGGCCCAACTAAACAGCTACCTGGAGCACAGATCTCAGAGAGGTGCTACCATTAGCCCCAACTAAACAGCCACCTAGGGCACAGGCTACAGGAGGTGCTATCATTAGGCCCAACTAAACAGCTACCTGGAGCACAGGTCTGAGGGAGGTGCTACCATTAGGCCCAACTAAACAGCTACCTAGGGCACATATCCCAGGGAGGTGCTACCATTAGGCCCAACTAAACAGCTACCTAGGGCCCAGATCTAAGAGAGGTGTTACCATTAGGCCCAAATAAACAGCTACCTAGGGCACAGATCTCAGAGAGGTGCTACCATTAGCCCCAACTAAACAGCCACCTAGGGCACAGATCTAAGAGAGGTGTTACCATTAAGGCCAGCTAATGAGCCACCTAGGGCATATTCTTCAGAAAAGTGCTACCATTAAAGCTGAAGTGGGGAGCAGTGAAGGTATCTTCTTCTTGAGTCATCCCTCCATCGAAGGTGAAGCTTTCATTTTGCTTTTTCTACTGGCTAGAATATATGTGGCTCACCACACCTGCATACTCATAGATTTCTCTGCTAACTGGAGCAGTTGTTCCAACCCATTGTTGAATTAATAGTTAATCATCTGAGAAGCCAATGACATTCATGACAACGAGGTCATCTAATTAAACTGATGATCCTCACATGAGCTGCTGCTTACTATGGGAAAAGAAGGATTTGTATCGAGGTATACTCCTCTAGATCTGACCCCTTCTGCTATACTATGCTATGATAGTTATATCAGAGGAACCCCATGTAGGATGTGACTTTTCACCATGTAAGTCGGTCTTTCAACTGAGAGGGGTTAGGTGCTCAGCTTGAATGAGCATACATTGTATCATCGGTTTGCTGAGTGGCATCTTAAACAGACTCAGGGACGCCACAAAATACCATCCAGTGCCAACCAGTGGAATCTCTGCGCACTCTTAAATTAATATATACATATGTATACACTCACACAATATATACATATGTATACACTCACACAATATATACATATGTATACACTCACACAATATATACATATGTATACACTCACACAATATATACATATGTATACACTTACACAATATATACATATGTATACACTAACACCATATATACATATGTATACACTCACACAATATATACATATGTATACACTCACACAATATATACATATGTATACACTCACACAATATATACATATGTACACACCCACACAATATATACATATGTATACAACCACACAATATATACACCCACACAATATATACATATGTATACAACCACACAACATATACACCCACACAATATATACATATGTATACACCCACACAATATATACACCCACACAATATATACACTCACACAATATATACACTCACACAATATATATATATGTATACACCCACATAATAATATACACCCACACAATATATACACCCACACAATATACACCCACACAATATATACATATGTATACAACCACACAGCATATATACCCACACAATATATACATATGTATACACCCACACAATATAAACACCCATACAATATATACACTCACACAATATATACATATGTATACACCCACATAATAATATACACCCACACAATATATACACCCACACAATATA
>OZ024757.1:14918922-14953922 GCA_964016885.1 Eledone cirrhosa
ATGTGGTAGTGCTTGTGTCACAATGGAATTCACCCAGTTCACCCTGTAATGTGGTAGTGCTTGTGTCACAATGGAATTCACCCAGTTCACCCTGTAATGTGGTAGTGCTTGTGTCACAATGGAATACACCCAGTTCACCCTGCAATGTGGTAGTGCTTGTGACACAATGGAATTCACCCAGTTCACCCTGTAATGTGGTAGTGCTTGTGTCACAATGGAATTCACCCAGTTCACCCTGTAATGTGGTAGTGCTTGTGTCACAATGGAATACACCCAGTTCACCCTGCAATGTGGTAGTGCTTGTGACACAATGGAATACACCCAGTTCACCCTGTAATGTGGTAGTGCTTGTGACACAATGGAATACACCCAGTTCACCCTGTAATGTGGTAGTGCTTGTGTCACAATGGAATTCACCCAGTTCACCCTGTAATGTGGTAGTGCTTGTGACACAATGGAATACACCCAGTTCACCCTGTAATGTGGTAGTGCTTGTGACACAATGGAATACACCCAGTTCACCCTGTAATGTGGTAGTGCTTGTGTCACAATGGAATACACCCAGTTCACCCTGTAATGTGGTAGTGCTTGTGTCACAATGGAATACACTCAGTTCACCCTGCAATGTGGTAGTGCTTGTGTCACAATGATATGCACCCAGTTCACCCTGCAATGTGGTAGTGCTTGTGTCACAATGAGATGCACCCAGTTCACCCTGCAATGTGGTAGTGCTTGTGTCACAATGAGATGCACCCAGACCACTCTGTAATGTGGAAGTGCTGGTGCCACAACAAAAAGTACCCAGTCCACTCTGTAAAGTGATAATGTTGGTGCCATGACAAAGAGCACTCAATCCACTCAATACGTGGTAGTACTAGTGTCACAACAAAAAGCACCTGGTCCACTCTGTAAAGTGGTAGTGCTGATATCATGATAAACTGCTCCCAGTACAGGTTATAGATGGATTAGTAATAGGAAGGGCATCCAGCCATATAAGCCAAGGTAAATATGGAGCATGTGAGCAAGACATTGTTACCTGATCTATCTAGCTTTAGTATGTAACAACCTCCCTAGCTCATGGAAACATTGAAGACATACATACACAAAAATACACACACATACTCTGAAAGGAAAAAGATGGGTATCAGCACACATGGGATTCGAACTCACACCTCTTGTTTGCCGGACAAGTACGCTATCATTATACCAATGAAACCACCCAACAATGTTTATTATTTTTGAGAGCTATAACTTAATAGCGATATGCAAACAAAGGCAGTATCATTTGAAAGGGCAAGTGGAGTTTGAAAATTGAAATACTAGAGTCAGCTGAAAAGTTCATAGGCTGACCAAACTACTCTCATGGAATGACCAAATCAGCTTTATTTTTCAACATAGTCCCTGGAAAGAAACAATCCAGTTATTAATAAGCGAAGTTGAAATTAATGCATGCAAGATTTCACAGCTCTAGCATCTCTCTTTCATAGTCGTATATATATATATATATATATATATATACATATATATATATACATATATATATATATATATATATATATTAAAATACAAATATTAATAAAATAGATGTTACTGTAAAACTCATTCTTTGATGTACTCATTGAATCTTGTTTAACTCTTTAATATATATATATATATATGTGTGTAGATATTATCATCATCACCGTTTTACGTCTATTTTTCAATGCTAGCATGGGTTAAACGAGTTGTCCTGTTGTATGCAATTCTAGGTCAGGTGACCATGTGTTGCTCAAACAGAACTGATTTTGGCGTGGTGTCTACAGCTGGATGCCCTTCCTAATGACAACCTCATAATTCAAATTGCATTTGTTAGTAAGAAAAATTGAAATTAATGCATGCAAGATTTCATAGCTGTACATGACCACTTTACAGTGAGAGGGGGTGAGGGCATAACGCCAGAGGTCTCATTCCTGGGAGAGGTGCAATTGGGCAAGGTCAGCTTTTATCACCTCATCCCAGGTCTTCTTGCGTCTCCCCACTCCAAGACTTCCATCGACTGTTAGTGCTCTGCACCTTTTTATGCAGTTGTCATCCTTCATAATCTCCTCTCCTGCACACATCATTTGATTCCCCTTATGCTTAGTTTCTCTCTTGATTCGTTAATGCTTTGCCATTCGCGTATATTACTATATTACTATTACACATGAGGCATATAAAATATTTTCTTCTGTAGAAATACCAGCGCTACACAGAACGTCAACCTCACAGATTCTTTGCTCGAGAACTTTTTCCACTGTTGGTCTACGTCTTCAGAGAACTTGCCAAATATGTTGGTAAGTCTTTCTAGAGGAAGATGGGAGAGGAGTAGGGCAAGATGTAACCTTATTGATTTTGTGTTGCTGGTTAATAATGTAGTAATGTTGGTGGTGGTGGTGTTGATAGCTGTGTTAGTGGTGATGGTGTTGGTGGTGTTGTGGTGTTGATGGCTGTGGTGTTGATGGCTGTGGTGGTGGTTGTGGTGTTGATGGCTGTGGTGGTGGTTGTGGTGTTGATGGTGGTGGTGGTGTTGATAGATGTGTTAGTGGTGATGGTATAATGTTGATGGCTGTGGTGGTGGTGATGGTGGTGGTAGTGGTGTTGTGGTGGTGGTGGTGTTGTGGTGGTGGTGTTGATGGTGGTGGTGGTGTTGGTAGTGTTGGAAGCTGTGTTAGTGGTGATGGTATAATGTTGATGGCTGTGGTGGTGGTGTTGGTGGTGGTGGTGGTGGTGTTGTGGTGTTGATGGCTGTGGTGGTGGTGGTGTTGTGGTGTTGGTGGTGTTGTGGTGTTGATGGCTGCGGTGGTGGTTGTGGTGTTGGTGGCTGTGCTGGTGGTGGTGGTGTTGTGGTGTTGATGGCTGTGGTAGTGGTGGTGGTAGTGGTGGTGTTTTGGTGTTGATGGCTGTGGTGGTGGTGGTGTTTTGGTGTTGATGGCTGTGGTGGTGGTGTTGTGGTGTTGATGGCTGTGGTGGTGGTGTTGTGGTGTTGATGGCTGTGGTGGAGGTGGTGGTGTTGATGGTGGTTATGGTGTTGGTGTTGATGGCTGTGGTGGTGATGGTGTTGGTAGTGGTGGTGGTGGTGTTGGTGTTGATGGCTGTGGTGGTGGTGGTGTTGGTGTTGATGGCTGTGGTGGTGTTGTGGTGTTGATGGCTGTGGTGGTGGTGGTAGTTGTGTTGTGGTGTTGATGGCTGTGGTGGTGGTGGTAGTTGTGTTGTGGTTTTGGTGTGGTTAAGTTGTTTTGTTGATCTTGTACTGTATCACTTTACACTGTAATTCCTAAAAATCTTCTATTTTTATAGGCTGTGGCCCCTAAAAATCTTCTATTTTTCAGGCTGTGATCCCTAAAAATCTTGTATTATTACATGCCATGATTAGCAGTATCGGTAGAGAATCAGACACTATGCTTTGAAGCATATAGTTATGGCCCTTTACATTCTGAGTTCAAATCCCGCCGAGGTTAACTTTGCCTTTCATCCTTACGGTGTCGATAAAATAAAGTACCAGTAATACACTGGGTAATTGCTGGCCTTGTGCCAAAAGTAGAAACTATTATTACATGCTGTGCCTCTAAAAATGTTATATTGTATCACTAGCTGTGACCCTAAAAAGTCTTATATTTTTACAGGCTGGGACCCCTAAAAATCTTATATTTTTACAGGCTGTAATCCCTAAATATCAAGTTTTAAAGATATTGTGTGGTATCATTGCTGGTTGTGACCTCTAAAATTCTTGTATTATATCCCGCCGAGGTTAACTTTGCCTTTCATCCTTACGGGGTCGATAAAATAAAGTACCAGTAATACACTGGGATAATTGCTGGCCTTGTGCCAATAGTAGAAACAATTATTACATGCCATACCTCTAAAATTGTGATCACTACCAGCTGTGACCCATAAACATCTTATATTTTTACAGGATGTGACCCTTAAAAATCATATTTTGCAGGCTGTAAGCCCTAAAAGTGTTTATTGTATCCCTACAGACTGTGACCCCTAAAAATTCTCTATTTTACAGGCTGTAACCCCCAAAAACATAAAAATGTTGTATTATATCCCTACAGACTGTGACCCCTAAAAATCCTCTATTTTACAGGCTGTGACCCCTAAAACCTAAAAATCTATTTTACAGGCTGTGAACCCTAAAAATGTATTGTATCCCTACAGACTGTGACCCCTAAAAATCCTCTATTTTACAGGCTGTGACCCCTGTGATATTGTGTTGGTTAACAATGCCTCCTCTGCCACTGCCAGTGTTGTCAGAGGAATTCCATTCACCAAAGACGACACCATATTCTTCCTGAGTACAACTTATAGTGAGTTGAGTGTCATATATTTGAGTGGAGTGTGGATCTGTTAGTGTTGAGTGGAGCTAGCAGAGTGAGGTGTGGATCTGTTAGTGTTGAGTGGAGCTAGCAGAGTGAGGTGTGATATACTGGAGTGGAACTGATAGAGAGGAGTGTGATATACTGGAGTGGAGCTAATAGAGTGGAGTGTGATATACAGGAGTGG
The DNA here is from genome assembly GCA_964016885.1 of Eledone cirrhosa. Taxonomy (NCBI): domain Eukaryota; kingdom Metazoa; phylum Mollusca; class Cephalopoda; order Octopoda; family Eledonidae; genus Eledone; species Eledone cirrhosa. The sequence continues at coordinate 14,923,447 of OZ024757.1, forward strand.
AGCTGATAGAGTGGAGTGTAATATACTGGAGTGGAGCTGATAGAACAGAATGTGATATACTGCGGTGGAGCTGATGGAGTTGAGTATGGCATGATTCGTGTGTGATCTGGCTGCTATTTCTAGCATATAAATTAACCATGTACACCACGTATATTATATCATATCTTACAAATAAACATTTGAAATGATCTGAGTCCTACTGAGAACACCTCAAAGCCTCACGTGTATGGCTTAGTGGTTAGAGTGTTGGGCTTGCCATCCGAAGGTTGTGAGGTCGATTCTCATACCGACCGTGTGATGCGTTGTGTCCTTCAGCAAGACACTTCACATTGCTGCAGTTTACTCAGCGGTAGAAATGATTTGCGATGTCACTGCTGCCAAGCTGTATTGGCCATTGTCTTTCCTTTGGACAACATTGGTGGCGTGGAGAGGGGAGACTGGTATGCATGGGCGACTGCTGGCTTTCCACAAAAAACCTAGCCTGGGCTTGTGCCTCAGAGAGGAGCTTTCTAGGTGCAGATCTCATGGTCTTTCATGACCAAAAGGAGTTTTTACCCTTACATATAAGAAATTTGAAAATATCTGAGGACCACATGGAACAGCTCAATGGTTCACAAATCAGTCAAGGACCCCAGGGAACACCTCAATGACCCATAAATCAGTCAAGGACCTCAGAGGACACCACAATGGCCCACTTGATATTGTGTAAAAGAGAAGGGTGAGATTTGCAGGCCATTGCCATTGGGTTTCCAGTGAAACTGTGTCACCTTTAGTGCCTTTGAAACCAACACCTGTCAAAAGATTTCACAAGCTCTCTTATCCAGATGTCATAACCAGAGACTCTGGCATTGATGTTCAAGATCTAGGTAATGCAATGAGTGACAGACCTATGTGAATTGGTAACCAGCATCTGTCAAAAGTCAAAGATGTCACTAGCTCTCCTGTCCAGAAGTCACAAGCCTCCTATCTAGATGTCACTAGCTCTCCTATCCAGATGTCACAAACTCTCCTGTCCAGATGTCAAAAGCTCTCCTGTCCAGATGTCACAAACTCTCCTGTCCAGATGTCACAAGCTGTCCTATCCAGATGTCACTAGCTCTCCTATCCAGATGTCACTAGCTCTCCTGTCCAGATGTCACAAGCTGTCCTATCCAGAAGTCACTAGCTCTCTGGTATTGATGTTCAGGGTTTAGGCAATTTAATGAGTGACAGAGTTATGTGGAGATCTATCGTTGTGTGTGCTGGCTGAGGCAGCTGGATGAAAATATGATGATGTGCACCTAGGTCCACAGACCCCAAAGGCCCACATATGTGCCACAGCCCAGATGTGATTCACAGCCCACAGAGAATACCCCAAAGGCCACATGTGATCCACAGCCCACAGAGAATACCCCCAAAGGCCACATGTGATCCACGGCCCACAGAGAATACCCCCAAAGGCCACATGTGAGCCACGGCCCACAGAGAATACCCCAAAGGCCACATGTGAGCCACAGTCCACGGAGAATACCCCCAAAGGCCACATGTGAGTCACAGCCCACGGAGAATACACCAAAGGTTCACATGTGAGCTGACATCCACATATAACACATCAGAGGCCTACATGTGAGCTGTAGTCCACAGATAACATCTCACCAAAGGCCCATTTGGAGCTATGACCCATAGAGAACATTTCAAAAGGTCACGTGAGCTGTAGACCACAGGAAAAACGTTGAAGGCCCACATCTCGGCTGTGGTGCTCATAGAACACCGCAAAGACCCACATGTGATCCATGGTTCATATAGAACACTTCAAAGACCCACATGTGATCCATGGTTCACATAGAACACTTCAACGACCCACATGTGATTCATGGTTCACATAGAACACTTCAACGACCCACATGTGATCCATGGTCCACATAGAACACTTCAACGACCCACATGATCCATGGTCCACATAGAACACTTCAAAGATCCACATGTGATCCATGGTTCACATAGAACACCTCAACAGCCCACGTGTGATCCATGGTTCACATAGAACACATCAAAGACCCACATGTGAGCAATAGCCCACAGTTAACACCTGAAAGGCCCACCTGTGGATCACAGAAAACACCTTATAGGCCCACATGTAAGTCATGGTTAACAGAGAACACCTTAATCCCACATTTTTTCTGTGGTCGGCCTGTGGGACATGGCCTACAGAGAACACTTCAATTGCCCACAGAGAAAACATCAAAGGCCCACATGTGAGCTGTGGCCAACCTATGAGTCATGCTGTACAAGGAGCCACGGCCCACATGTGAGCTGTGGCCCACATGTTAGTGATAGGGACCTCCATTCAACAGGGTAATGGTGTTTTCTAAGTTGTTTATTATCTTTGTATTAACCATCAGTTGCTGTGAAGAATCTCCTGACAGAAGTTTCCAGACAAACTGGTGTACACCTCCAGGAGGAAATGCTTCCGCTTCCTATCACTGGCAAAGAGCAGGTCAGGTCACATATATATATCTTGTTGTGGTGGTTGATGGCAGTGTTGTTGTTGTGGTGTTTGTTGTTGTGGTTGTAGTTGTTGTTGCAGTCAGTGTTGTGGTGTGTGGTGTTTGTTGTTGTAGTTGTTGTTGCAGTTAGTGTTGTGGTGTTTGTTGTTTGTTGTTGTGGTTGTAGTTGTTGTTTGTTGTTGTGGTTGTAGTTGTTGTTGCAGTTAGTGTTGTGGTGTTTGTTGTTTGTTGCTGTAGTTGTAATTGTTGTTGCAGTTAGTGTTGTGGTGTTTGTTGTTTGTTGTTGTGGTTGTAGTTGTTGTTTGTTGTTGTGGTTGTAGTTGTTGTTGCAGTTAGTGTTGTGGTGTTTGTTGTTTGTTGCTGTAGTTGTAATTGCTGTTGCAGTTAGTGTTGTGGTGTTTGTTGTTTGTTGTTTGTTGTTGTGGTTGTAGTTGTTGTTGCAGTTAGTGTTGTGGTTGCAGTTGTCGTTGCTATTGATGTGGTTGTAGTTGTGGTTACAGTTGCTGTTGTTGTGGTTACAGTAGTTGTTGTGCTCACAGTTGTTGTAGTTGCAGTGGTTGCAGTTCATTGTTACATCCATAGGGGATTGTTTATCTTCCACAAAGCACCCTGCCCAGGCTTGGGCCTCAAAGAAAGTCAGTCATAGATGTTTAGCCCATGGTCAGTCCTGACCAAAGGATCCGCTTTCTTTTCATCCAATATGGCAGCTATAGTCATGCTTTAAATACCAGCCAAATTCATTTAAATCACACCCTACCATCTTTAAGAACCAGTTTTGCTATCATCATCATCATCATTTCATTTTTATGTCCGCTTTTCCCTGCTTGCAAGGGTGGGACGGGAACTGATTCTGGCTTGATTTCTTCAGCTGGATGCCCTTCCTAACACCAACCTCATTTACAGTGAGTGCTGAGTGCTTTTTTGCCGTGGCGCCTACACGTCCACTTTACAGTGTGGGCTGGGTGCTTTTTTGCCGTGGCACCTCCACGACCACTTTGTAGTGGAATGATAGGGACTGGGGTCCCTATCATCTCATTTCTACAGCTGAGTGAACTGGAGCAATGTGAAATAAAGTGTCTTGCTCAAGGAAACAACACATCACCCGGTCTGAGAATTGAACTCACAACCTTTCGATTGCAAGGCCAATGCTCTAACCACTAAGCCATGTGCCTCCATGGCTATGACCATAAATAAAGCTCAGAGTCAGAGTCTCAAAGTTATAGGATTGGATATGAGAGAATCGGTTTTTCACCCATTGACAGTTATATGTAGGTTGTTCATGAATGAGAACATCTAGAAATCTTCATATACTATGCATGAACGGTAAAACGAAGGATCTGGTGTATCTGGAAGATTTTTGACTGTTTTTGTTTTGTCACACACACCACGGTCTCCCCTCATACTGTAAACCAGACAACACATCCGATACAGTCGTTTTCTCTTCTACCACTCTTTTATCCTCTGTTAACCCTGGCAAAGCTGGGTACCTCAGCTAGTATATATATATAAAACTCTTCAATCATAATTTCATACAAGAATTTTTGTTAATCTTAATAATGAGAAAGTTAGTTATATTACTAAATTCCTCAAAATTCCTGATTGTTTCAAAATGATTTGAAAATCATAGATAGTGTCTTTCATGAGAAATATAGTAATGAAAGGGTTAAGTTATATTCCAAACACCAACTTAACAATTTAGCATTTACATTACTCTATATTTATTATTGTATTTTCACAGTAAAGGCTTTACATCACATATTTATCGCATATGATATCGAATCTATGAGATTTTGATATTATTTATTTTGAGAACAATACCTTAAAGTCAGTATGAGGGGCCAGTTATGGCTGATTTGAACAGAAGAGGTGTAAGAATTCTGGCCAGTTTAAATGAAAAAGTTAGTCATATTACTAAATCTTTCCAAATTCTTGATTTGAAAATCTCAGGTAGTGTCTTTCATTAGAAATATTGTAACAAAAGGGTTAATTCTTTATTCAAGATTTTAAAATTGGTGCGAGATAAGCTGAAGCCAGGTACTCGTTTGGCTATTTTTGACCATATCTCAAGTGATGTTCCCTTGATCATGCCATTGAAAGAAATCATAGAAATATGCCATGAGAAGTAAGTTTCTACTTTATTTCCTCCTCAACTGATATATTGTGTATATATACATATATATATATACATGCATATATATACACATATACATATATATATATATATATATATATATATACATATATATATATATACACATATACATATATATACATACATATATATACACACACACACATATATATATATCAACAAAATTAACTCAAACATTGAGTTTTGAGATACAAGTGTATTAGAATTCATAGGAAAATGGGAAAACTTGCCATAAGGAAGCTGTTAAAACAGCAAAATTCCGTTGAAGTAGCGTTGGCTTAAAGATTACCTCAAAGAATAGAAATCAGCAGCTTGAAGTGAGTTGGCTGATTTCTATCCTTTGAGGTAATCTTTTACCCAACGCCGCTTTAATGGCATTTTGATGTAACAGCTAACTTACCCCAAGTTTTCCCATTTTCCTACAAATATATATGTCGTGACCACTGCGAAGTGGTCGTGGAGGTGCCACGGCAAAAAAGCACCCAGCAATCACTGTAAAGTGGACATGTAGGCACCATGGAAAAAAAGCACCCAGCACTCACTGTAAATGAGGTTGGTGTTAGGAAGGGCATCCAGCTGTAGAAATCAAGCCAGAATCAGTTCCCGTATGAGCAAGACAAGGTCAGCCGACTTGACACTGCCCACAACAGGACAACCCCTCTAACCCATGCTAGCGTGGAAGAACGGACGTAAAACAGTGATGATGATGATGATATATATCTAATATAGAAAAAGCTTCTACAGGACTATAACTGTTTCATTCAGGAGAAATCGTCAGGGCTTTCTGATGATTTCTCCAGAATGAAACAGTTCTAGTCCTGTAGAAGCCTTTTCTATATTAAATATTTATACTCTGCTTTGTATTGAGTACCTTACTTACTGTGGTTACCCCCGATTGAACCCAGGATAAACATATATATATATATACATCATCAGCATCTGCATCATCATTTTAATGTCCACTTTCCCTGCTAGCAAGGGTTGGAGAGGTCTACATAGACGAAGTCTGCACTCAAGTGAAGCCACTGGTCTCCCAGACAGGATCTGTGTCTCACTTATGTATGGTCCCACATTCTGTCGAGTGCACAGGAGAGGTTGTCATGCCTTTGACAAAATTGAGCGTCCTACAACTCATTGTTTGGCAAGCTTTCTACAGCTGGATGTCATTCCTATGACCAACCACTTTATAGTGTGTACTCGGTGCGTAGCTCATAGATAAATACACAGATATACACATGTAAAATGTACACACACACACACACATCTATAAAACCTTGTCTGTGTGCATCTGGTTTAGAATAGGTACACCATATCCCCATGGGTTGTAAAACATGACTAAAAGGGTTAGTGTCAACTGTAAAACATTACCTCAAAAAGTCCCATCCAATCCATGCCAGCATAGAAAAGATGATGTAAAAATGATAATGATGATAACAATATATATATATAATAATAATTGTTTCTACTTTTGGCACAAGGCCAGCAATTAACCAGTACATTACTGGTACTTTATTTTATCGATCCCATAAAGATGAAAGGCAAAGTTAACCTTGGCGGGATTTGAACTCAGACCATAAATGGCCGTAACTCTTTACTGCAAAGCATGGCGTCCGAGCCTCTACCGATACTGCCAATCCACCGCCCTTATAATAATAATAATAATAATAATAATAATAATAATAATAATAATAATAATAATAATGATGATGGTTTCTTTATTAGTCACTATCAAACTGTCAATGAAATTTTTACATAATATGTGTATTGATTACTCTCTTTTCAAATATATTCCCTGCCTCAGTAAATTTTTATATCTACCTACTATATAAACAAGTGTAAAAGTCGAATTTTTGAAGACCATTTTTTATGGTTAAATTTATGGGGGTCAACTATTACATGGATAATACTTTTGAGGGACTTGCAATTCAAGCTAAAATCCCCAGTACTGTATCAGTAGCAGAGGCTCAACTGATCTTGAAACAAATAAAAACCAAAATCTCAATGAATTACAGTAATATTACAAATTCTATAGATCAAAACACACGTAAATAACAGAATCCGTAAACAAAGTTGTCATCATCATCATCCTCGTTTAACGTCTCTCTCTTCCATGCTAGCATGGGTTAGACGGGAATTGTCCCACTTGAGGCCAGATTGATCAGGTGACTGTGTCTCGCTTGTATAGGACTGTATCTGGCAGGTTTTCTACGGCTGGATGCCCTTCCTAACAGAAACCACTTTACAGCATAGACTGGGAGCCTTTTTACCGTGTCTCCTACACAACCACTTCACAGTGTAGATTGGGTGCTTTTTGTCATGACACCTACACAACCTCTTTAGTTTGGAATGGATGTTGTGGTACCAACATAACTTTACAGAGAAAGGGTGGTATGGGTGGTATGAGAGGATTGAGTAGGGGAAGTGGGTTGGGGTGTATATTTGGTTAGAAGGGGCCTACTGACTGTAGGTTAACTTTGTATGTAGGGATGGTGGGTCTTCTGTATTACTGCGTAGCGCCAAAGATCTCGGTCCAGTGACATCGTCTTGGAGAGGTGCAAGTGTGTAAGGTCGGAATTTATCAGATCGTCCCAGGTTTTTCTGGGTCGGCCTACTCCGTAGCTTCCATCAATTTTGATCGCCCTGCACATTTTTATACAGCTGTCGTCTTTCATGCACATCACGTGATCATACCAACGTAATCTCCTCTCAAGTAAACAGCATCTGATCTCTCTTATTCCTAGTTTCTCACTTAGTTCATTTATGTTTTGCTGTTCATGTATATTACTATGACACATCCAACAGAGCATGCATGCTTCGTTCCTTTCCAATCTGAGCAGGTCCTCTGCACACAATGCCCATCTCTCACTGCCATGTAACATTAACTTTTATAAATATTTACACTGGCTCTTTTACTCGTATCCATCAAACTTAAACTATCTTTGTGCAATCAATTTATATTTCATAAATACTATTAGCATGGGTGGTATGCCACTACCTACCATATCACTACCATGGCCTACATATGTTGACCTGTTATCAGTGAAATACTAGGGTTGACTTTTATACAAGGTCTATGGAAAATTCCAGATTTTTTTAGCCCAAAATAGGGGGTCAACTTTAATATGAGGTCAACTATTACTCGAGTATATACGGTATATATTTTTACAGGAAGGTTACAGTTTACATTAATGGTGCACAGGCAGTTGCACCCTCAATTTGCATTCAGTGCAACACACAAATTAAACATCCAATGCACACAAATGTTTTTCAGTCCCCAAATGGATGTATATTGATGTATGCTGACAAAAATTGCCATTGGTTTCATAGATGTAAACAAATACCCCAAATTGTTATGAAACCTATGGTATTGCATTATATGTGTATTGATAAGGTGGTGGATTGGCAGTATCGGTAGAGAGTCGGACGCCATGCTTTCCAGCATAGTTACGTCCCTTTACGATCTGAGTTCAAATCCCGCCGAGGTTGACTTTGCCTTTCATCCTTACGGGGTCGATAAAATAAAGTACCAGTAATGCACTGGGTAATTGCTGGCCTTGTGCCTAAAGTAGAAACAATTATATGTGTATTGATTGTTCTCTTTTCAAATATATTCCTTGCCTCAGTACATATTATATCTACCTAATATATATATGTGCAGGGATGTGGCCTTGTGGTAAGGGTGTTGGACTTATGATCACAACGTTGTGGGTTCGATTCTTGGGTTGCATATTATATTCTTGAGCAAAACACTTCATTTCATGCTGCTCCAGTGTACTCGGTTCAAAATGAGTATCAGCAATAGCTGGGTGTTTAACCCTGCGATGGACTGGCGTCCTGTCCAGGGGGGAGTCTTGTACTCTCAGTCGCTTCACGCCATGTAACTGGGATAAGCACCGGCCAAATGAGCCTTCTGGCTTAAGACAGACTTTAGATTATACTAGCAGTGTATCCCGGCGTTGCACGGGTAAAAACATTGGTAATAGCACCACCAATGAGAAACGTTTATTTGTGAGTGCCTATTAAAAACTCACGAAAATATACCGACGGGAAACTTCTTTTATTTGGAGAAAATTAAGAAGTTGAAAGTACAGTTTAGATGTCTACGTGCATTGTTCATAGAAATATTGTTAAGCCCTTCTTTTCATACTCCTCTGTTTTGGCCTATTGGAGTAAATGTGAAAGAGAAAGTCACAGGTTAAGTTGGCAAAAGGTTCCAGTGTCACAGCAGTAAGGCGTAGGCTACTTACCTCAAAAGTTCATTCGCACTCTTTCCACTAAGTTACTCTTTCTCTCTATCCCACTCGGTGCAGTCCCTTGCAAATTTCTCGCGTAGGCCTGGTGTAGATTTGCACCCGATCCCTCTACCCGATGCACATATCCCCTTTGTACGGCTTTTGGAGGAAGGAGTGACCAGCAGTATGTTGTTCGGTATTATTACGAAAAGGTGTAGCAGAGAATCCCGCGTGAACTAACAGTTCGGGAGGAAACTGCTTACCTCGAAGATTCATTCGCCATCGTTCTTGTCAAAGATCCGTTTACTTGGTCTACAGTTAGATGAATGGCGCACAAAGGGTTAATGTTTATTGGCAAGAAGTTTTTTGAATAATAAAAGACGGGTTAAAGCAACCTACAATGTACCTGTGTATATATATATACAGATACATATATATATATATGTGTGTGTATGTATGTATATATATATATGTGTGTGTGTGTGTGTGTGTGTGTATGTATGTATGTATGTATGTATGGGTTAATGTCAGGGGTAACATGTCGGAGCCTATCTCAGTAAAAAATGGAGTGAAACAGGGGGATATTCCAGCACCGACCCTGTTTGCCATATACTTTGCAATGGTTTTCTGTATTGCATCCAGGAATTGCGAGCATGGTGTTTACATCCGATATCGAACCTCAGGCAGCATATTTAACATCAGGCGCTTTGCTGCGAAGACAAAAGTATTTACATCAATCATAAGAGACCTCTTGTATGCAGATGATTGCGATCTTGTAGCACACACAGAGAGTGATATGCAGCACATTTTGAATGCATTTTCTGACGCTTGCACTGCCCTAGGTCTGATTGTCAGTCTCAAGAAAACCGTCATCATGTACCAACCTGCCCCTGGTAAGCAGTACACTGAACCAAACATCTATGTGTATGGCAAACGACTTGCAGTGGTTGATCAGTTTGTCTACCTGGGAAGCACTGTCAATCGATACGGCAACCTTGACAGTGAAATCTCACTTAGGATTAGGAAAGCAAGTGATGCTTTCGGAAAGCTAGAAAGGCGACTCTGGGGTCAGCGAGACATATGCAGGAGGACAAAGGTAAAGGTGTACAGGGCATGTGTGCTCTCTTGTCTTCTTTATGCCTGCGAGATCTGGGTCACATATCAACACCACCTTAAGCAATTGGAGCGTTTCCATCAGATGTGTCTCAGACGGATCCATGGCGTTCACTGGAGGGACCACATCAGTGATGTCGAGATTTTGGAAAGCTCTATGTGTGACAGTATAGAAGCTCTTGTGCTTAAGCAACGACTCCGTTGGAGTGGTCACCTTGCCAGGATGAAGGATTCTAGAATACCAAAACAACTCTTTTATGGAGAGTTGGTTAAAGGAAAACGACTGCCACATAAACCAAAAAAGAGGTATAAGGATTCCTTGAAAGCCTCTCTGAAAGACGCTAACATCTCTGCTGATACATGGGAGAATATTGCTGCTGATTGTAATAAATGAAGAAAGACTGTATATGAGGGAAAAGTTGCCTTTGAGGCATCTCGAATCGCATACGAGAAAGTAAAGCGGGATGTGAGGAAGGGCATTGCTGTTGCACTTCCAGACGCTGAGGGTCCTCCTATGGTGCTGACATGCAGCGTATGTGCGAGACTCTGCCTAAGCAAAGCTGGACTCGAAAGTCATCTTCGCAGTCATAAAGTAAGACCAGTGGTTGACTACCAGGCTGCTGTTGGAGATGCTACTCATCATGCTTGCCAAACATGTGGTAGAGAATGTAAATCAGCAGGAGGGCTCAAGCGACATGCAAAAGTACACGAACTTCAACCACGGCCGACTATTCCCAGTGAATGTTTTGGTTGCCGACTCTGTGCAAGACATTTTAGATCATTGGCTGGGCTAAAAAGCCACATTCGATCGCAGCGCTGTTAGTTGCTATCGTGTGTGTGTGTGCGTAGATATGCTTATGTGTGTGCGTGTGTGTATATATATATGTATATGTATACTATTATTGTTGTTGTCATTATTATTGTTGTTATTATTATTATTATTATTATTATTGTTATTAATGTATGTGTGTGTGAATGTGTGTGTGTGTGTGTGTGTGTATGTATATATATATATATATATTTCTTTTTTTATTTTTATTTTTATTTTATTTTTATTTATTTATTATTATTATTATTATTATTATTATTATTTTTCTTCTCGGGCAATAGCCATACTCGATAACGAGGGGGCAGCCATCATGTATGTATGTGTGTGTATATATCATCATCATCATCATCATCACCGTTTTACGTCCGTTCTTCCACGCTAGCATGGGTTAGACGGGTTGTCCTGTTGTGGGCAGTGTCTGGTCGGCTGACCATGCCTTGCTCATACAGGAACTGATCTGGCTTGATTTCTACAGCTGGATGCCCTTCCTAACACCAACCTCATTTACAGTGAGTGCTGGGTGCTTTTTCGTGGCGCCTACACGTCCACTTTACAGTGTGGGCTGGGTGCTTTTTTGCCGTGGCACCTCCACGACCACCTTGCGGGGGGGGGGGGGGGGATATTGTTTATATGCTTCAGCATGTACCCATGGGAGGTCGGGTACCCTGTATTACTGCGTGACGCCAGAAGTCACGGTCGTGTGTCATTGACTTTGAGAGGTGTAGTTGGGTAAGGTCGGCTTTTATCACCTCATCCCAAGTCATCTTGGGTCTCCCCACTCCGCGGTTTCCATCAACTTCTAGTGCTCTGCACCTTTTTATGCAGCTGTCATCCTTCATACGCATCACATGTCCATACCAGCGTAACCGCCTCTCCTGCATGCAGCATTTGATTCCTCTTATGCTCAGTCTCTCTCTCAATTCCTTTATGCTTTGTCGTTCACGTATATTACTGTTACACATCCATCGGAGCATGCAGGCTTCGTTTCTCTCTAATCTACGTAAGTCTTCCACCTTCAGCGCCCAGGTCTCACTACCATGCAACATCGCTGTTCGGATACACGCATCATACAGTCTGCCTTTCATTCTGAGGGAGAAGCCTTTTGCAGCTAGCAGTGGTAGTAGTTCCCTAAACTTCTTCCATCCCGTTCTTACCCTAGTTATTGTACTTTCTGAGCACCCACCTCCGTTGCTAATTCGGTCACCTAGGTAGCAGAAGCTGTCTACTGTTTCTACAGGGCCCTCCCAGAGATTGGTGGTACTTGTTTCCTGTGGCTGTTTGCTTGCTGTTTCAGCACAGCTGCTGCATGTGAATCCTACATTCTTAATTAAGCTTCCTGAGATCCCGCTACATCTCTTGTGTACCCATTGTTTGCATTTGGGGCAGAGAATGGAGTTCCTACCTACACCTTTCCTACATACTGAGCAAGGCCATTTCCCTGAGGGGATCTGGGTTCTGTTTTCTCGTCTACTTATAAGGACCTTAGTCTTTGTCATGTTGACTTTGAGGCCCTTTCTCTCTAGTCCCTGCTTCCAGGTTTGGAATTTATTCTCTAGTTCTACCATAGATTCAGCTATGAGTGCGAGGTCATCAGCATACAGGAGTTCCCATGGGCATCCGGTCTTAAACTCCTCCGTTATTGCCTGCAGGTCTATGATGAACAGGAGAGGGCTAAGAACAGAGCCCTGGTGGACCCCAACCTGTACGCTAAATTCCTCGCTATACTCATTGCCAATCCTAACTTTGCTGACTGCTCCCCTATACATGGCTTGTACCGCTTTCACAAGCCATTCATCTACTCCTAGTTTTCTAAGAGCCCACCAGATTACTGCACGTGGAACTCTGTCAAAGGCTTTCTCAAGGTCGACAAATGCCAAGTAGAGTGGCTTACTTTTAGCTAGGTACTTTTCCTGTAATTGCCTCACAAGGAAGAGGGCATCAGTGGTGCCTTTCCCTGGTACAAACCCAAATTGCATCTCGTCTATATTCACCTGGTCCCTAATCAGCTGTGCTATAACTCTTTCTGTTACTTTCATGACCTGGTCCATCAACTTTATACCTCTATAGTTTCCTCTATCTAGTGCATCGCCTTTACCTTTGTAGCAGTTGACAATGATGCTACTGCACCAATCTTTTGGTATGGCCCCCTCTAGTATTACCTGGTTAACGATACGTGTGGTTATAGTGTGACCTACAGACCCAGATGCCTTCAGCATCTCGGCAGCTATACCTGATGGACCGGTTGCCTTCCCTATCTTCATATCTCTGATTGCCTTACTTACTACGCTGCCGCTGACTTGTACTGCTGGTCCCTCTATAGGGTCTACGTGGGGTAGGGTCTCTTCTTCCCATGCATTCTCCTCATTTAGTAATCTATCATAATGACTCTTCCATGCATCTTTCTTCTCAGCACTTGTGAGGGCAAGCTCACCTTTATCATTCCGGATACACTTCTCTCCAATGACATCACAACTATCTCTGACACACTGCCTCGCAATCTTGAATACCTCCTGTTTCTGGTCCTCACGTTGTAAAACATGCTTGAATTTTCTATCCTCTGCTTCCCTCCTAGCTAAGTATACTTGTCGCCTAGCTTCCCTCTTGGTCTCTATGTAATGTACCCTGCTCCCCCCGTTCTTCCATTCTTTCCATGCCTGTCTCTTGGCCTTGACTGCTTCATCTACCTTATTGTTCCACCACCAAGTCACTCTCCTCCTGCTTGAGGTCTTACTCCAGCCACAAACCTCATCCGTCGCCTCTAGTAAGTTATTTTTTAGGAACTCCCAGTTCTCTTCTACGTTAAATGTCTCTATCTGTTCTTCTTTACTGTCGTAGGCGTTGAGTAAAATATCTTTAAATCTGTTACTGGTTGAGGGGACTTTCAGCTTCCAGATCTTTCTTCTCCAGGTTGGCCTCTGTTTCAGGGCTCGTCTAGTTCTGACCGTGAGGTCGCTGACAACTAAGCTATGTTGGGATGTACATTCCTCACTAGGGAAGGCTTTTGTGTTTACGACCGTCCATCTGTCACGTCCTCTGATGAGGATAAAATCTAACTGACTAGAGTGCTCCCCTGATCTATAGGTGATCAGGTGGTTGTCGGGTTTTTTAAAGTTTGTGTTACATATCGACATGTCATTGGCGTCGCAGAATTCTAGAAGTCTGAATCCTTCCTCATTCCTTGTGCCAACTCCATGGCCTCCATGTACTCTATTGAAGCCGTCGCAGTGTTTACCTACGTGCCCGTTAAAATCTCCTGCAATGATTAGGAAGTCCTTGTCGTCTGTTAGAGCAGTAGTGTGTATTAGGGACTCGTAAAACCTATCCTTAAGTTCGTCTGGCAGCCCCGATTGGGGTACGTAAGCTGATATTATTGTGGTAATTGTCTTATTCATATATATATGTATATATATATATGTTTATATTAGTATATATGTGTGTGTGTGAATGTAGCGAAGATAATACGTCAGCAATGATGTATTCGTCAGAATGTCGTAATGCAGACAGCAGGCACACAGACAGATATTATAAAGGCGCGACGGAGATGGATAACCGGCGCCTAACACCCCTTTAACAACAGGAAATTGAAAAATAAAAGCTGCAGTTAATATCTTTAGACCACAAGGAATATATAAATGCAAGTTTGAAGTCAATTGGAGTAGAAATTTGTATGTGAATTTGTATAGACTTTGCAAAAATGAGGACACACAGACAACATCAGTTTTATATACATATAGATATACTAGTGTAACAGTGGAATTTTTAAGACTATTTTTTATGGTTAAATTTATGGGGTCATCTATTACATGGATACTACTTTTGAGGGGCTTGAAATTCAAGCTAGAATCCAAAGTACCATATGAACAAAATACCCCAAATTGCTCAGATATACAGTCTATGAAACCTATGGTATTGCATTATATGTATATTGATTGTTCTCTTTCCAAATATAATTCTTTCCCCAGTGCATTTATTTATCTACCTATATGTTTTTACAGGAAAGTTGAAGTTTATATAGATGGTGCACATGCATTGGGCAGTTGCACCCTCAATATGCATTCACTGCGACCCACGTATTATACGTCTAATGCACATAAATGGTTTTCGGCTCCCAAGGGATGTGCATTTATGTATATTGACAAAAGTCGCCATGCCACTGTACGGCCATGCAGTATTTCTCCTACTTATGGTGCAGGAATGAATTCTGAGTTTGTATGGACAGGTGAGAAAATGTATCTAGTTATCTCCCCTTCTTCCTCACTCACTCTTTCTTTCTCTCCCACCACTCTCACTCCTCTTTCCATTCTCTCTCCCTACTCTCTTTCTTTTTCTCCCACCACCCTCACTCCACTTTCCATTCTCTCTCTCTCTCACCACTCTCTTCAACAAATAACAACAACAATAACATTAACATTGATAGTAATAATCATTATTATTTTTACTAAGGGTGGTAGATTGGCAGAATCGGTAGAGCGTCGGACACCATGCTTTGCAGCATAGAGTTATGGCCCTTTATGATCTGAGTTCAAATCCCGCCGAGGTTAACTTTGCTTTTCATCCTTACAGGGTCGATAAAATAAAGTACCAGTAATGTACTGGGATAATTGCTGGCCTTGTGCCAAAAGTAGAAACAATTATTTTTGTTCCATAGGGTGGCGCATCTTCAGTTCAACTGGAGGATAGCTAGATGACCGTTGGCTAGTGCCAGGGTAGCTAGATGACCGTTGGCTAGTGCCAGGATAGCTAGATGACTGTTGGCTAGTGCCAGGGTAGCTAGATGACCGTTGGCTAGTGCCAGGCTAGCTAGATGACCGTTGGCTAGTGCCAGGCTAGCTAGATGACTGTTGGCTAGTGCCAGGGTAGCTAGATGACAGTTGGCTAGTGCCAGGGTAGCTAGATGACTGTTGGCTAGTGCCAGGATAGCTAGATGACCGTTGGCTAGTGCCAGGCTAGCTAGATGACTGTTGGCTAGTGCCAGGGTAGCTAGATGACCGTTGGCTAGTGCCAGGGTAGCTAGATGACTGTTGGCTAGTGCCAGGGTAGCTAGATGACAGTTGGCTAGTGCCAGGCTAGCTAGATGACTGTTGGCTAGTGCCAGGGTAGCTAGATGACCGTTGGCTAGTGCCAGGGTAGCTAGATGACCGTTGGCTAGTGCCAGGCTAGCTAGATGACCGTTGGCTAGTGCCAGGATAGCTAGATGACAGTTGGCTAGTGCCAGGATAGCTAGATGACAGTTGGCTAGTGCCAGGGTAGCTAGATGACCGTTGGCTAGTGCCAGGCTAGCTAGATGACTGTTGGCTAGTGCCAGGCTAGCTAGATGACCGTTGGCTAGTGCCAGGATAGCTAGATGACCGTTGGCTAGTGCCAGGATAGCTAGATGACCGTTGGCTAGTGCCAGGGTAGCTAGTGCCAGGCAAACTAGATGACAGTTGGCTAGTGCCAGGATAGCTAGATGACCGTTGGCTAGTGCCAGGGTAGCTAGATGACCGTTGGCTAGTGCCAGGCTAGCTAGATGACCGTTGGCTAGTGCCAGGGTAGCTAGATGACCGTTGGCTAGTGCCAGGGTAGCTAGTGCCAGGCAAACTAGATGACAGTTGGCTAGTGCCAGGATAGCTAGTGCCAGGCTAGCTAGATGACAGTTGGCTAGTGCCAGGATAGCTAGTGCCAGGCTAGCTAGATGACTGTTGGCTAGTGCCAGGGTAGCTAGATGACCGTTGGCTAGTGCCAGGCTAGCTAGATGACCGTTGGCTAGTGCCAGGCTAGCTAGATGACCGTTGGCTAGTGCCAGGCTAGCTAGATGACCGTTGGCTAGTGCCAGGCTAGCTAGATGACCGTTGGCTAGTGCCAGGCAAACTAGATGACAGTTGGCTAGTGCCAGGCTAGCTAGATGACCGTTGGCTAGTGCCAGGCTATCTAGATGACCGTTGGCTAGTGCCAGGCTAGCTAGATGACAGTTGGCTAGTGCCAGGCTAGCTAGATGACCGTTGGCTAGTGCCAGGCTATCTAGATGACCGTTGGCTAGTGCCAGGCTAGCTAGATGACCGTTGGCTAGTGCCAGGCTAGCTAGATGACTGTTGGCTAGTGCCAGGGTAGCTAGATGACTGTTGGCTAGTGCCAGGCTAGCTAGATGACCGTTGGCTACTGTCAGGCTAGCTAGACGACAGTTGGCTAGTGCCAGGATAGCTAGATGACCGTTGGCTAGTGCCAGGCTAGCTAGTGCCAGGCTAGCTAGATGACTGTTGGCTAGTGCCAGGGTAGCTAGTGCCAGGGTAGCTAGATGACCGTTGGCTAGTGCCAGGGTAGCTAGATGACCGTTGGCTAGTGCCAGGGTAGCTAGATGACTGTTGGCTAGTGCCAGGGTAGCTAGTGCCAGGGTAGCTAGATGACCGTTGGCTAGTGCCAGGGTAGCTAGATGACTGTTGGCTAGTGCCAGGGTAGCTAGATGACCGTTGGCTAGTGCCAGGGTAGCTAGATGACCGTTGGCTAGTGCCAGGGTAGCTAGATGACCGTTGGCTAGTGCCAGGGTAGCTAGATGACTGTTGGCTAGTGCCAGGGTAGCTAGTGCCAGGGTAGCTAGATGACCGTTGGCTAGTGCCAGGGTAGCTAGATGACTGTTGGCTAGTGCCAGGGTAGCTAGTGCCAGGGTAGCTAGATGACCGTTGGCTAGTGCCAGGGTAGCTAGACGACAGTTGGCTAGTGCCAGGATAGCTAGATGACCGTTGGCTAGTGCCAGGCTAGCTAGTGCCAGGCTAGCTAGATGACTGTTGGCTAGTGCCAGGGTAGCTAGTGCCAGGGTAGCTAGATGACCGTTGGCTAGTGCCAGGGTAGCTAGATGACCGTTGGCTAGTGCCAGGGTAGCTAGATGACTGTTGGCTAGTGTCAGGGTAGCTAGTGCCAGGGTAGCTAGATGACCGTTGGCTAGTGCCAGGGTAGCTAGATGACTGTTGGCTAGTGCCAGGGTAGCTAGTGCCAGGGTAGCTAGATGACCGTTGGCTAGTGCCAGGGTAGCTAGATGACCGTTGGCTAGTGCCAGGGTAGCTAGATGACCGTTGGCTAGTGCCAGGATAGCTAGATGACCGTTGGCTAGTGCCAGGCTAGCTAGATGACTGTTGGCTAGTGCCAGGGTAGCTAGATGACCGTTGGCTAGTGCCAGGGTAGCTAGATGACTGTTGGCTAGTGCCAGGGTAGCTAGATGACCGTTGGCTAGTGCCAGGATAGCTAGATGACCGTTGGCTAGTGCCAGGGTAGCTAGATGACCGTTGGCTAGTGCCAGGCTAGCTAGTGCCAGGCTAGCTAGTGCCAGGCTAGCTAGATGACTGTTGGCTAGTGCCAGGCTAGCTAGACGACAGTTGGCTAGTGCCAGGCTAGCTAGATGACCGTTGGCTAGTGCCAGGCTAGCTAGATGACAGTTGGCTACTGTCAGGCTAGCTAGACGACAGTTGGCTAGTGCCAGGATAGCTAGATGACCGTTGGCTAGTGCCAGGCTAGCTAGTGCCAGGCTAGCTAGACGACAGTTGGCTAGTGCCAGGCTAGCTAGATGACAGTTGGCTACTGTCAGGCTAGCTAGACGACAGTTGGCTAGTGCCAGGATAGCTAGATGACCGTTGGCTAGTGCCAGGCTAGCTAGTGCCAGGCTAGCTAGATGACCGTTGGCTAGTGCCAGGCTAGCTAGACGACAGTTGGCTAGTGCCAGGCTAGCTAGATGACCGTTGGCTAGTGCCAGGCTAGCTAGATGACTGTTGGCTAGTGCCAGGCTAGCTAGATGACAGTTGGCTAGTGACAGGATAGCTAGATGACCGTTGGCTAGTGCCAGGCTAGCTAGTGCCAGGCTAGCTAGTGCCAGGCTAGCTAGATGACTGTTGGCTAGTGCCAGGGTAGTTAGTGCCAGGCTAGCTAGATGACCGTTGGCTAGTGCCAGGCTAGCTAGATGACCGTTGGCTAGTGCCAGGCTAGCTAGATGACCGTTGGCTAGTGCCAGGCTAGCTAGATGACCGTTGGCTAGTGCCAGGCTAGCTAGATGACCGTTGGCTAGTGCCAGGCTAGCTAGATGACTGTTGGCTAGTGCCAGGGTAGCTAGTGCCAGGCTAGCTAGTGCCAGGCTAGCTAGATGACCGTTGGCTAGTGCCAGGCTAGCTAGATGACCGTTGGCTAGTGCCAGGGTAGCTAGTGCCAGGCTAGCTAGATGACCGTTGGCTAGTGCCAGGCTAGCTAGATGACCGTTGGCTAGTGCCAGGGTAGCTAGTGCCAGGCTAGCTAGATGACCGTTGGCTAGTGCCAGGCTAGCTAGATGACCGTTGGCTAGTGCCAGGCTAGCTAGATGACTGTTGGCTAGTGCCAGGGTAGCTAGTGCCAGGCTAGCTAGTGCCAGGCTAGCTAGATGACCGTTGGCTAGTGCCAGGCTAGCTAGATGACCGTTGGCTAGTGCCAGGGTAGCTAGATGACCGTTGGCTAGTGCCAGGCTAGCTAGATGACCGTTGGCTAGTGCCAGGCTAGCTAGATGACCGTTGGCTAGTGCCAGGCTAGCTAGATGACAGTTGGCTAGTGCCAGGGTAGCTAGTGCCAGGCTAGCTAGATGACCGTTGGCTAGTGCCAGGCTAGCTAGATGACCGTTGGCTAGTGCCAGGCTAGCTAGTGCCAGGCTAGCTAGATGACCGTTGGCTAGTGCCAGGCTAGCTAGATGACCGTTGGCTAGTGCCAGGGTAGCTAGTGCCAGGCTAGCTAGATGACCGTTGGCTAGTGCCAGGCTAGCTAGATGACCGTTGGCTAGTGCCAGGCTAGCTAGTGCCAGGCTAGCTAGATGACCGTTGGCTAGTGCCAGGCTAGCTAGATGACCGTTGGCTAGTGCCAGGGTAGCTAGTGCCAGGCTAGCTAGATGACCGTTGGCTAGTGCCAGGCTAGCTAGATGACCGTTGGCTAGTGCCAGGCTAGCTAGATGACCGTTGGCTAGTGCCAGGCTAGCTAGATGACAGTTGGCTAGTGCCAGGCTAGCTAGATGACCGTTGGCTAGTGCCAGGCTAGCTAGATGACCGTTGGCTAGTGCCAGGGTAGCTAGATGACAGTTGGCTAGTGCCAGGCTAGCTAGATGACCGTTGGCTAGTGCCAGGCTAGCTAGATGACCGTTGGCTAGTGCCAGGGTAGCTAGTGCCAGGCTAGCTAGATGACCGTTGGCTAGTGCCAGGCTAGCTAGATGACAGTTGGCTAGTGCCAGGCTAGCTAGATGACAGTTGGCTAGTGCCAGGCTAGCTAGATGACCGTTGGCTAGTGCCAGGCTAGCTAGATGACCGTTGGCTAGTGCCAGGCTAGCTAGATG
Source organism: Eledone cirrhosa (assembly GCA_964016885.1). Classification (NCBI taxonomy): domain Eukaryota; kingdom Metazoa; phylum Mollusca; class Cephalopoda; order Octopoda; family Eledonidae; genus Eledone; species Eledone cirrhosa. Next base: position 14,943,566 of record OZ024757.1, read on the forward strand.
ACCGTTGGCTAGTGCCAGGGTAGCTAGTGCCAGGCTAGCTAGATGACCGTTGGCTAGTGCCAGGCTAGCTAGATGACCGTTGGCTAGTGCCAGGGTAGCTAGTGCCAGGCTAGCTAGATGACCGTTGGCTAGTGCCAGGCTAGCTAGATGACAGTTGGCTAGTGCCAGGCTAGCTAGATGACCGTTGGCTAGTGCCAGGCTAGCTAGATGACAGTTGGCTAGTGCCAGGCTAGCTAGATGACAGTTGGCTAGTGCCAGGGTAGCTAGATGACCGTTGGCTAGTGCCAGGCTAGCTAGATGACCGTTGGCTAGTGCCAGGCTAGCTAGATGACAGTTGGCTAGTGCCAGGGTAGCTAGATGACCGTTGGCTAGTGCCAGGCTAGCTAGATGACCGTTGGCTAGTGCCAGGCTAGCTAGATGACCGTTGGCTAGTGCCAGGCTAGCTAGATGACAGTTGGCTAGTGCCAGGCTAGCTAGTGCCAGGCTAGCTAGATGACCGTTGGCTAGTGCCAGGATAGCTAGATGACAGTTGGCTAGTGCCAGGCTAGCTAGATGACCGTTGGCTAGTGCCAGGCTAGCTAGATGACAGTTGGCTAGTGCCAGGCTAGCTAGTGCCAGGCTAGCTAGTTCCAGGCTAGCTAGATGACCGTTGGCTAGTGCCAGGATAGCTAGATGACCGTTGGCTAGTGCCAGGCTAGCTAGATGACAGTTGGCTAGTGCCAGGCTAGCTAGATGACCGTTGGCTAGTGCCAGGGTAGCTAGATGACAGTTGGCTAGTGCCAGGCTAGCTAGATGACCGTTGGCTAGTGCCAGGGTAGCTAGATGACAGTTGGCTAGTGCCAGGCTAGCTAGATGACCGTTGGCTAGTGCCAGGGTAGCTAGATGACAGTTGGCTAGTGCCAGGCTAGCTAGATGACAGTTGGCTAGTGCCAGGCTAGCTAGATGACCGTTGGCTAGTGCCAGGATAGCTAGATGACAGTTGGCTAGTGCCAGGCTAGCTAGATGACCGTTGGCTAGTGCCAGGCTAGCTAGATGACCGTTGGCTAGTGCCAGGCTAGCTAGATGACTGTTGGCTAGTGCCAGGCTAGCTAGTGCCAGGCTAGCTAGTGCCAGGCTAGCTAGATGACCGTTGGCTAGTGCCAGGATAGCTAGATGACCGTTGGCTAGTGCCAGGATAGCTAGATGACCGTTGGCTAGTGCCAGGATAGCTAGATGACCGTTGGCTAGTGCCAGGCTAGCTAGATGACTGTTGGCTAGTGCCAGGCTAGCTAGTGCCAGGCTAGCTAGATGACCGCTGGCTAGTGCCAGGATAGCTAGATGACCGTTGGCTAGTGCCAGGCTAGCTAGATGACCGTTGGCTAGTGCCAGGATAGCTAGATGACCGTTGGCTAGTGCCAGGCTAGCTAGTGCCAGGATAGCTAGATGACCGTTGGCTAGTGCCAGGATAGCTAGATGACCGTTGGCTAGTGCCAGGCTAGCTAGTGCCAGGCTAGCTAGATGACCGTTGGCTAGTGCCAGGATAGCTAGATGACCGTTGGCTAGTGCCAGGCTAGCTAGATGACCGTTGGCTAGTGCCAGGCTAGCTAGATGACCGTTGGCTAGTGCCAGGCTAGCTAGATGACCGTTGGCTAGTGCCAGGCTAGCTAGATGACCGTTGGCTAGTGCCAGGGTAGCTAGATGACCGTTGGCTAGTGCCAGGCTAGCTAGATGACCGTTGGCTAGTGCCAGGCTAGCTAGATGACCGTTGGCTAGTGCCAGGGTAGCTAGATGACCGTTGGCTAGTGCCAGGCTAGCTAGATGACCGTTGGCTAGTGCCAGGGTAGCTAGATGACCGTTGGCTAGTGCCAGGCTAGCTAGATGACCGTTGGCTAGTGCCAGGCTAGCTAGATGACCGTTGGCTAGTGCCAGGGTAGCTAGATGACCGTTGGCTAGTGCCAGGGTAGCTAGATGACCGTTGGCTAGTGCCAGGCTAGCTAGATGACCGTTGGCTAGTGCCAGGGTAGCTAGATGACCGTTGGCTAGTGCCAGGCTAGCTAGATGACCGTTGGCTAGTGCCAGGCTAGCTAGATGACCGTTGGCTAGTGCCAGGGTAGCTAGATGACCGTTGGCTAGTGCCAGGGTAGCTAGATGACCGTTGGCTAGTGCCAGGCTAGCTAGATGACCGTTGGCTAGTGCCAGGGTAGCTAGATGACCGTTGGCTAGTGCCAGGGTAGCTAGATGACCGTTGGCTAGTGCCAGGATAGCTAGATGACCGTTGGCTAGTGCCAGGCTAGCTAGATGACCGTTGGCTAGTGCCAGGGTAGCTAGATGACCGTTGGCTAGTGCCAGGCTAGCTAGATGACCGTTGGCTAGTGCCAGGGTAGCTAGATGACCGTTGGCTAGTGCCAGGATAGCTAGATGACCGTTGGCTAGTGCCAGGCTAGCTAGATGACCGTTGGCTAGTGCCAGGGTAGCTAGATGACCGTTGGCTAGTGCCAGGCTAGCTAGATGACCGTTGGCTAGTGCCAGGGTAGCTAGATGACCGTTGGCTAGTGCCAGGATAGCTAGATGACCGTTGGCTAGTGCCAGGCTAGCTAGATGACCGTTGGCTAGTGCCAGGGTAGCTAGATGACCGTTGGCTAGTGCCAGGGTAGCTAGATGACCGTTGGCTAGTGCCAGGCTAGCTAGATGACCGTTGGCTAGTGCCAGGCTAGCTAGATGACTGTTGGCTAGTGCCAGGCTAGCTAGATGACCGTTGGCTAGTGCCAGGCTAGCTAGATGACCGTTGGCTAGTGCCAGGGTAGCTAGATGACCGTTGGCTAGTGCCAGGATAGCTAGATGACCGTTGGCTAGTGCCAGCCCATTTACACCGAGTTCTAAAGAATTTGTTCTGGAGTATTGTAAGCTCTCTCTCTCTCCTCTCACTCTATGCTCTCTCTCTACTACCTCCCCCTCACTCTACTCTCTCTCTCCCCTCACTCTACGCTCTCTTTACTACCTCCCCCTCACTCTACTCTCTCTCTTCCCTCAGTCTATGCTCTCTCTCTACTGCCTCCCCCTCACTCTACTCTCTCCCCTCATGCTACTCTCTCTCTCTCCCCTCATGCTGTTCTTTCTCTCTCTCTCCCCTCACTCTACGCTCTCTCTCTACTACCCCCCCCCACTCTACTCTCTCCTCTCATGCTACTCTCTCTCTCCCCTCATGCTACTCTCTCTCTCCCCTCATGCTGCTCTTTCTCTCTCTCTCCCATCACTCTACTTTCTCTCTACTACCTCCCCCTCACTCTACTTACCCCCTCTCCCTCTATTCCAGGTACACAAGATTACAGTAATTTTCTGTCAATATTGGTCAACCTAAAATTCTGGCAAACTGTTGGAGAAGACAGAATATATTCCTACATGAGGTCCCTTACTAAACAAGCAGGTAAGATCAACATGGTGGTTGAATAAGTAAGTTCAGTAAGGTGGTAGTATTGGTACCACGACAAAAAGCACCCAGTTCACCCAGTAAGGTGGTAGTATTGGTACCACGACAAAAAACACCCAGTTCACCCAGTAAGGTGGTAGTATTGGTACCACGACAAAAAACACCCAGTTCACCCAGTAAGGTTGGTGTCAATAAAATTAATCACCTCATTTACATAGACGCGAAAACCTTATATTCTCAATTGTTTTCAAGTCCAGCAGTCACAAGCGTGGGAGTGATTGTCCTAATGAGGACCAGTTAAATCTGAAATGCATCGACGATTGTCCCCCCTTGCTTCTGCTGGACATCACCAGGGGGCGTTAGCCCCAGCATTTTTTGCATAGCTACAGCTTTCTAAATGCTTGCCTGTAAACATACCATGTTTCTTTAGAAATAAGAAATTTGTATACATATCTATATACAGCTATGCCTGAAGCTAAATCCTAATTCTGTAAAAACCTACTACAGTCAGTAGGCATCTCTATCAAAACACACCCCCGTCCCACCACCCTCCACCCCACCCACACCGCCCCTTTCAATGTAAAGTTATGTTGGTCCCACAACATCCAGGCCGAAACAAATGAGATCGTGTAGGTGTCACGACAAAAAACACACAGTCCACGCTGTAAATGTGGCCGTGTAGGCAACACGGTAAAAACCTCCCAGCCCCACACTGTAAATGTGGTTGGTGTTAGGAAGGGCATCCAGCTGTAGAAAACCCGCCAGACAGTCCACGCTGTAATGTGGCCGTGTAGGCAACACGGTAAAAACCTCCCAGCCCCACACTGTAAATGTGGTTGGTATTAGGAAGGGCATCCAACTGTAGAAAACCCGCCAGACAGTCCTATGCGAGCAAGACAACCACTCTTGCCTCAAGTGGGAAAACCCCCGTCCAAACCCATGCAAGCGTGGAACACGGACGCTAAACCTGATGATGATGATGATGATATATATACAATGATATTAAATAAATGGAAACTATATTTATAAAACCATATTTATTCTATTATATATATTTCAAGGGTACCAAAATTTTGGTACGCTATCGTCAGATAAAATACGAAGTGTGTTTTATAAATTTTGACATAACCAAGGAGAATATACCTTAACGGTTCAAGTTTTCCTTGTATATATATGTGTGTGTGTGCATAGAACAATAAAAAAAAACAGAAGGAGGTGTAGATAGATAGTTTGTTCATTGTTTTATGATCATTTCAGGGGGTTGATTGATCAATGGAGATCAATGTATCAAGTAGCATGGTAATAGTTAAGTTACTACCTATTTCTAGTCTTGAAATCCCTCTTCAATTGGCCATCTTGCTCAGAAACCTATATATATATATTTAAGTGTGTTTCTATGTTTTCCAGTTGAACTTCTCACAGAGAAATGGTCAACTTCTCCGGTTGTGCCACCTGATATGTTTGGTAAGTGAAGATTCTTTAAAGATTCTACCTACTGCTTCTTTCTCCTTTCTTACCTCCCTTACTTAGGGTAACAGCAGCTGCTGCACCACCACCACCACCACCATCACATACAACCCTGCTCCGGGGGGAAGTGCCTAAAGATATATAAAACCTCAAGCAACTTAAGCATAAGGAGCCTGACCAAAATACCTGACCATATAAAAACAGTCTGTAAATTGAAAAATAGACCACTTCATTAGACTGAGATGGTCATTATTATTAGATGAGGGTGGTGGATTGGCAGTAGCGGTAGAGGGTCGGATGCCATGCTTTGCAGCAAAGAGTCACGGCCCTTTCTGGTCCAAGTTCAAATCCCGCTGAGGTTAACTTTGCCTTTCACCCTTACGGGGTCGATAAAATAAAGTACAAGTAGTAAACTGGGGTAATTGCTGGCCTTGTGCCAAAAGAAGAAAACAATTATTATTAGATGAAATTCTTCGACTAGTCGTACAGTTTCTGAATCAGAGAATAGGTCAAACCATTCAATTGACCGATATGGTCATCATTACTAGAATCGATTCTTCTTCGGAGGAAATTCTGTTTAGTATAAGAAAAAAATACCTGTTAAGAGAGACTCTATTTCTGATCCATCCATCATAGTGTGATTAAATAAAATAATATTTACGCACGCAAGTGTGAACGAATAAACAAGAATATATTTATATAAATGGACAAAAAGACAGGACTAAAATACCTCTAGAAACAGCAGTCAATATGGTCATCTTATCAGCTTAATGATCTCTTTTCATTGAGATGTTATTTTTATTCATGGCAAATTTTAATTGTGTATAATTAGATATATATATATATCATCAGCATCATCACTGTTTAATGTCCATTATTCCATGCTGGCATGGGTTAGATGAGTTGTCCTGTTGTGAACAATGCTAGGTCATCATCATCATCATCATCGTTTAACATCCATCTTCCACGCTAGCATGGATTAGACGGTTTTGTTCCACTTGATGCGGGAATGGTCGGGAGACCATGTCTCGCTCGCACGGAAGCGTCTCTGGCAGGTTTTTTTTACAACTCGATGCCCTTCCTAACACCAACCACATTTACAGTGTGGACTGGGAGTCTTTTCACTGTGTCTCCTACATGGCCACCTTACAGTGTGGACTGTTCTGTCATCAACACAGTGGACAGAACGGGAGAGGTAGGATGGCGTAGGGTGTGGCGGTGGGGTGTACATTGGGTTAAGAGGTGCCTACTAACTGTAGGTTTGTATGCAATGGCAGTTGGGTCTTCTGTACAACTGCATGGCGCCAAAGATCTCGATCATGTGTCATTGACTTAGAGAGGTGTAGATGAGCAAGGTCAGTTTTTATCACCTCGTCCCAGATTTTTTTTGGTCTACCCACTCTGTAGCTTCCATCAATTTTCATTGCCCTGCACTTTTTTATACAGCTGTCATCCTTCATATGCATCACATGTCCATACTAACGCAATCTCCTCTCCAGAACACAACATTCTTATGCTTAGTCTCTCTCTCAATTCATTTATGCTTTGCCTTTAGCGCACATTACTATTACACATCCATCGGAGCATGCAAGTTTCATTTCTTTCTAATCTATGCAGGTCTTCAGCACGCAATGCCCAAGTCTCACCATATATATATATATATATATATATATATATATATATATCATCATCACCGTTTTACGTCTGTTCTTCCACGCTAGCATGGGTTAGACGGGTTGTCCTATTGTTGGCAGTGTCCGGTCTTGCTCATACGGGAACTGATTCTGGCTTGATTTCTACAGCTGAATGCCCTTCCTAACACCAACCTCATTTACAATGAGTGCTGGGTGCTTTTTTTTTGCCATGGCACCTCCACGACCACTTTACAGTGTGGGCTGGGTGCTGTTTTACCGTGGCACCTCCACGACCACTTTGCAGTGGAATGATAGCGACACCAGTCCTATCTTCTGATTTCTACAGCTGAATAAACTGGAGCAATGTGAAATAAAGTGTCTTGCTCAAGGAAACAACACATCACCCGGTTCGAGAATTGAACTCACAACCTTTTGATTGAAAGCCCAATGCTCTAACCACTAAGCCATGCGCCTTATATATATATATACATATATTTCTACATATACTAACTAATAATTAATAATAAAACTGAAATAAAAATCGAACAGTTCTTATGTTTTTATTAGCAATATTGGTAACATGCCCCCCCCCCTCCAATATAACAATATCTGTTTCAACACGATTTCACATCAAGAATCTTGCAAAATGTATTTATTTATTTATATTTGTTTTTGTTTTTTGTTTTTGTAAAAAATGATTACATAGGTTCCATGGCCCTTGTTCCGCTACCAGATTCTATACATCCTTCTCCACCCCCATCGACAAAAGTGGATGTGCCGTGTGCAAGATTGATCCAAAATGAACTCTTCCATAACTATGATATTGAGGTTTGTTTACTCATTTGTTACTATACTGAGTGTGTATGTGTGTATATATATATATATATATATATATATATAAATATGCACAATGTTTATACATACATATATACACACAATATGTTTATACATATATATATACATACATAGTATGTTTATATGTATACATACACTATGTTTATATATATATATACATACACAAAATGTTTATATATATATACACGATATGCTTATACATATATATATATATATATATATACATGATATGTTTAAACATATATATATACATGATATGCTTATACATATATATATATACATGATATGTTTATACATATATATATATATATATATACATGATATATTTATACATATATATATATATATATATATATATATATACATGATATGTTTAAACATATATATATACATGATATGCTTATACATATATATATATACATGATATGTTTATACATATATATATATATATATATACATGATATGTTTATACATATATATACACAATATGTTTATATATAAAATATGGTGGCGACCCTTAAAAGACAGAAAAAGAATCTGCCAATGACTGCTGAGGAATTGAACCCCATATCTTCCAGATAAAGTCTTTTTCCATCTTTTAAGGGTCTTCAACCTTTTTTATAAGCTATCTTTTTAGCATTTCTGTGCTTGAGCAGTTTGTGTATAATTACATTTATACATATATTCTCAGTACTTCAAAAGCTAAAAATTCGGCTTCATACATTGTTTATATGTATGTATGTATATCGTCATCATCATCATCATCATTTTACGTCCGCTTTTCCCTGCTTGCAAGGGTGGGACAGGAACTGATCCTGGCTTGATTTCTACAGCTGGATGCCCTTCCTAACACCAACCTCATTTACAGTGAGTGCTGGGTGCTTTTTTGCCGTGGCACCTCCACGACCACTTTACAGTGGGATGATAGGGACCCCATCCTCTACCATCTCATTTCTACAGCTGAGTAAACTGGAGCAATGTGAAATAAAGTGTCTTGCTCAAGGAAACAACACATCACCCGATCTGAGAATTGAACTCACAACCTTTCAATTGCAAGGCCAATGCTCTTACCACTAAGTCATGTGCCTCCATATATATATATATATATATATATATATATATATATATATATATATAAACTAAAACACTGGCACTATATCGGTTACAACAGCCTGGTTGTGAAATTAACCCAAATGTGGCTGAGCATTTCACAGATATGCTCCCCATTAACATAGTTCTCAGGGAGATTCAGTGTGACACAAGGCTGGCCTTTTGAATTACATATACAAATGATTTTGCCAGCTGAGTGGACTAAAGCAACATGAAAACATGTACTGCAGTCAATCATCATCATCATCATTTAACATCTACTTCCCCTGCTAGCAAGAGTTAAATGGGTCTACATAGACCTAGTCAGTACTGAAACAGGTTGAGGGGTCTATATCCCACTTACATATGGCCATATTGAGTGCAGAGGATAAGTTTTCATGACTTTTCACACAAACTGAAGTGTCCTTCCAACCCTTTGTTTGGCAAGCTTTGTATGGCTGGATGCCTTTCCTATCACCAACCACATTACACTTTACAGCATGTACTGCAGGCTTTTACCATGTAGATCACCAGCACTAAATCCCTTCAGGGTATTGCCCCAGCATGGTCACATTCTTATGACTAAATAAAAGAATAAAAGGTTTTAGAAATAAAATGACCTACCTTACAAAAGGTGTATTTACCAATGAGCAGACAATTCTGGTAAATAAAAGAATAAGATGTTTTTCTTTTGTAGGTTCCAGTGAAGGCTTTAGAGGGTCGTCTTTATTTGAGAATATCTTGCCACATTTATAACGAACTCAGTGACTACAACAAACTGGCGGAGGCTATTTTGGAGATTGCTGCTGCCTGGAAGAAAAAGGAACAGCTGGAATAATTAGAGAGTGGAGGAGAGATATACATGGATGCATATACACAAGATGCATATACACAAGATGCATATACACAAGATGCATATACACAAGCACATAAACACATACACAAGCACATATATATATATACATATATATATACACATACACTCACACATATATATGAATAATAATAATAATTGTTTCTACTTTAGGCACAAGGCCAGCAGTTATCCAGCATTACTGGTACTTTATTTTATCGACCCCGTAAGGATGAAAGGCAAAGTTAACCTCGGTGGGATTTGAACTCAGAACCCAAAGGGACGTAACTATGCTGGGAAGCATGGCATCCGACCCTCTACCGATACTGCCAATCCGCCGCCTTATAATATTAATAATAATAATAATAATAGTTTCTTATATAGGCACAGGGCCAGCAATTTGGGGAGAGGGGAAAGTCAATTAAATTGCCCCCAGTGCATTACTGGCGCTTTATTTTATGAACCCCGTAAGGTTGAAAGGCAAAGCTAATCTTGGCAGAACATAAAGGGCTATAACTATATGCCACAAAGCATAGTGTATGACGCTCTACCGATACTGTCAATCCACCGCCCTAATAATAATAATGGTTTCATTTATTGACCACAAGGGCCGCCATAATAATAATAATAATAATAATAAACAAAAAATCTGATGCAATTTGAGCTTGTAAACATTTTTCTATAACAACCTAACATATCTTAATGGCAGGGAATTGGCAGTATCGGTAGAGTATTGAACACCATGCTTTCGAGCATAGTTACGTCCCTTTGCAATCTGAGTTCAAATCTTGCCGAGGTCAACTGTGCCTTTCATCCTTACGGAGTCGATAAAATAAAGTACCAGTAATGCACTGGGTAATTGCTGGCCTTGTGCCACAAGTAGAAACAATTATATCTTAATGGATAGTATGGACATAATAGAGATGATATACTTCATGATCTGGTAACTAAGAACAATCAAACTATATGATCCTGCTGAGGGTGAAAGCAGAAATTCATTGCTTAATCTTTTAATCTGTGCCAATTTCCGATTCCGCCCCGTCCCTTCAATCT